>CM066169.1:32302500-32435000 GCA_033629205.1 Lithocarpus polystachyus | reverse complement strand
CTCCATGAAGCAGAGGAGCCCGGATTTTGAAATGATCGAGTTCCTTTTCTTTTGAGCTGTCGTTCCACCTTTATTGCCATATGCACCATGTCCTCCAACTCCACGTAGTGCTGCAACTCCACCACATTGGCAATGTCCCGATTCAGCCCATTCAGAAACCTTGCCATGGTAGCTTCTCTATCCTCCTCTACATTAGCTCGAATCATGGCAATCTCCATCTCCTTGTGGTAGTCATCCACGCTCCTATAGCCTTGAGTAAAACTCTGTAATTTTTGATACAGGTCTCTATAGTAGTGACTAGGGATAAATCGCCTCCTCATGGTGGCCTTCATTTGCTCCTACGTCTCAATAGGCCTCTCATGGTTTCTCCTTCTGTTCATCACAAGTTGATCCCACCATATAATAGCATAATCAGTAAACTCAATCACAGCTAGTTTTACCTTTTTCTCCTCGGAGTAATTGTGGCACTCAAAGATGAACTCCACCTTCTTCTCCCACTCCAAGTACGCTTCTGGATCATTTTTCCCTTGGAATGATGGTATCTTCATTTTTATGTTTCCTAGGCTTCTGTCAGTCCCATCTTGCCATCTTGGATCTCTTCGAAATCCTCCACCACGCCTTTCGCCCCTTCGTGCAAACCTGCCCCCATTGTTCCACGAAACATGATCCTCTTCATCTTCAAACTCATCCTCATGGTAGTCATCAGAATCATACACGCGCGCATGCCTTTCTTGCCTTCTAGCATTAGGACCTCTTTGGGGATGCTCTTCACGCAAGTTAGCAATAACAGTATCTTGCCTGTCCAACCGATCCCGAATCTCATTAAATACAATGTTCATGCGTTCAAATTACTGTTGCATAGCCTGCAACATGATAGATGACTCCTCCCCTCCTTCCTTATTTGATGTTTCGCCCCTGCAAGAAATATTTTAAAAACTGCAAAGAAAGGTTAGAAATTCCTCACAACACTCCCTCACGTGTTTGCACTCAGATTATGTCACTCCCACTCGTGTTTCACTCTTAAATTGGCTTTTTTCCGATATTAGTCTCACACTCTCTTGCCTTTTTCCACTCGCAGCTTCCCCTTTTCAGTTCTGCAATAAACTAATAAACTTGATCAAGAAATTCAACTTGTAGTATTTAAACAAATACCAACGGCTAGAAAGTATGACAGAAACACAAATCAAAGAAAAATAGGACAAAAGAAAACAATATAATTGCTCTGAGAGAACTGAAACTAAAAACAAAAAAAAAAATTTTTTTTTTTTTTTGCAGATTTTTTTTGACGTTTTTTTTTTTTTTTTTTGCAGTCCTTTTTTTCACTTTTTTTTCACGTTTTTTTTTTTTTTGATTTTTTTTTTTTTTTTTTGGGAACTCAGTGCACAATTTTAACCTAGTGCACGTCACAAAACAAGAATGAAGAACAAAAAACAGAAACGGAACAAGATAGGAAGATAACAGGAAACAAAAGATAAAAGGATAGAAAACTGATTTTAGAACCTGAGCTCTGATACCAAATGATGCGAACCTCAACAGACTCGCTTTGAGACCCAACAAACAATATTGGAATATTGCCCCAGAAAGCTAAAATTCAGATTTGATAGAAAACCCAGACCCAACGTTTGTAAAAGAAACGCGAACCAAAGGTATAAGTAACAGACCTTGACCCAATGATTATAAAGGAATCATGAACCAAAGGTATAAGTTTGAACGCCACAAAGAAGAATCCTTGATAAGTTCACAGTTCTTGAAGAACCAAAGAGAAGAGCAAAGCCTCACCTTTTCTGATTTTTATTCAATAATTCATCCAAAAAACGTTTACAGACTTAGGGGCCTATTTAAAGGCTCCATAAAACTTGACAGACAAGAAAATATATTCTAAAATATCTCCTAATTGATACCTAACCATATCAGGAATCAGATTTGACCTAAAAAAACGTACTAAATAATAAAACCCTAATTAAAAACTGATTTGGTCTGAAAATAGCAGATCCAAAATAGGAAAAACCCTAAAAAACGTTCTAAATAATAAAAGCCTAAAATTAAGGAAGATCTGGTCCAAAATTAGAAGATCTAAATAAGGAAAAGTATCTGTTAACTGATTTAGAGCTGGAAAGTCAATCAGCCATAATTCCATGCCATAAATAGCGCCCAATTAAGTCAGATCAGCCCTCAATAGCTTGGATGAAATTTATTATGCCTTTATCTTCCTTTGGACCCCCACCTGGAATGTCCTGCGATAGAATCAGCCCAAATCCCTTGAATCAGCCCATTAAGTGCTTCAGCCATCTTCTTAGATCTTGCTCTAGTAATAGGCCCAACTGAAACTTGCAATGGATCCTTGAAAGCTTGTTGATTCTCATCACTTATGTTCATTTTTTGCACATAATTTTTTTGATATTAAACTTGAATTGGTAATTTGTAAATTGGGGGTCTAAACGTTCATAGTGTTTTATATGTTATTTGAACTTTCAGAGCCCCACCCAAGCTTGAAAGGCTCAACCTAGAAAGTTGAGTCATGAAATGCATCAGAGTAGCATAAGCCATATTGCCCCAGTCATAATTCCAAATTTGCTCAATTTTTCTCAAGCTTCACAAGTAATGCAGACTCACAGTACTACCTAAATCCAGACACAAGAAAGTTCCAATAAAAAAAAGCATGAACATGCAGGCACCTTTTGCCACAGTATCATAATGGGGAATATTCTCACGTAGCCAAGACAAAAGAATATTGTTACTCCTTATTCTAGAAGGCACTACACCTAGAAGTTTCTGAAGTTCAGTTGAAGTAAAAGAATCATTGACACGAAATCTTTCACCACCCAACTCACCAATGCCTAGAAAATGGAAGGTAAATGTAGTGTCCCAGAAGTGCTCTGCCAAGGTAAGAAGTAACTGAAGATCCTTGTATTCATATGTCTCTTGATTTAATAGAGCTTTGAAGAAAGTACCAAAGCCCGCTTCAATGATGATGTTTTTGATGTTAGGAGATAATGCTGCCCACTCACTTTTCAACATTTGGAGACTACCCCGACCCTTGAGGCTCTGCAACACAAAAGTTAAGCTCATCATTTCCATGACCACAACAACATGTCCAAAAAAAAAATCCCATAAAAAACCACATGTCCAACAAATTTCTTTTTTTCATGACCACGACCACAAGACCAAAAATTTTCCCAAACCAAAACCCACATGATCAAAAAAATTCCCATAACCAAAACCCACATGACCAAAAATTGTTCACAACAAAAAAATCCATATCCCACCACAACAAAAAATCAATACCCCACCAAAAATTTCACCACCAGCAAAATTTTTCATGTCCATACACAACTACCAAATCTTTTTCCATAACCATGCACAAATAAATTCCTACATGACCAAGATACCCAACAAACGATTTCCTACATATCCATGCACAACAAGTAAATTCTCACATAGCCAAAATCATAGCCACAATATTTTTAATGAATTAACATCACATACCCAACAAAATTTTTCCATAAGTCAAAATCTCATGCCCACAAAATTTTTCCATACCCACAAATTTATCCATACACATATCCACAAAATTTTGCCATGTCCATAAAACAAAGTTTACACATCCCAACAAACTTTTCCCATATGCATCGTGAACACATTCATGCAAGCCCACTATACAAATTTTTCACAATGCCAAAATTCAAACCACAATTCATCCAACAACATCACAATTCACCCACATTGTCAAAAATCCCAGAAGCCACCAACATTGTCCAAATTGCACCATGATCAAAAATAACACTTCAAGAATGCTCCAAAACCAACATTACAACATGATCAATCATACAATGCCCCAAATTGCAACAACCAAATGACAATATATCACCATCAAACTTTCAATGAAACATGAAACAACATTTTTCCAAGCAAAGAAACCAAAGAAAAACTCACCTTGGTGTCTACATGACAATATGGAGCATGGTTCCTAGGGCCTTGAAGAAGCCCTTCCTCATCATGACAATCAAATGTTAGATCATATTTCTTACAATGAAAACTAAGAAAAGAGGATCCATTGCCATATTGATGCAAAGAAAAATGGGTTAAAAAAATGGGTTTCACCAAAAATGGGTGGGGGGAAAAAGTGCTCAAAAACACAAGGATCTAAAGAAATATTAAGGGAGATGGATGAGGGAATGTTGAGAAGCTTAGAAAAGTGGTTTTTTTTAGAAGAAATGGTGAGATGAAGAAGAAAAATCAAGTGGAAGAAGAAGGTGAATACTGTTCATGGTGGAAGAAAAGATTATGGAGGAAGAAAATGAGAAAGACAAGGAAAGGTGGGGGGGGGGGGCCAAAAATTCACAATCCAAATCCCAAATTTTTAATTCAAAATTTTCATTCCCAAGTCAAAAAAATTCCACAATCTCAATGCCCAATTTTTTAAATCCAAACCTTCAGTTTTCAAAATTTCAAGTTGTAAAAAATTTCAAATCTCAAATTTTATGCTTAAAATCTCAAAGTCTCAAGTTCAATTTTTCAAAATCTTAAGTTTCAAAATTTCAAATTTCAACTTTGAAGTTTCAAATTTCAATTTCAAAACTTCCAAGTTTCAAAAATAAAATCTTTTTCAATCAAAGTTTTCTTGATAAATTTCAAATCAAGAAGGAGTAAATGAAGATCACACATCCCAAAAAGCAAAGGGACAACAAAACACTCATCAGTTGGAGACTAATTCCAAAAATTGACTTTTGCAGGCAACAACTTGGTTTCAAGGATGAGAAACCCTTGATCACCTCAATCAATATCAGATTCATTGGTCGCAGGAACCTACGTATCCAAGATCAATATCATGGTCGCAGACATCACCTCAATCAAGATCAGATTCATTGGTCACAGGAACCTACGTATCCAAGATCAATATCATGGTTGTAGACATCACCTCAGTCAAGATCATATTCATTGATCGCAAGAACCTACGTATCCAAGATCAATATCATAGTTGCAGACATCACTTCAGTTAAGATCAAATTCATTGGTCATAAGAACCTACGTATCCAAGATCAATATCATGGTCGTAGACATCATCTCAATCAAGATCAGATTTATTGGTCGCAGGAACCTACATATCCAAGATCAATATCATGGTCGGAGACATCACTTTAGCCAAGATCAATATCATTGTCGCAGACATCACCCTCGTTAAGATCAAGTCCCTTGGTCGTAGACAACTCCATTATCAAGAATCATTTCAAAGTCTCAGTCACTTCAATTATCAAGAATCATTTCAAAGTTCATTAGTCACCTCAATTATCAAGAATCATTTCTAAGTTCATCAGTCACCTCAATTATCAAGAATCATTTCAAAGTTCATCAACTACCAGTTAGGTAAAGTATTTTCATTTTTTGTTAAAAGGTAAGGCACTTGTGATGCCCCAATTTAATTGATTGATTGGGTGTGTGATAAGTCCCACATTGGGTATTTACTGCGTAGATCTGGGCTTTATTAACATCTACAAAGAGCTTCAATTGTGACTAGTCCTTTTGAGGTATAGCGCAAATGTGATTAGCGCTTTTCCTTGAGTCGTTACATATGGTACCAAAGCCGACCCAATAATCCCGTGTGGGCTCAGAGACACTACCCCACAAAGTGGACCCTAACGAGGACATTAGGGATTTAAGTGAGGGAGATTGTGATGCCTTAATTTGATTGATTGTGTAATGTGTGTGGGTGTGTGATGAGTCCCACATCGGGTATTTTACTGGATAGATCTGGGCTTTATTAACAACTACAAGGAGCCTTAATTGTGACTAGGCCTTTTGAGGTATAGTGCTGATGTGGCTAGCGCTTTTCCTTGGGTCGTTACATATGGTATCAGAGCTGGTCTGGTAACCCCGTGTAGGCTTGGAGATACTACCTCATAAAGTGGGCCCTAACGAGGACATTAAGGATTTAAGTGGGGAAGATTGTGGTGACCCAATTTAATTACTTGATTGTGTGATGTGTGTAGGTATGTGATGAGTCCCACATCGGGTATTTACTAGGTAGATCTGGGCTTTATTAACAACTACAAGGAGCCTCAATTGTGACTAGTCTTTTTGAGGTATAGCGCAGATGTGGCTAGCGCTTTTCCTTAGGTCGTTACAACACTAGTTCTATGTTCCAAGGTTTTAGGTTCAAGGGCTAGGTAATCTTCGAAAATTCAACCTCAATTAAATCATGACCGCTAAAATCAATGTCTTTGTTTTACATTGACATTCATTTTCCAAGCTTCGTCAATGAGAGGCATTCTGTAGACACCCGATTTTGCACCCATGATTTAATCAAAGAAGATGACTGGAATGACCATCCGTGTACTCCAAAAATCATGATTACATTACATGCATCAATTTGTTCTTGCATTACATGAATCAATTTGTTCTTGCATTACATGCATTAATTCGCTTATTGCATATCATAAAAATGATCTTGAGGTCCTAATGGTCGTAATGGTGTGTCCAATTTCCAAATCAGACCATCGGATCGAAAGATATCACATGATCAATTTTGCAAGGTCAACATGCATTGTGTATAGGTAGAATTGACCACACAGGATTAATTTAAATTAATTCTGATTGGTTAAACAATTAAAATTAATTAAATAATTTTGTGATTAGTTGATAATTAGTATTTTAAATAGGATTACTTGCATAGGAATAAAAGGGATGATTGGATAACAATAAAATTATGGATAATTTGAACTTTTTCGAGATTTATTTTAGGGTATTTATATACAAGATAATTATTCCTGAAAAAGCCTAAATTATCCAGAAAAGAGATAAAAAAAAATATTAGAATAGGAGTGAAAACGCGTTTAGGTGCAAGGACCGGCTCAAGAAAACCTAAAATGAAAGTCCAAAACGCACCCAAACACGAAAGTACATTCGGTGCCCAAGACTACCATTTGGCACTTTTGGAGTGCCAAGTGCCGAACGGCACTTTAAAAGTGTCGAATGGCCCTCTTCGGCTTTGGTCCAATTTCCTTCGGGTGTCGATAAGGCACACCCTTTTTGACCTTTTCGCAAAAGGATGCGTCCTAATTCGCATTTTAATCGTCCGAACCTATTTTTTAGAGTTTTCTAGCCTCTATAAATAGATACTGGATCTCATAATTCAGCACACTTTTTACGCTCTGTGAGGCATACTCTTTTAGGCTCTCAAATTGCTCATATTTTCTGATCCCCTCTCTGATTTTCTGTTGAAGATAGGGTTTTTAGGTTTCAAAGATAATTGCATAAATTTTTTGAACCCTAAATGTAACACCCGTCTCACTTAAAATTTAATTTAATTACTTCTAGAGAGTAGATTTGATAAAGTTCTTAATTATTTTGGAGGAGATAATTAATTTTATATTGTGATTTTTACAATGATAATAATAATAATAATATTAGTGGGTTTAGTGGGAATATAGGTGGGTCTTAGAAGTTTATTTTAGTGTAGTGGGCTTCTAAATTTTCAGCCCAACTGATATTAGCCTTATCATGGAATAGGCTTCTAAACTTTCAGCCCAAGTGCAACAGCTTTATAATGAAATAAAATTAGGGTTTCCTATGTGAAAGGTAGAGAAAGAGACCCTTGAAACTAGAAGCGGCTGTGAAAGAAATTCTGCCAAACTGACAAGACGACATCAAGGTAATTTTCAGCAACTGATATTCGATTTTGTGGTATTGAGATTGCTGAAATTGTGTTTTGCTGGAAATTTCACATTCACGTTGTTGGCTGAAATAGTGATTTGTGCTATTAGAGTTTATATTATATTATTGTAGAATTATATAGAGAGGAAAGGATTATAATATCATAGATTAGGGTTGCGGCTCATGAATATATATATGCAAGAAACGGTTATTGTTAGGATATGTGCCCTTAAATCCTATTGTATGATGCTATGTATAATATTATGTATGACATTATTTGAGAAATGATGTATGACTTAATATTATGTTTAATAAAGTTGTTTTATTCTTATCTAAAATAATGGTAACATGAATATTCGGACATTATCAAATAGTCCATGAGATGCATAGTATGTGATTTATGTGATTTAGTCACAGAAGATATAGATCACAAGTTCTTTGTAAACTCAGAATTTTGGTTCGTAGTCGGTGATGAAATTGGGCATTTCATCTGCGAAGACTATAACATATTAACTACGATGATTTGTCTTGATCATGGAAATTGTGATTTCTAGTTAATATGTTGATATGTTTTAAGAGTTAAGACATATTGAACTGGACCGCTGTGAGATTTATTATTCTCCTAACGACTGTCAATTGAATAATAATCTCACGACTTGTATTCACATGAACTCTTAATCCTGAGAGAATAATGGACCTGATCATGAAATGTAGGTTGCTTTGATATATCAGGAGTGAGATCTAAAGTAACGGTCAAAACCTCAGTATGTTGGGCAGCCACATTGAGTGTTGATGGAACATATATTCTCAAGATGGAATTCATAGTCTCTTAACGGAGATATAAAATATTCCCTTGAGATAAGTTTAATGGGTACAGTTATTCAGAGAGTTAGGCCTAACCACTTTAGTAAGACTAAAGTATATATTTATGAAATTGGATTTCATAAATATATGGTGAATAACTTAAAAGGATTAAACCGGGTACTCAAGGATTAAGATGTAGTAATTCACAAAGTGGCAGTCTATTTTCATGACTTTGTATTACTACGAATATTTTATGAAGGGGTTGCATGTATAATAAAGTCTTGGGATATAATTTATTAATAAGGCCTAGAGTGCAATTATATTTATATAGTGGTATTAAATATAATTAATGGTAACTTTGGACTTGTCAAGAGTTGACAGAAAAGCCCAAGGCCCATTGGAGCTAGTGTCTTATTTGTTCCCTTTTGGTCCCACTCCAAGCCACACACCAAAGCCCAATTGGGAAGGCCCAAAAGGCTAGCCCAATTAGATAATCAGTTATGTGGAGAGAAACATACAGAATTTTATATAGAATAAAATGGTTTTGTATGTTTTAAGAATATACTTAAGGTAATAAAATAAGGAAGAGAGATACTCTTTCATATTCTCTCTAGAAACATAGAACTGATTGAGAGACCACACATCTTGGGCATCGAGTGGAATTGGAGTGAAGATTGAAAGTATTCCCGAGTACTTCTTCATTCGGTTTTGAAATTCACCGCATCAAGGTACACTCTCTTGTTCTTATATTCTGAAACTTACATAGTGAATGTTATCAATTGCGAATGAAGTAGATCCGTTTATTTTTCCGCTGCGTATGTTTTGTATTGGATGCAAACACAATGATTCCCAACAGTTATATGAGATATATATATTCATTCAATCCGCTTTGGCTTGGATGCCTGGACTTTGAATCCGTATAACAAGTCATATGTTAATTGCCATGCGCGTGAATTTAAGGCATGCACCGCTTGGATATTAATATATATGTTGGCATGATTAATATATGGCTTTTGATCTTGAATGGTTTCGTGGACTCATGTGGAATTTTCAATCTGTCATTAACATGTTTTCATATATATATATATATATATATATATATGCAAGTTCTTGATGGCTATCTTATAAGCATATGATGATTGCTTAAAAAAATTGAAACCGTATATTATATTATATATATATTTATAATATATAATATAATATGGGTTTCTATGCAAATTTTTAAAGGATTCATCATATTGTTGCTTGCCTTGGTTTATATATGATTTATATATTAATGCTAGGATTATGGAATTTATTCCTAATGAGAATAGGATTATGTTTTCAAGGGTTTCAAGCATTTGATGGTTTGATTCATATTGGTTGACCGAATTGTATAGAATTGCATTTGTGGGCAGCTTTACAATTAAATATACGAGTATTTTAGATGTTAGTTTAGGGAATGCTTTACAATTATTTTTAAACTGGAATAGGTTTGGGGGTATGTTAGAAATATATGTTAAATTTTTACCTTGCCGAATCTTCATAGTGGTTGAGGAATTGTTTTATCAAGAGGACTTTGTGGTTATTAAAGAACCTGCCCTTATTGAATTGTTTAACTATTATTTAGGTTCTAGTTGACGTTGTTTCGAGCATTTGAAGTGAAGCTTGGTTTAGCCCATGGGAACAATAACACTAACCTATTGATAAACCATGGGAACAATAGTGAAGCTTGGTTTCGAGCATTTGAAGGCTAAACCAAGCTTCACTTCAAATGCTCGAAACAACGTCAACTAGAACCTAAATAATAGTTAAACAATTCAATAAGGGCAGGTTCTTTAATAACCACAAAGTCCTCTTGATAAAACAATTCCTCAACCACTATGAAGATTCGGCAAGGTAAAAATTTAACATATATTTCTAACATACCCCCAAACCTATTCCAGTTTAAAAATAATTGTAAAGCATTCCCTAAACTAACATCTAAAATACTCGTATATTTAATTGTAAAGCTGCCCACAAATGCAATTCTATACAATTCGGTCAACCAATATGAATCAAACCATCAAATGCTTGAAACCCTTGAAAACATAATCCTATTCTCATTAGGAATAAATTCCATAATCCTAGCATTAATATATAAATCATATATAAACCAAGGCAAGCAAAAATATGATAAATCCTTTAAAAATTTGCATAGAAACCCATATTATATTATATATTATAAATATATATATAATATAATATACGGTTTCAATTTTTTTAAGCAATCATCATATGCTTATAAGATAGCCATCAAGAACTTGCATATATATATATATATATATATATATATATATGAAAACATGTTAATGACAGATTGAAAATTCCACATGAGTCCACAAAACCATTCAAGATCAAAAGCCATATATTAATCATGCCAACATATATATTAATATCCAAGCGGTGCATGCCTTAAATTCACGCGCATGGCAATTAACATATGACTTGTTATACGGATTCAAAGTCCAGGCATCCAAGCCAAAGCGGATTGAATGAATATATATATCTCATATAACCGTTTCTTGCATATATATATTCATGAGCCGCAACCCTAATCTATGATATTATAATCCTTTCCTCTCTATATAATTCTACAATAATATAATATAAACTCTAATAGCACAAATCACTATTTCAGCCAACAACGTGAATGTGAAATTTCCAGCAAAACACAATTTCAGCAATCTCAATACCACAAAATCGAATATCAGTTGCTGAAAATTACCTTGATGTCGTCTTGTCAGTTTGGCAGAATTTCTTTCACAGCCGCTTCTAGTTTCAAGGGTCTCTTTCTCTACCTTTCACATAGGAAACCCTAATTTTATTTCATTATAAAGCTGTTGCACTTGGGCTGAAAGTTTAGAAGCCTATTCCATGATAAGGCTAATATCAGTTGGGCTGAAAATTTAGAAGCCCACTACACTAAAATAAACTTCTAAGACCCACCTATATTCCCACTAAACCCACTAATATTATTATTATTATTATCATTGTAAAAATCACAATATAAAATTAATTATCTCCTCCAAAATAATTAAGCACTTTATCAAATCTACTCTCTAGAAGTAATTAAATTAAATTTTAAGTGAGACGGGTGTTACATTCTCCCCCTCTTATAAAATTTTCGTCCTCGAAAATTCAAAACATACCTCACTGCAGAAAAAGCTGGGGATATTTGGATTGCATTTCGTCTTTACGCTCCCATGAAGCTTCTTCCATGGAGTGGTTCCTCCATAATACTTTGACCAAATGTATAGTCTTATTACGTAGCACTTGCTCTTTACGATCTAAAATCTGAATCGGGACTTCCTCGTAGGATAAGTTCTCTTTGACTTGAAGTGGCTCATAACTCAAGATATGAGAAGGATCGGGAACATACCTCCTCAACATGGATACATGAAAAACGTTATGTAACTTTGACAAGGTCGGTGGTAAAGCGAGCCGGTAAGCAACAGAACCAACTCTCTCCAAAACTTCAAAGGGCCCCACGTACCTAGGGCTTAACTTACCCTTCTTGCCAAACCTCATAACTCCTTTCATAGGTGACACTCGAATGAAAACCATGTCTCCAACTTCAAATTCCACTTCTCTTCTCCGTGGATCAGCATAACTTTTCTGTCTACTCTGAGCTGCACGCAACCTTTCCCGAATCACATCAATCTTTTCACTGGTCCTTTGAACAATCTCAGGACCCAAGATTCTCCTCTCTCCAACCTCATTCCAACAAACCGGGGATCTACACTTTCTCCCATACAAAGCCTCATAAGGTGCCATCTTAATACTAGAGTGATAACTATTGTTATAAGCAAACTCCACCAAAGTCAAATAGTCATTCCAACTACCCTTGAAATCCAAGACACAAGCTCTCAACATGTCTTCCAAAGTTTGGATAGTTCTCTCAGACTGTCCATCCGTTTGAGGGTGGCAAGCAGTACTAAAGTTCAACTTAGTACCCAAGGCTTTTTGCAAACTATCCCAAAACCCTGAAGTGAACCTCGAATCTCTATCAGATACAATAGAAGCTGGCACTCCATGCAACCTCACAATCTCATTTATATAAAGTTCAGCCAGTTTGTCAAGAGAGTAGTTCATTCTAATTGGAATGAAGTGGGCAGATTTAGTCAACCTATCCACCACCACCCAAATAGCATCATGATTCTTAGGTGATCTCGGTAATCCACACACAAAGTCCATGGTGATATTCTCCCACTTCCTCTCAGGAATAGGTAAAGGTTGTAACAACCCTGATGGCCTCTGATGCTCCACTTTGACTTGCTGGCAAATCAAGCATTGTTCCACAAATTGAGCAATTTCTCTTTTCATGTTAATCCACCAATAAACTTCTCGAAGGTCATGATACATCTTGGTACTACCCGGATGCATTGTATAAGGCGAACGATGTGCTTCCTCCAATATCTCTCTTTTAATCAATGAATCATTAGGCACACAAAGCCTATTACCAAACCTCAAAACACCATCATCAGAGATACTAAAATCAAATCTACTTCCACCACGTACTTGTTCCATGATCTTAAACAATTGAGGGTCCCCACTCTGAGCAGCTTTGATCTTATCAATTAGGGTGGGTTGTACACTTAAACTTGCCAGGTAGGATTGGGAGTCTCCAGTCACTAAGTCTACTCTAAGTTTCTGAAGATCAACAATAATATGCTTCTGAGTAGTTAATAAAGCAGCTGAAAAGCTATACGACTTTCGACTAAGTGCATCAGCCACAACATTGGCTTTACCAGGATGGTAATTTATGGAACAGTCATAGTCTTTAATTAATTCTAGCCATCTCCTTTGCCTCAAATTTAATTCTTTCTGAGTGTATATGTACTTCAAACTTTTATGGTCAGTGTATATTTCACATCTCTCACCATATAAATAATGCCTCCAAATCTTCAATGCAAAAACCACTGCTGCCAATTCCAAATCATGAGTTGGATAATTCTGTTCATAATTCTTTAGTTGTCGAGAGGCATAAGCAACCACCTTCCCATGTTGCATCAGAACACAACCAAGACCCTTACGAGATGCATCGCTATATATCACAAAACCACCCGAACCAGATGGAATAGTCAATACTGGTGCAGAAACCAACCGTTGCTTCAACTCCGGGAAACTTCTTTCACATTCCTCTGTCCAGTCAAACTTTGCATGTTTTCGAGTTAATCGAGTCAGAGGAGTTGCAATACTGGAAAATCCTTCCACAAATCTTCTATAATAACCTGCAAGGCCCAAAAAACTTCTTACCTCACTTACATTAGTAGGGGCATACCAATTAACTACAGCTTCGATCTTACTAGGGTCCACTGTAATTCCATCTCTAGAGATCACATGTCCTAAGAACACCACTTGATTCAACCAGAACTCACACTTCTTTAATTTAGCATACAACTTCTTGTCTCTTAAAATCTGCAACACCATTCTCAAGTGTTCCTCATGCTCTTCTTGGCTTTTAGAGTAAACCAAGATGTCATCAATGAAAACAATGACAAACCGATCCAAATACTCATGAAATACCCTATTCATCAAATCCATAAAAACAGCAGGAGCATTAGTTAGACCAAAAGGCATCACTAAGAACTCATAATGACCATACCTGGTTCGAAAAGCTGTCTTTGGTATGTCATCCTTCTTAACTCTCAACTGATGATAACCAGATCTCAAGTCAATTTTAGAGAAGACTTGAGCGCCCTGAAGCTGATCAAACAAATCATCAATTCGTGGCAAAGGGTATTTGTTTCTGACGGTTACCTTGTTCAACTCCCTATAGTCAATGCACAACCGCATACTACCATCCTTCTTCTTAACAAACAACACCGGAGCACCCCAAGGAGAAGCACTAGGCCGAATAAAGCCTTTATCAAGCAAGTCTTGCAATTGCTCCTTCAACTCATTGAGCTCTGTAGGGGCCATTCTATAAGGTGCTTTGGAAATTGGGCTGGTACCAGGTACTAGGTCAATAGAGAACTCAACCTCTCTGTCAGGGGGTAGTCCAGGTAAGTCCTCAGAGAACACATCTGGGAACTCTTTCACCACTGGGATGTCTTCAACTTTTAACTCTACTTTATCACCCTTCAAAGCACAAACAAGGAACCCTTCACATCCCTTCCTTAGCAATCGCCTTGCCTGCATCACTGACACCAATACATGTGGTTTCACCACACGATCTCCCTCGAAGAAGAATTCTGGCTCCCCAGGAATTCTAAATACTACCCTCTTCCCAAAACACTCTATGGAAGCATGAAAAGTAGATAACCAATCCATCCCTAGAATCACATCAAACTCAAACATATCAAGCAACATAAGATCTGCTTTTAATTCCCTCCCAGAGACTAAAACATTACAAGACTTGTACACTTTATGGGTAATCATTTGTTGTCCAGAAGGTGTAGCAACACACAATTCATAATTTAAACTCTCAGGTTCTATGTTTAGCCTTTGGGCAAGTCTACGTGAGATGAAAGAATGGGTTGAACCAGAATCAAATAACACTTGTGCATGCTGACTGGAAACAAGAAGTGTACCTGAAACCACTGATGGGGAGGCCTCGGCGTCCTGTTTAGTCAAAGCAAAAACTCGACCCTGAACCTTAGGTCTCTGTTGGCTCCCATTTGGATTTGTAGTTTGTTCAGCTCGCATATCTGGACAATCCTTGATGAAGTGTCCAGTCTTGCCACATTTAAAACACGCCCTTGACTCCAAATAACATGTTCCACTATGAGCCTTTCCACATCTTGGACAAGTTTTGTATGCCTTCTTATTTGAATTAGGCACCCCTTGCTTCTTGAATGAACTTCCACTGGACTTCCCCTTAAGAAAATGACTCTGGGTTGGCTTCCTCTCTTGATCATTGGCCCTTGAGAGACGATTGCAATTTCTCTCTGCTATGAGAGCTCGATCCACCACTTCTGCATATGTTTCCAATTTGAACATGGAAACCGGTCCCTGAATTTCCTCCCTTAAACCTCTTTCAAAATGTCTGGCCTTCCTTGCTTCCGTGTCAACCATGTGTGGAGCAAAGCGAGATAATTCAGCAAATTTCCGCTCATACTCATACACTGATTGAGTACCTTGTGCTATGCGAATGAACTCAGCTTCCTTTTGCACCATCAAACTATCAGGAAAATACCTCTTACGAAAGAGCTCAACAAAATGCTGCCAAGTTATGACTTCTCTTCCATGTGTCCTCTCCGTGGACTCCCACCATTCCAATGCATCACCTTTCAGTACAAAAACAGCAAGGACAACTCGTTGCTCATCACTAACTTCCATTGCTCTAAAGAGCCTTTCTATCTCCTTAAGCCAGTTGTCAGCCTCAATTGGATCCTTTGTACCCTTGAAAGCAGGAGGATCAAGCTTCCTAAACTTCTCCAAGGCACTAGTCGGATTGGTGGCTCCCACTTGATGTTGCACTATATTGGTTAAGCCCCCAATGGCTTCAATAATAGCCTGGAGATTAGTAGGTCCCCCAGCATTCAGTTGACTGTCCCCTAGGTTCCTCCTTGGTGGAGCCATATCTCTAAGTAATACAATAAGATATCATAAGTAAATATTTCAAATATTTCAGAGGGTCAAAACCAAACACATAGATAGTACAACAATCATTCCTACACACTTTAGAATAATAAACAAAACAAAACAAAATATAAAATCACTATGAAAGGTCAACTAATTCTAACACTAAAATTCCTTATAATCACACTCTTGTTCCAAAATAGTCTTAAGATCAAACCTATAAGTCTACAGAATCATAAACCTATGCTCTGATACCATAACTGTAACACCCCAAACCCAAAGCAAGGATTTAGATGTTTAACTTGTCTTAGAAATAATCAACAATGATATAATGGAACAGAGCGTAATATTAATCCTCAAATAAACTTCTATAATATCATCAGAGTTCCTTAATAATCATTGTGATGCCCCAATTTGATTGATTGATTGTGTGATGTGTGTGGATGTGTGATGAGTCTCACATCGGGTATTTACTGGGTAGATCTGGGCTTTATTAACAACTACAAGGAGCCTCAATAGTGACTAGTCCTTTTGAGGTATAGCGCAGATGTGGCTAGCGCTTTTCCTTGGGTCGTTACATATGGTATCAGAGCCAACCCGGTAACCCCGTGTGGGCTCGGAGACACTACCCCACAAAGTGGACCCTAACGAGGACGTTAGGGATTTAAGTGGGGGAGATTGTGATGCCCCAATTTGATTGATTGATTGTGTGATGTGTGTGGATGTGTGATGAGTCTCACATCGGGTATTTACTGGGTAGATCTGGGCTTTATTAACAACTACAAGGAGCCTCAATAGTGACTAGTCCTTTTGAGGTATAGCGCAGATGTGGCTAGCGCTTTTTCTTGGGTCGTTACAATATCTTCTATGATTAAATCACATAAATCACATACTATGCATCTCAAGGACTATATGATAATGTCCAAATATTCATGCTATTATTATTTTAGATAATAATAAAACAAGTTTATTACATAGAACATAATGTCATACATAGCATATAATAGGATTTTAGGGCACTAATCCTAACATCTCGTACTTCCTCCCATCTGGCTTCTTTCTTTTCTTACTGGTAGATGTTGTCATTGCTTGTGGGGCGGACTTTCGGTCCTTTAGCCTCTCTAAGCTAGGCTTGACTGACTGGGCTGTCTTTCTAGCCTTCTGTAATAGTTGAGCGAACTGCAAAATCTCTAAGTTTTCAAGGATAGCTCAGTACTCCATGATCATGTTTCCCATGCACATCTCCACCAACGTTCTTTCCTTATAATGGTCATAGCAATCAAGAGCTATGTCCCTGAATCTCCTGATGTATTCCATGAAATGCTCACCATTCCTCTGTTTTGTACCTTGCACGGTTGCGAGTGTAACCGTTTCTTCTCAATGAAAGTATTTGCTGCAGAAAACATCCACCATGTCATCCCATGTAGGGATGGACCCTAGCTTCAAGCCAGTATACGAGTTGTAAGCACGGTCACATAAGGATTTTGAGAACTTTCATTGATACAAATCTTCATCTGCTGCATAGGGACACAAGGTTTCTACAATTTTGCTCATGTGTTTGATGGCACTCCCCTTTCTACCATTGTACTACAAGAAAGTTGGGGCTTGAATCTATCAGGATATGGCTTGCTAAGCAACCTCATTAGGTACAATGGTCTTCTCAAATAAAACCTTTCCTTAGGCGTTTTGGCCTTCCCTCATTCTAGCAATGCTGCTACGTCAGCCATTGTTACAAAGCATTGCTCCGCGTTCTGGGGGCCTCTGCCCTTAGCAAAATAATTATTAACTTGAAAAAATTGCAACAGAATGAATAACAACGAGAATATCAAATAAGCTAAAGTATGCCAAAGTAGGAGAATAACTATAATTCCAAACAAGCGCGATAATGTTGGCTCGCTCTCCCAATCCTGGGCTTGGTCATTCAATAGGAACAATAAGAAGGAAACCAAATGCCAACACGGGTAATCCCGTTACAAGTTTTTGCCATTGGAACTACTCGTGCTGGAGAAAGGGCTAATATGGTTTTGGGTTCTGATTCACAAACTTTCAGAGGGTGGGGATGTTAAGAGGGAAAGAAAAGGTGATCTACTGATGCATGCCTCTATTTATGCCTTATTTTCTCTCTTCCTTTCTTCTTTTACCACTTTGGCTTCTTTTCTTTTTATTCTTTGATTCTTAATTTTCTTACTTCCCTCCCCGTGTGTGTTCTTCCTCCCCCTATTCATGGCTACCTTCCTTCCTTTTATACTGCTTAATCCCATGAGATTTCTCCTTTTGTCCCTAAGGCTTCATCAACCGTTTTTGGTTTCTTGTCGGCATCTCTCCAGGATTGCCCACTAACCCGTTGGTTGCTCGGCCTCTACCTTTACTTAAAGTATGCTTGCTGCACCACTCTTCATTTCAGGATAAAATCCTTTGTTTTGTTTCTCCCCCCTCCCCTTCTCCACCTTACCCGAATGGATAAGAATTGGAGGTTCTTTCTTTACTTACCCCTATGACATACATCAGGTGGCCCCAACCCATTGCTTGCCTTTTTTGGGTGAAATGTCATCCCAACAAAGCATTCTCCCTAAAAGAAACCTCGACAGGAACCTAAAAATAGACCCACTTTTCTCCCCACCACCAAACCACACCCTCTGAATCCCTTGACCAAGGGCTCACCTTTCTTGTATTGGCTGGGTACAAATGGGTGGTGATCCGGTCCTTGTGTGAGTTCCACTTAGCTCTGTGATTGTCTTCTTTTACTCCAACGCCATTCCTGCCATTTTGGCCTTGTCTCATTCTGCTGCGTATTCATGCTTATCTCCACTGTGTGAAGAACGTGGGCTATTTGGGCTTGCACTGCCTCCCTTTATTCCCTTCCATGGGCCAGGACATTGTCTTAGCAGAAGCCCCCGCCTATTTAGCCCGTTAGGCTTCCAATTCTATTTTTCCTTTTCTTACCATGCCTATGGACTTGAAATGTTGGCCTATTGGATTTATTACTTTTTCCCTTGGCCTCCCATGGCCCATTTACTTTACCTTTACCTCTTGTTGTGCCCATGGGTCTACTAGCTGTCATTCTTGCCATGTTGGCCCATTAGGTTTTTTACCTTTTTTCTTAGGCTTCCACGGCCCATTTATTCCACCTTTACCTTTTATTGTGCCCATGGGCCCTGCTGGCTACCATTCCTACCATGTTAACCAATTGGGTTTATTACCTCTCTTCTTAGGCTTCCACGGCCCATTTTTCTACCTTTATCTCTTGTTGTGCCTATGGGTCTACTGGCTACCATTCTTGTTGTGTTCACCCATTGGATTTATTACCTCTTTTCTTAGGTTTCCAAGGCCTATTTATTCTACATTTACCTCTTGTTATGCCTATTGGCTTATTGGCTGTCATTCCTACCGTGCTGGCCCATTGGTCTTATTACTTCTTTTCTTGGGCTTCTACAGCTCATTTACTTTGCTTTTACCTCTTTCATTTCTCTTTTTCTCTCACCTTCCCCTATTGTTAGACTTTTTCTACCATTGGGCTTTTTGTCAAAAATGAGCATCAACAAAGGGGAGAGTGTTAATATTTTCAAACTTTAAGGGAGTAGAGTGTAATTTTCTTTTAGGTGAAAATACTATTTTGGTCCCTATATTTTGGAATTATGATCAATTTGATTCTTACATTTTAATAGCAGTCAATTTGGCCCCTGTTATTTTTAATTTGCAATCAATTTAGTCCCTACCGTTAACTCAATAACGAAAAATGCCTATGTGGCAAATAATGTGCATAGTTTGCACAATTAAAGCTGATGTGGCTTATAAAATAATTAAGAATTTTAAATGAAATTAAAAAAAATTCCCCCATCAAAAAAAAAAAATGCCACGTCAGCATCAAAATTTTTAAAACAAAAAGAAAAAATTAATTTCTCAATTTAAAAAAAAAAAACTTAGTTTTTTTTTTCTACTTTTCTTTTCTCTATCGTTCTTGTAGTTTCTTGACAAACAAACACGCTAGCAAAACTGAATTTATTTATTTATTTATTTATTATTTCCCTCTCACCAAAATCACACCCCAAAATTCCATCAAACCCAACAATGCTCATTCTCACATGATGGTCCCTTTACACTCATATACACAAATTCACAAACACATTGAACATTGTCAGAATTTTCTTCCATACATAATTATTCACCTATACATAATCATAGCAACACTCATCCTTTTTGGTTCCTTTGCTTTACCAGCAACCAAAAGTAATATCAACAGACTAAAACCATCACAGAGAAGTCTCAATTTTTTTCTGAATACACTTTCATTTTCATGGCAACCAAACTGAAAAAGAATATATAATAAATATCATAGAGACATTTCAACATACACAAGAGCTTTAGTGCAGTAAAACTCAAGCAAAACAAAAATAAGAACAAAATGAAATGAAACTACAATATAAAGCCAATAAGAAGTAGCAGATGGATTTTTTTTTTTTTTCCCACTACACTTTCCTCTTTGTTTTTTTTTTTTTTTTTTTTGAGAACCAAACAGAAAACAAAAGGAATATTGCAGATCGGAACTTAACTACCCACTCCATCAACCCACCCTTGGCAATGCTTTCCACCGCGCAATCGTAAGCAGGAATCCCAACCCAAATCGACCATTTTCTCCTCCTCCATCTGCCGATAAAACCATCAAGGGTTATACCGGCTTGCCCAAACATGCTCACTGATTCAAGGGTTGAAGAAGGCCATTGCCATGTCGTTGCCATCCACCAGACATGGTTATGCCTTTTGCGAACCATTGCCATGTCGTCACCATCCATTGAGGACTCTCTCCCCCTCTTCAAGTACAACCCTGATTTGGGTTTTGTGTTGTTGACATAATAGATTGATTAGGCATATATCCACTCCAAGGACCCCGAAAGAAAAACCCAGCCACCGATTGCATCCAATCTCCACCACACATCTCTTATCTGATTTCCTGCCCATAGTTAAAGATGTACTTTATCTTGAATCTTCTGCTTGATTCTTTTCCTATGTTTTTAGTTTTTACATGTTTAGTTGCCTAGAAAAGATTTTTGGATGTTTTAATTTTTTTTTAAATATTTTTTTTGCTGATTTGGATTTTTTTAATAATTAAAATGCTAATTTGCATTTTTGAATATTATTTTTATAAACCACGTCAGCTTTAATTGTGCCAATTGTGCACATCATTTGCCACGTAGATATTTTTTATTAGTGAGTTAACAATAGGGACCAAATTGATTGCAAATTGAAAATAACAAGACCAAAATTACTGCTACTAAAATGAAAGGACCAAATTAATCGTAACCCCAAAAAGTAGGAACCAAAATTGTGTTTTCACCTTTCTTTTATGTTTGGGATGAAGTGTCATTCTCCAAAATCGGAGAATATAATTAACCATTTTTTTATGTTTTTTTAATTTTAAAACAATAATATTATTTATTGAATATTTTGAAATTATTAAAAGGCGTAAATGTACTTTTAGTCCCTATATTTTGACTTTTTTCTATTTTAGTCCCTACATTTTAATTTTATCACTTTTAGTCCCTAAACCAATTAACGCGTGTTATTTTCGTCATTTCCGTCACTCAACCGATGGAAATAGCTGACGTGGCTGCCGGAGAAATTAAAATATTATAAAAAAATGCCACATCAGCCCCTATTTTTTTTTTTAAATAATTTATCAATTTTAACTAAATAAAAAAAGAAAAAACAGAATTAAAAACAATAAAAATACATCAATTTAGATCAAACTCATTATGAACAAGAACACACAAGAACATTCAACACAAGAACATAAGAGCACAGCCACAGAACCAAACACAAACTCAAATTTCAAAACACAAAGAACATTAATCTTTTTTTTTTTTTTTTTGTAAGAGCATTTCTTCTTTCCCAGCACATGAATATCATGTTATTCCCCAATCAACAAACTAACAAACCCAAAAATTTTCTTAGGATACAAACACACAAAATATCCAAAAAATTTCAACTCAAAAACAAAATCATAAATCTCAAAGGCACCATTTTCTCAAACCCAGCAAAATCATCAAATCCCAAAACCCCAAAGCACCAAATCAATCCAAAAATACAACACAACTAACCCAAACAAAAAAAAAATCTCAACCCAAAAAAACATATCTCAAGAAATTTTTTACCTTGCTCTCAAATCCAACAAACAAAGAACACAATAACAAACTAGCAAACCCAATAATAATCCATGACTTGCTCTCAGATTGGGTTGAAAATTATCCCCAAACCCCCAAGAGAGCCGCGACTTGCTATTCGGCAAGAAAGGACGAATTGATAAATTAACGCGTGAAATCCTTGAGCGGCTGAGCTAAATCGTGGAATTTGCGGTGGCTGATGGAGGAGTTTACGGTGGAATTTGTGCCTCCATGAGCGGCTGAGCCAGATCATTGGCTTGCTTGTGTTTGTATCTTTCTTTGGTTGATTGGTTGGTCTGATTGGTGATTGTTGTTTGGGTTTTTTGTTGGTGTGGGTTTCAAACTTGCTTCAGATGGGTTTGCTGGGTTTCAACTTACTTGAGATGTGTTTTTGGGTTTGCTAGGTTTTGAACTTGCTTCAGATGGGTTTGCTGGGTTTCAACTTACTTGAGATGTGTTTTTCTGGGTTGAGATTATTATTATTATTATTATTATTATTATTATTATTATTATTATTATTATTATTATTATTATTATTATTATTATTATTATTATTATTATTTGTTTGGGTTGGTTGAGATGAGAGAATAGTGTGTGGCCGTGTAGTTTGAGTTTGAGATGAGAGAATAGAGTTTTGAGTTTGAGATGAAAAAAAGAAAAAGTGTTCAGCCGGTTTTAGAATAGTGTTCAGGTTTGGATATGTTAATTTTTTAGGTTTTAAAATTTTTGGGTTGGTGTTCTTGTTAGATCTTAGTTCATGTAAATTTTAGTTTTTAATTCTGTTTTTATTTTTATTATCTAGTTAAAATTAATAAATTAATTTTTTAAATTTATATGCTGATATGTCATGGCTGATGTGGCATTTTTTATAATATTTTAATTCTTCCGGCAGCCACGTCAGCTATTTTCATCAGTTGACTGACGGAAAGGACGAAAATAACACGCGTTAATTGGTTTAGGGACTAAAAGTGGTAAAATTCAAATGTAGGGACTAAAATAGAAAAAAGTCAAAATATAGGGACTAAAAGTGCATTTACGCTTTATTAAAACAATGTCGTTTTGTGTGTGTCTAACATATCAGTTTAATGAAAGTGGAGGTATTGATTGAATAATTTTGAAATCTAGAGGAATGAGTTGAACACAAAATAAAGTTAAAAACTTAAAATGAAATTGCGATAAAATTTAGGGAACAAATTTTGTATTTTTGTAGTGCTGACGTGGTTACGATTTGGTGCGGAATTAACGTATTTGGAGACAGGACTGAGGTAGAGGATGGGACCTGCCTAGTGATCTTTTTCTTCCCTCCTAGAAAAACTCACTTTTTTGTAAAATAAAAAGATAGAAAAAAAGAAAGAACAGAGAGAGAAAGTAAAGAATATGATTTAAAAATAACCCCAAAAAAAATAAGAAAAAAAGAAAAAAAAAGAGCAGGAAGAAGTGCATGTCTGATAGTCCCAAAACCTAGTGATGTTTTAATTAAGCATTTAGATAGTTGAAATTTGAGTGAGAATAGAGGCATGACGAGAAATTCACATCTTTTTCTCACTTTCATAGCACTTGTTCTTCTTACTTATACACTCCAGTTCCAAGTTCACGCTGCTCCTGCTGGTAACTATGTCTATATATATCACTTCACCCTTTTCTCTAATCATTTGGCCTTTTTAATTCTATAACTATTGATCTGTTTGCTTCATGGCCTCATGGGTATGCTTATGTTCCTCAACTTTAATAATTTTTTTTTTTTGAATAAAAAAAGAAATTTTCTTCTTTTGCTCATAATGCCAAGTCCTAAATACAACCTTCTCTCTCTCTCTCTCTCCCTCTCTCTCTCTCTCTCTCTTTCCTTTTCTTCTGATGAAATTATTGTTTTCTATGAATTTTTATGATCTATTTGCATAATGGGTATGCATTTTTTTTTTCCCATTCACTGTTTTGGGTGCCCAGGGCCATTGATCAAACACTTATCTTCTCTACTCAAATGGACCAGGTCATCCCCTAAAACACCCCAATCAGGTATTTCATAATAATTATTTACGCTTTACTCGTTTTTACTTATTAGTTATGAGTGTGTTATTTTTTAGTTTATATATATATATATATATATGTATATCTGTATAATGTATCTGTGTTTGTGTATTGTGTATTATTAATCACACTCCGTTAATGCCATTTTATATATTTTTATGCAGATGGGAGTGTTCTTCAATTTGAGAATGGGTACTTAGTTGAGACTGTTGTGGAAGGAAATGAGATTGGAGTGGTTCCGTACAGAATCCGCGTCTCTGAGGATGGCGAACTCTTTGCAGTCGATGCAGTTAATAGCAACGTTGTTAGGATTACTCCCCCACTGTCTCAATGTATGATTATTCTTGTCTTCTCACTTTCTATAACTTTGATAATTTTTTCTTTTTGGAATTTCACTGTTTCGAGTTTACATGTAAGTCCCTAATTTGCTTACGGCAATTCTTTTTTTTTTTAAAAAGGCTTGTAGTAATACATTTTGTGTTTTTAAAATAGTGTCGTTTTTGTTTGTGTCTATTCCATTTGGTTGTTGGAAAGAAGGTATAGAAATATTTGCTGCGAAAAAGTTTTCAAAAACAAGCACTGCTAAATTTGTAATCCTAGATTTTTCATTATTTATTATCCAAGAAAATGGTGAAATCAATATAAATTAGCCCTCCTAGCGAACCCCCACTGCCCATCCAAAAAAAAAAAGAAGAAGAAAGAAAGCAGAAAAGCTGAGCTTTGGTCATTTATTTGGTTTAGTTTATTAAAGTTTCTTATTTATCATTAAGGAAACAACATAGAACTTTCTACTGCTTTCTGTTACTCTCTCACATGTTTTCTTGGCATCCATATTATGGCTATTTCATTTGTGGATTTGAATTCTATATGTAAAGGTTGAATGTGATGATCTGAATTTAATACATTGATATTTTTTATTTTAACCCTTTTATTATTGCAGATAGTAGGGCCAGATTGGTTGCTGGGTCTTTTCAGGGCTACACTGGACATGTGGATGGGAAACCTAGTGAGGCTCGTTTCAATCATCCCAAAGGCATAACCATGGATGATAAAGGCAACGTGTATGTTGCTGATACCTTGAATCTCGCCATCAGGAAAATTGGGGATGCTGGTATATGCAATTCATGTTACTTTGATAATTATAGCTAGAAGCCATGTTGTGCATGTTAATTTTTTATGACAATACACAGAACCCCAAATATTGAAAAGAATTTTCTTTCTAAATGCTGAAGTAGAATATAGAAGGGATACATCTATGTAGCAATTAAAGAATGCAGAAAATTTGACTGTCTTGGAATTTTGAGGCCTTGCTAAGCTTGAAAACC
The DNA here is from genome assembly GCA_033629205.1 of Lithocarpus polystachyus. Lineage (NCBI taxonomy): Eukaryota > Viridiplantae > Streptophyta > Magnoliopsida > Fagales > Fagaceae > Lithocarpus > Lithocarpus polystachyus. The sequence goes on along the minus strand of CM066169.1, from coordinate 32,409,493 downwards.
TCGATTATAAATTATTCTTTGAAGGGGACAGGAATAAGGTTGTATATAACTGTTGCTGATTTTGGAAGTTCTTTGCAGGTGTGACAACCATTGCTGGAGGGAAATCAAATGTTGCAGGGTACAGGGATGGGCCAAGTGAGGATGCAAAGTTCTCTAATGATTTTGATTTGGTGTATGTTAGGTCTACCTGTTCCTTATTAGTTGTTGATAGAGGAAATGCTGCTCTTCGGCAAATCTCTCTTGAACAGGAGGATTGTGATTATCAGTACAATTCAATTTCCGCTACAGGTTTTGGATCTCTTATTGTTTGTTTTATACTTCTGTTGGGTATCATTTCATTTTTCAATTAAAGGTATGAAAAAGATTTTACTGTCTGTGTAGCTATTATGAAAATGGAAGTATTAGTGTGGTGATGCTATGTAATTCTAGGCACGCATGGCAGTCATATTAATGTACATAAACACGTTATACCTCTTATATTTATGTCAACTTAATCTAGTATACTTTTGTCTTTGATACTTTATGATAGACATTCATATGGATGAAATATCAGTTATCTTTCCCAGCAAAGAGATATCTTTGTATTTCAAATAATTTACTTTGTGAAATGATAAAAAAAAATAATAAAAAAAAATTGTTATTCAATCAAGAGGACCAAATAGAAAGTGTGTATCAGAGGATCCAAGCAAGAGAAGTATCTTATGGCCAAACTTTGAAGTTCTCAAAATTATGAATAAATCTGGGCAGAATGTTGGGAATATGATGATGTAGTTGTATGGTCATTCAATGTGATTCGGTGATGAATGAGGCCAGTCATATAGGGAAAAGTGTCAGTCATCTTATCAATAGTGATGCTAAAGATACGGTTAATCATTGTGAGAAAATCTTAATTGATCTTACAATAGTTATGAAGATGGCTCCCATTATTTCCAGGGCCACATTCATTATTCTGGTTACATTTATATGCTGTGAGAAATTATAATGAAGCATTTTACCCCAAAAATCCCAAATTTGTGGCATATAAATAAACCTTTATGTGAGTGCTGGGTTCCCACTGCAATCAGACACAGATAGACATAAAATCTGATGCTGAATGCAATATTCTTTGTGAGTGAGTGGCAATACAATCTTCAATAAAAGAGATAAGCTAATGCTGCAATTAGCATAAATATGAGGTGAGATTGACAATGTATCATCATATTTTGCACATTATGTTTTGGATTTGTTAGTGACTTCATTTTGGATTGAATTAATTCTTCATCTAGTGCTTTAATTCTTCAGTCTGCCCAATTGTTAGGAATTTAATAGAAAATATGAAAGTTATGCTGAAACTATCAATTCTTCATGTTCACCAAAAAGTAAGAATATCAGAGAAGTAAATCCACAAAGCTACACTACAAACTGGATGGGTTTGTTTTAAGCTATGAATCCAAGGCTTTTTTAAGGAATCAGTAATACTCCTGTGATTTAGTGAGGTTCTTCAGTCCTCAAATGTTTTGGTTTTGATACTCACAAGGTCTGTGATGCAGGACAAACCGGAACTTTGCAACAAGAAAAATAAAAAATGGGAAAAATAAAGATAGGACCTAGGAGTCAGCAACTAGGCCTGCTTGAAGTCAGCACTAAGCAAGGAAAACCACTAGGAGTTGGCACTAGACCATAAAAAAAAAAAAAAAAACAAAGGAACTTTTTCTTACAAAATTGAACCCAGGGGTTCTTAAAAAGAGAGTGCCAAAACCTTACTTTGCTTGCTCAAAAAGAAATTAAACTCCTAAGCCAACTAGGAAAAGAAAATCACAAAATACTTAAAAGAAATCTTAATTATTAAATGACTAGACTTAGTAGGTCTTTAGGTCAGACAGACATGCGCAAACAAAAGAGAATCAAATGTGGATTACAAAAAGTCAATGAGAAACGAGAATAGATTATCCTCAATTGTGTTATTGTGGATTATATAGCATGGGGCTAGGAAGCATGGACCCATGTCGTATTTGTGTCGTAATAGTGTCTTACCTATCATATCACGTTATAATTTTTCAAAAATTGCTTGTGTTGCTATATCATACCCGTACCCATGTTCGTGTCCGTGTCCATGAATCCTTGGCATGAGGTCTCCTTATTTTTCGGTGATTACTGTTTGGTTTTTGCATTAGAGGACTTTATAATGAAGATTGATGCATAATTATATTAATTGCTGTTTCTACACTTGGACCATACGATGGATGATGACATTAGAAGCTTGGATTGTGAAAGGAAAGACCAAGTTGCTTAGAGTAGGCTAGGGTGTATCAACTCTGCAAGAGACACACTCTTGGAAATACGTCTTGGTTATGACTTTTTGTTCAACATCGAACTGATTACAAATTACACTTGGTTGTCTATTTATTAACCAAGGATGCATGCCATTGGCTGGCTTTAGTACCAAAGGCATTCTTAGCATCTGATTTTCCCTTATACAACTAACTTAGCTCCTAAGTAACTAATTAGGCTCCTATTTTATCCTTTAACTACCTTTAATACAAATAATAAGCTTGTTAATTGTTACAAAAGCACAAATACTAGAATACACAAAATAGCTAGCTAAGATGCACTGCATCTTTTATACTAAATGTAGGAGTACCATCATCGGGGGTTACCAGTTCATAGGCTGCCCCCCCCCCCCCCCCCTCTCCTTCTTTCTCACTGCAGAATTCTCTCTATTTGTTTTTATATGGAGACATATTTTAAGGAATGAAGTGCATGTTTAACAACAGAATAAAGATCTTTCATTCTTTTCTTTTTCTTTTTTTTGAATAAATAACAACCTTTATTGAAAGAGAAGATTACTTCATGTTCATGATGATGAACACAAAGAATCTTAAAAAATTACAAAGAAGATATTTCATCTGTATGATCATGGAAATCTAACGAAGTATCAAATGGCCTTATACATCTTGTACACCAGGCTTCTAGTCCTTCTTCATATGCTAATATGGTCATCATCTTCATCTGTGTCTAAACCCCTTCAAATTTTGAACAGTACCAGCCATCCTAACAGTCATGAGGTCATTCCATCCATAAGTGCATTTTCAGATTCCACTTCCTATGGCACATGTATTACTGAAAGTTCTTTCCAATTGTCAATATTCAACATCCACACTCACTGTATTCATGGTTCAGCCTCCTGCTGTGTTGGGGCAGCTATGACTTTTCCAAAATATTGAATCTCATATGACACCTGTCCTCATGACTTGTGTGATACTGAGCTGAGTGAAGTTGTCGTGAGGATCATGTCTTGAATTTGTACATGCAAAAGTCATTGGCATATCATATTTCTAAAAAAGGTAAATGTCCATTCCTTATTTGTGAATGGATTTCATTATGAAAACTGAAAGTGGGAAAAGAAAAAAAAGAAAAAGAAAAAAGAGAAGGTCCATGTCAATTAAGAAACCTTCATGTAGATCCACAGAAATTTATGGTTGGACATGAGCACAGGTGGCAGTAACTGCATATCCTTGAAAGAGAAACATACATGGCTATGAATGTGGCTAATTGTCTATTTTTTTGCAAATAGCACCCTTGGACTCAAATCAATAATATTAAAAGCTGAAATAAATAACAAGAACACAGTATAAGAACACTACAATTTATGTGGTTTCATAGGTGGCAAGGGAGAAATTTCACCATAAAAATAGGGAGATACAACAATGCACAAGAACACTCTTAAGAAACTCAAATCCCAATTACATACTAGCTCTCTCTCACAAGACTTGCAAGACAAAGCACATGCGGTTACCACTCTCTTTGAATTATCAATTATGCGGCTGCCTCTCTAGATTAAATTGGACAATACCCTCTATTTGCCGCAACACACAATACCAATAAATATATATATATATATATATGTATATTTGTGTTAAGTCGGCATAGGAGGAAAATCTTCCCCTACTTGTACTTGGTTAAATTGACTAACATGGGCTTGTGGCAATTCAAGCCACACATGGACCCATGTCAACATCTATATATGTGATTTTAAAAAAAAAGGTGGTGTTTGATAGTCAAAGGCTATGTAAACAATAGAAGACCTTTTATCATTTATCATCACATCATAAACTATCAAATAGTGATTGTAGATTCTGTTACCAGAAAAGAAGCAAAGAACTTTTTCATCCTAGACATTGTAATTCTTGATTTCTTAGATTCTTGTAATTTATGTTCTTGATTGTTTAACCCTTGTACACTCCCTGTGTACTAGGGTGTTCCCCTTTTTTGGATATCAATAAATGTATTACTTATCAAAAAAAAGTTAGAGCTGTGCTCAGATGTAGATCTCCAATTGAACACTAATAAATAATGAGCTAGTTTTGAGTTAGTGTTTGACACACTAGTTGGTTATTAGGAAATGTTAAAGCATAGCATGTGCTTTCCATCCAACTGAGAGAGCGTCTAGGAAATCTATGATAAAAGCAATGCCCTAGTTAGCTGAACTAGAGTGTCGGTGACATTTTTTTTTTACTATCCTTTGGCTACCCTCAGGATCACCTACTCTTCATTATAAACCTTTGGGTTAGAACATCATGCATGTGCTCATGTTTAGCATAATTCCAGATCCCCACCATTGATGCCACAATGATACTTGTTCCTTGAATGGAAAACAACATGAGTAAACCAAGTTACAGAACTGAAATTCCTAGGCTCCATCTTGCAGTTGGTGTGCCGACTAAGCTGTAAGAAGCCCATTGTTTCATGCTGGTTGTAACTTATTTTCTGTGGCTTCACTGATAAATCACTAGTGCCATGGTTATGTAATTAAAAATAGAAATTCTTTTATATTTGGTGCCTTTTGGTCCAGTCTCAATGTATTTTGTTCTTAAATATAAATTGGTGGACCTTGAAGATGTGCCAATAATTGCACGGTACACAAGACAACTAGATGTTGTGGAAAGATGAAGAATGGGGTAATCTGGAAACAAAATTTTATGCAATGTCACATTGTCCTACATCTTTGCTCTGTATTTTGTTCAAGATGCAGGCCTCTCTTGTTGTTTTTTCAAGTGATACAAAATATAGTAATTAAAAAAAATTAAAAAAAAAATTCTTCTGTATTTGTCATGGCTATGGTTTAGTTTCAAGAATATAGTCATACTCTCTTTATATTTCTTACCTTTTTTCCCCTTACTGAATCTTTAGCAGGTGTAGGGATTTCCTTGAGATGGGTCTCGCTATCCATGTTGTATCAAAATTGAAATGGAATTATGTATCTTTTTAAAATCATTGATGCTTAGATTGCATTTCTGACTTACTCTCAAGATATGCTAGTTTTGATGGTCACAAAGCTTGCATGTAGAAATGCAAGGCAACAAGTTGCACATGCTTTAGCTAGATATGCACAGATTGTTGATGATTAGTTATTTTGAATAGATGAAGTCCCAGACTTCCTCATTCCATGTATTAACTATGTTATTTTGTTTCAGTTTAATAAAGTTATGTTACATATAAAAATAGGAATTATTGCTTCTTTGTCATTGTCGAGGCTCTAGTTGCATTTTGACTGGTCTACTTTGGATGTTTTGGCAGATGTGCTTATGGTTGTTGGTGCCGTCTTGGCAGGATATGCTACATGTATGCTTCAGCAGGGATTTGGACCGTCTTTCTTTTCTAGGACGGTATATCTCTTTCAACTGATTAAATGGAGAAGATAGAAAATATAGATGCTTATGTCTGTTCCAACTATGGTTTCCTACTTAAATTCCATTCATTTTTCTCTGCCTTCTCCACAGCCAAATACGCTCTTGCTAATTAAAACGTGCAACTCTGTCCCCAAGTTCCTTAAAAAGAATTTGCGAAAGTTCTTTAAGTTCACTGTGTATATAGTTTTCTTAGCTATTATGTGACACGGCTTTCTGATTCTCTCTTTCATTTGCCAATAGCTATTATTTAACCTGGTCTTCAGCTTCACTATATCTGTTGTATTTTTAGTCTTGAAAGTTTGTTTTTCCTTGTCTTAGAAGCTCAAACTATATTCTTTTTTCTGTTAAAAAATAGTTGCCCTTTATGCACACTTGCTTGTTGGCTTAACCTACTGTGTTAATGGTGCAGCAGCAACCTTTAGACAGCAAATTTAAGGAACACTCAAGCAAGGAAAAGCCCACTTCCATTGTAGAGAGCATAAAAGAGGAGCCAGGATGGCCATCTTTTGGACAGCTGATCATTGATCTGTCCAAGCTTGCACTTGAAGCATTGGCTGGCATATTCCTTTCCTTTCTACCCTCTCATTTCAGACCCAATAGCTCCAAGAAAGGCCTCACTCCATTAAAAGATTCTCTCCGGATGCCTGAAGATGAAGCTGAGCCTACATTAGTTCAGAGGCAGAGTACTCCCGCACCTCTTTCTGAAACTCAACAGGTCCATACACCTAATACAAGTGATAAATACTCAGAAATGAAGCCCCCAAAGAATAAATCAAACAGTTTTAAGGATCCCTCATTGTCAAGCAAGCACCGGTCATCAAAACGACGAGAGTATGCAGAATTCTTTGGATCAGGTGAGGTTCCTCCTTATAGCAAGTCTAAGAGCCAGAAAGAAAGAACAAGGCATCGCCAGCGAGAAAAGAATGGAGAAGTGGCTTATGAAGCAGTGGGGGCAGAGCCGAAAACTGTTGAGACGAAGGCAGTGGATTATGACAATTCGAAGTTTGACCATTATAATATCAGGCGTAAGTATGGACCAGACGATTCCTTCAGATTTTGAGTGAACCATGGCTCTACAACTTAGCCTCCTTATCGAAATTAGCTTATTTCCTTCCCACCTACATGTACTCATATGTCGTAATTGAATCGATACTGTAGCTAGGGATGTTTGTTAAAAGATCAATACAGATGAGATTAAGCTCCGAGATGTTCTTGCTGCAACACCTGTGCTGTTAGGAGAATTAATTGTGTCTTCATAGTCGTATAAAACAATGACTTGTGTCTGTCCAGTAGTTAAAAAGATAATTGATCATTTTGATTAAATAATTTAAATCCTAGTAGTTATATTTATTAGAAAAAACCCAGAAAGTTTTAACATGTTTAAGCTCTCTTTGCCCCATTACATAAAAAGAGTATATGCTATAAATTCATAAATGTTACAATTTATCTTGTTTGAAACCAGAATTCCATTCTTTTGATCTTTACTTATATAAAAACAGGAGAACTATGTCGATGACTGGAGACCCAGCTACCACAAATTAGTCAGAGACTGTTTTTTTTTTTTTTTCTTTTTTTTTGGTGTATTTTCAGATTCACATAGGTGGATTTTGCAGTTTTATTATTGAATCTAAATTCTTTCAATTGGTGGTTGAGGAAGGGGGAAATTTGTTCTCTCTTAAGATTTTTGAATGGGGAAAGTACTTCATGAAATCTTTTTTTATGGGCAAGCATGCTGCAAAATGGCTTATGCAGAGTGTTGAACACTTTGTGATTGGGGTTAAACCAAAGCACTTTTCACGTTTAGAGAAGAAGATGCCGCGTATACAGTGCAACGGGGCTCCAATCAGTTTGGTCAGTATTTATCAGTGACTGAACTCAAAGTCGGTGGGTGTAGGAGAACTATTGTTATCTCGGTGGGAAAGGCGCAACAAGGTTGGAGGGCGTTTGGGATTGAATTACGTAGATTATTGAATCCTTCGCAATATGCGATGGGTGGTCTGAAGTTCATTCCTCATAGGCATAAGCGGCTTTCAGAGGTTCACTCTTCTCATACCTTTGTAGAAACGCTAAAAGGTCCTGTACAGAGAAGTAATATGAAGCAAGCACAACAGCCTATTATCAGAGATAAGGTTACGACTCGAATATCGCAGAGATTGACTGAGTCCCTGAGAGATAATCCTTGCATGCAGGTGGTGGTTGGTGATACTCAAACTGGAAATTCTGCTCCGATGGCCGTGGGTGGTGTGGAGGGGAGGGATAGGTGTATTAATGGGGAGAATCAAATTGAGGCGAAAGTCCCACGAGGAAATAAAATTAGATTTCCTTTCAGGTTTAATACGATTTCAAATTCAAAACTACCTGCGTCTGGTAAGGAGCGTGATCATAGGAATTCTAGTTGGTTAAGGAAAGGTTTGATTGTAGAAGCCAAAGAGAATTGTAGGGGGCGGGTTTTCTGGGATCACGATAAAAAGGGTGAAGAAAAGCCTATTTAGGTTTCACAGGGGATTATGGCACCCTTCTCAAACAGTGTGGGGGGTTGGGCCCACTTTCGTTAGAAGCCCATTAACCTTTAAAAGATAATTTTTCTTATGTTGGCCTAACAATATCAAGCCTGAGTGTCTATTGAGGCAGGTGGTTGCTCTAAGGCTAGTTTATTTGGACTTGGCCTAGGGCAATTAAACCAAAAGTATTGTGATTTGGGTGTGTGTCCATTAAGCCCAAGTGTTTACGCCTGGCCTCGACTGGCTATATGGAAAAGATCGCTGCCGCCATGCCTTCGTTCAACCACCCGCCGTGGCGACAGCTCCAGCAGGTGCGTGGCCCGTTGGAGGCCCCTCTCGATGTATATGCGTGTGTTGTTCGCGCGGAGCTTCGGGTGCTCTCTCTCTCTCTCTCTCGATGGAGGAAGGTAGGTCTACCTTTGGTTTTGTGATAGGAATCTAGGCCAAATTTTAGATGATTACCAAAGATAAATGGAATCGCCACCAATCATTGGGTTTTTCTAAGATGTGATTGGTCACCTGTTTCTAGTTGATTTTATTACCGATCCTAGGTTAACAAAAAATGTCATTTTTCCTAATCTTATGTGGATGGCAAAAAATCTTGATTCTTAGGTCCGGGACTTTGGTTATGCATGGGGAAAGTGTTAGGCACCCCAAAATGCCTATTCCAAGGATAATCCTTTGTTTTGATAAAACCTTAATTTTCGAAAATTGACAATAAAAACATGATTTTTGCATGCATGGGGAAAGTGTTAGGCACCCCAAACATGATTTTTGCATGCATAGGCACCCCAAAATGCTCTTAGGGCTTTGCATGCATGGGGGCTTTGAGGTTTTGGCTTTTTAATGGATGTGGTCCCAATCAATGCTTTACTAAGGCGTTCAAGCAAAGTGCTAGATTTCTATGGTGAAAATCTAGCGACAAGTCACCTTACTTTCGTTGAGAAAATTAGGCATTGCCTACCTCAAGTGACACAAACTATGACAATGATACCGGAGGGGGGCGAGCAGGTATATATATACATATATCATGCACAATGCAAGCACACAAAGCAGGAAAGTAAATGCTTACATCCCTAGAGCATGGCCTAAAATATAAGTGCAGGAAAATAAACAAGGGTTGCCATACTCTAAAGATGAGGACGAATGGTACAAAGCATGATATACTTAATACAAACCATCAAGAGGAGAAAAGGAGGAGGAGGAAGAAAGGGGGTTTAAAAGAGTACATAACCAAAGGGAAATTCTAAACTCCTAAATCTACTAAATACATTCGCTTGGCTTATCTGCATGCTTGCGTCTACACCCTTTTTACTTGCACCTGGGAAACCATGCCCTGGCATGCGTCCTCACCATCAAGAGGAGAAAAGGAGGAGGAGGAAGAAAGGGGGTTTAAAAGAGTACATAACCAAAGGGAAATTCTAAACTCCTAAATCTACTAAACACATTCGCTTGGCTTATCTGCATGCTTGCGTCTACGCCCTTTTTGCTTGCACCTGGGAAACCGTGCCCTGGCATGTGTCCTCACTCCATGTGTGTATATGTAAAGTCAAAGACAAGAAACCAGTAGACAAGCAATGGAAGCAAAAAATGCAAAAAGCATATGAAAAGGCACAAAGCAGAAAAGCATGATATGCATGGCAAGCAAACAAGCATAAAGGCAAACAAGAGGAAAAGCAAACAAAAGGTGGTGTCCATGGGGGACAAATGTATGTTTGGATTAGATGTCCATAGCTTCATTGTGTTGAAACATGGACGACACACTAGCAAGCAAGACTTATGCATGGACATGTAAGCAAGCGTATAAAGATGCATAGAAAGCCAACAGGTGACACAAACAAGCATGGTAAGCATATCATGGTGATGGATCCCAAGTGGTTACATTCAAACAATGCCTCATGGGCGTCGGATGTAACCACACAACCACAAACCCGCTAAGGGCGTCAAGCGTGGAAAAGCCTAGAACAAGAGAGGCTAACACAGGCATAAAACATAGAAGAGCAAGCATAGACGTGCAAATAGGGGTGATCCAAACCCTTTGATGTGGGCCAAGGTGTACAGGCGATGACAAAAACCTTAGGGTCTAGATCGAGTCCCAACCATTAGGCCAAAACACAAGAAAGAAAGACAAAGCAACAAAAAGGCTAAAATAGCACATGGCATCACAAACAAGTCTAGGCCTAAGCATATAAACATGACATGGAGCGCACAAGCACATGGAAGATGGCGTAAAGCATATAGAACATATAAGCAAGGAAACAAGCATGCGGAGGCATAAGCATAGGCATAGGAGCATAGAACATGCATACAAACATGTAGATCTAAGCAAGGCATAACCATAAACATGATATCAAGTATGTGAGCATGTAACCCTAACATCAACCTTGGACAAAGAAAGGCACAAAGACATAGGAAAACATGGCATAAAGCATAAACATGTAGGAAAGACAAATAGACATGTAAACAAGCATAGAAACATGTGGATCTAGCCAAAAAACACATGGGAAGAATAGATCTAAGCATAAAAAGCACGTCATAAAGTATAAAGCATGTAGATCTAAACATATAAGCATGTAAGGATGTAAATCAAAGCATAAAAGATGGCATAAAGCATAAAGCATATAGATTTAAGCTAGAAGCACAAATAAAGCAAGAAACATGCTAGAGAAAGCAATAAATCATGTTATTCAAGAAAAACGAAATGATAAAAATCTTGATGAAGCTTTAAAGAAAAAGGGATATGGATACTAGCTAAGAAGCTACATCCATACCCTTTAAACCTTAAACCCAAGGTATGGAACCAAGGAGAGGAAGACGGAGGGTATGAACACTACCTTGTATTTTTGGAGAAGAGAGAAGAATCAAGAAGCTCTGATGTGTTTTTGTGTGTTTTGGAGAGAAATATGGTGAGAAAAGAGAGAGAAAAAAAAATGCCCAAAAACGTCCAAAACAGCTCCCAAAAACCCAATTTTTCAGTTCTAGTCCAATTTGGGGTGCTAGGGGCTATTTATATCCCTTGGCATGCTTCCCGGGGCCTGCGCACCTTGTAGGGCCGCCGGGTCAGGTCGAAGACCCTTCAAGGGCTGCCACTGATGTCATCGTGACATCAGCAAATTCATCTTATAGTGCTTTTTCAGTTTTGACTTTGGATGCGCATTTGGAGGTCTTCCCGGACTCGGATTGAGGTGATCTTGGTGTCCCTGGAAAGCTCTGGATGTCTAGTTTTCAGAAAGCTAAAGCAATTAAAAACCCAATGGTTGGATCAAAAGGTATAACCTCGATAAGCATGCTAATGTGCTTTCACAGTTTTCTCAATATCTCAACCGTTTTAACTCCGATTTTGACCCATGAATAGTCATTGTAATGAGAACTTGATTATCTACATAATGGAATTGGTTTCAACTTGTTCTGATGGTCGAGTCAGAATTAGAGTTTTTGGGGCCCACCGAGAGTCAACTCTAGGTAAAACTTGGTCAAAGTTACCAAAAATCTCTGAAGAGCTTGGGTTTGGTATAAAACCATGAAAAATATTGTTTTGTTAGGATTTTGACCTAGTTTAACCGTTGGTCAACCCAGTATTGACTAGGGATATTTTGGTCATTTTGGCCAAAAAAGGCACTTTAGGTGCTCCGATGTCCGAACAGGTTGTGCCACGTCATTCTGGATGTCCTCGCAGCCCCATGGAAAGAAAGCAATTTTTTGGATTTTTTGAATTTTTCAAGGTCTGGCACGCAAATCGAGGGCAAACAAAATACTATATCAACAGCTGCCCCTTCTTTATCTGATACCTCGAGTGCAATGAGAGGTGTCGAATAAAGAACGTGGTTTCGTATTTTGTCACCCCTAAATTGCATGCAGAGGCTATTCATGGATCGAGACCAGTTTTTTTTTTTTTTTTTTACCTAATGCAGTTGAGCTACTATAGTTGTTTCTGAAACACTTTCTAGACTTGAGGTTAGTGTCTATTTCTCTTCTTCTCTTCTTTTTTCTACAAAATGTTAGTAGCAATACTACAAGAGATGCATGTTAGAGTTTATTTTTATTTTTGGAATTTTCATAAGCATATATTTTGCCATAATTTATGCCATGTTATCTTAGGAAAAATGCATGTGTATTTTTTTTTTTTTTTTTTTTTTTTTTTTTTTTTTTTGTCTTTGCCATATGATTGCAAACATGTGAAAATTTAGATGCTAAAAATAAAGTGGGATAGAGGTGAGGGGACTTACGTAATATAGAGCGTGAGCATACGGCACAACCGCTATCACCCATGGTAGATTAGGAACTTGGAAACTTTTTAGGAACTTGAAAACTGTGTGATGCGAGGCATACGACACGGTCGCTATTACCTCAAAGCAAGATGTGAGCATACGACACTGCCGCTACCACCCACTGTAGAACAAGAACTTGGGACTTCTTTGAAAACTTGATAATTAGAATGGCACGAGGTGTACGACACGATCGCTATTACCTCAAGATGGGATGTGAGCATACAGCACGGCCGCTATCACCCATTGTAGAACAAGAACTTGGGACTTCTTTGGAAACTTGATAGCTGGGATGGCGCGAGGCGTACGACACAATTGCTATTACCTCAAGATGGGATGTAAGCATACAACACAACCGCTATCACCCACTGTAGAACAGGAACTTGGGACTTCTGAAACTTGATAACTGGGATGGCATGAGGCGTAAAACACGGTTGCTATTACCTCAAGATGGGATGTGAGCATACGACACGACCGATATCACCCACTGTAGAACAGGAACCTAGGACTTCATTGGAAACTTGATAACTGGGATGGTATGAGGCATACAACATAGTCACTATTACCTCAAAATGGGATGTAAGCATATGGCACGGCCGCTATCACCCATTGTAGAACAGGAACTTGGAACTTCATTGGAAACTTGATAATTGGGATGGCATGAGGCGTACGATACGGTCCTTATTACCTCAAAATGGGATATGAGCATACAGCACGACCGCTATCACCCCTTGTAGAATGCGAGCATACAACATAGCTGCTATTACCCACTGTAGAATGCAAGCATATGGCACGGCTGCTATCACCCATTGTAGAATGCGAGCATATGGCACGACCACTATCACCTACTGTTAAATGCGAGTATACGGCATGGCTGCTATCACCCACTGTTGAACGCTTGTAAGAATCTACTTTTTGTGAGATCATATGCTTGACATAGACCTGCATAACATGTTTAGGAAAAAGTGCTAATTCATCTGTATTTCCATTTAACTTATGGGCTTACCACTTATGTTTAAATTTCTTGCTGTTTTGTAGATCATGTCTCGGAGAGCTGGCTCTAGGGGAGGTTGAGGGAAGGCCCCCATGTATGCTAGGTCCCAGGGGGACACTTCTTCTAATGATGAGATTGTTAACTCCTTTAGGGATGATGATTCCCAATAGAGTTAGCTTTCTATTGTAGCGTGATGTAGCTCCCACGTGGGCATGTATGTATTCTTTATGTATCTTGTAGACATTGCCCCATGGTGGGCTAGTTATGTATGTATATTATGTATCGCCTTTTGATAGGTCTGGAAATGTGCGTATTATATTGCCCCATAGTGGGCCTTAATGTATGACATTATCTCTTTGTAGCTTCATGGTGTATGTATGAAACAATGCCTCTTGTTAGGACTTACATGTATGATTCTAGAAATTGCCTTTGAGATGGCTGATGTATGACTTTAGGAAAAGTGCCTTTAAGAAGGCTGTTGATATATGTGAAAAACAATATCTCTAATTAAGACTTACATGCACAGTTCTAGGAAATTGCCTTTGAAAGGGCTACTGATGTATATGAAAAACGATGCCTTTGGTTAGGACTTATATGTATAACTCTGGAAACCGCCTTTGAGAGGGCTGATATATGACTTTAGGAAAAGTGCCTTTGAGAGGGCTGCCGATACATGTGAAAAACAATGCCTCTAATTAAGACTTACATGCATAGCTCTAGGAAATTGCCATTAAGAGTGCTACTGCTGGTGTAGGAGGAACAATGACTCTGGGTAGGACTTACATGTATGATTCTGGATGTCGCCTTTCAAAGGGCTACTGCTGTATGCATGAAACAATGACTCTGGGTAGGACTTACATGTATAATTATGGGTGTCGCCTTTAAAAGGGTTGCTGATGTTTGTAAGAAACAAAGCCTCTAGGTAGGACTTACATGTACAATTCTAGATGTAGCCTTTAAAAGGGCTGCTACTGTATGCATGAAACAATGCCTCTGGGTAAGACTTACATGTATAATTCTGGGTGTTGCCTTTCAAAGGGCTGCTGTTGTATGTATGAAACAAAGTCTCTAGGTAGGACTTACATGTACAATTATGGATGTCACCTTTAAAAGGGCTACTGCTATATGCACGAAACAATGCCTCTAGGTAGGGCTTACATGTATGATTCTGGATGTCACCTTTAAAAGGGCTGCTGATGCATGCAAGAAACAATGCCTCTAGGTAGGGCTTACATGTATAATTCTGGGTGTCGCCTTTCAAAGGGCTGCTGCTGTATGTATGAAACAAAGCCTCTAGGTAGGACTTACATGTATAATTTTGCATGTCGCCTTTAAAAGGGCTGCTGATGCGTGCAAGAAACAATGCCTCTAAGTAGGGCTTACATGTATGATTCTGGATGTCGCCTTTAAAAGGGCTGTTGATGTATGCAAAAAACAATGCCCCTAAGTAGAATTTACATGTATAATTCTGGATGTCGCCTTTAAAAAGGCTGCTGATGTGTGCAAGAAACAATACCTCTAGGTAGGACTTACATGTACAATTCTAGAAATCGCCTTTAAAAGGGCTACTGATGTGTGCAAGAAACAATACCTCTGATAGTGATCAATCCACTAAGGGAGATGGAAAAGGGAGAGACCGCACAAAATAAAGCTGCCTCAATGTAGGTTTTGTGCGGTCCTTGACATGATCGGAAAAGTTCCTGCTGGGATGGACCTATTCTTGCATATTGATTAGCACAAAGTGAATGGAACCGCGCAAAATAAACTGCCCCAGTGTAGGATTTTACAAGGTTCTGGATCGACGAACCGAATTGACATGGGTTTAAGCTTGTTCTGAACGATTATTCCACAATGGGTTCCTTGATTTGCTGAATTCTGGATTCGAATTTTGGGGATGGTCCCTTCTTGGAAATGCTAACTCTCTTGGTCATAGCTAGACAAGAATTTCCTTGATGCTGAGTTCTGTGTGGTTTTGATGAATTGTGCATGCTAGGCACCTATTCAAGCTCTCACCGGGAGAGATCTCTCCTTCTCTTAATGGATATCTTGAATAGCACTGGATGAAGGGAATACCATCTATGGTTTGAAAATGTCAAAAATAAAATTGCCCCAGTATCAGGATTGAGACTGGGGCCAACCCTTGGGCATTGGGGGTCATGTCTGAAGCAATGACTCAGGCATCCTCTGTTGGGATGAGTTTGAGAGGCTTGAAAAGTGTTTAAGGGAGTGATGCTCAAATGGTATTTAAAACCTGGGGTTAAGCATTTGAATCTTCTAGGTTCAGGTCTTTTTAAAGGTGCCTGGTAATGATGAAGGGAGGCTTGCATAAGCTGTTGCAATCTTAAAACCTCTTTTTTTTTTTTTTTTTTTTGGAAATTCCTTGGGAAGAAATGAATTACGCTCAAGAATTCGTTTTTGGACTCGAAAATTTTGGAGGATTTGAAATCTTTGAGGGTCATTATTTTTCCCTTCTGTTTTAATTGGTTTTGAAAACCCAATTCAGAAATTTTGGAAATTCATTCATGATCATGAAAATCTGTTTAAATGCATGTACCACAAGATGGGCTCGCTAAGTCCATGTTTCCTATATGGCTTAAGAGTGTATGTGCTTGACGGCTATCATTTACCCTAAATAGGGAACATGCTCGCAAGCAAGGATTTCTTAAGCAAAGTGCTTGTGCTTATCAAATGCATGGATGTCCCTTTTTAAGCTATGTAGGGATAACATGAATGATGTGTTTGGCTTTTTGAACTCATCGGGTGGGTTGGGAGAGGACCCTACCCTTTTTGAGGCATGACGTCTTGGCATAAGCAGATGATCCCGTCATCAATGATTGATCAAATGTTCAATGTGCCACGACCAACCGATCCTCAGTGATCAGTGAGGTCTTTCATTAGGTTGTAACGTGGTCTTGGGGTTAATTGGGTGCTTGAAATGAAGGATATCAGGTTCAAAATTTTCACATGTGGTGATTATTTGGCATTAGCTCCATAGGCTAAGTAGTCACTCTCAATCAGGAAGGACTTTCTCAAGACCGTAATGTAAGGATATGGGTTTCCTAGGCTTACGAGAGGATATTTTGGTTGTGAAATTCTTTGAAGGGTTTCCTAAAGTCAAGGATTACACTTCATCGAGAATCTTTTTGGTTGCCTCTCATGCTTGGCTATATCCTTAATTTGAGTCCATTTCTTGAATTTTGCCCATTCCATTTTTGGGACTTTCATCAAGCTTGATCGGCCCATGACTTTTGTCATTTGATTTGGGCTCCTTTCTCATTTTTTTTTTTTTCAATTAGAGACTCATTTGATGGACTCAAATATTGGAAGTCACCTAGCATGAGATCCTTGTAACCATCTAACTCGCCCCAACGTGGGGGGTAATCCTTGACTAGGTTAAACAAGAAAAGAATTCAACAAGCTCAACTAAGCTAACAAGGGATATTTCTCTGCAAGCGGGATGGTAGTGAAATGAATGCATTTCTTCGTCATCTTGAACGCTTACTTCTTCGCCTCAGAAGCTTATGTGCCAAATTATAAATTTAAGTGATTTTTGAAAAACATTTTCTTTCTGGCTCAAAAGGGCTATCAAGTGATATATCTGTTTGGATAGTTGAAACAAATGCGTCCATCATTTCAAATCCAATCAGTTGGTCAATGAAACTTGAACATATTCACTGATTCAGGGTCCACACTGATCTTGGGTAGGACATCCCTAGGGGGGGTTAATTGTCAAGAATTGAATGTGCACTTTGCAAAAATGGTGAATGTTTCCGGAATGTAGAGTTGTTGAGATGGAATATCAAGAGGTGAGTGTTTGTGGATCACATGCCCCTTATCCCTGGTAAGGGACAACCATTTCACTCAAACAACTCTTTTCCCACAAAAAGGGTTTTGGCATTGACTTGCCACTCTTAGAAGATGCGTGCGCTTTAAAACACAGATTTTAATGATTTGATGTTTTGATTTGAACATTTATGCTTTGATCTTATTTTGAAAAAATCCTTTTTTTTTTTTGAAAAATCTGCACAAGATTGCAATAAACCTAAGCCAACCGAGATGGGAGAAGGTTTTGTTAAGATAATACTGGGATGAATGACAAGGTCAAACTTGGGTTCCAGTGTTTCGGATGGATGGCATTCCCAATATCCAAAAGCTTTCGCACAGATACACGTAGGAGATGGAGGTCTTCCTCTTGTAAGGAAGCCTTAGGTGATTGATTCCACGCTTGGCATACTTCTTGGGATAAAGATTTTCTAATCTATGGTAAAGGTTCTTGTTAGGCACAAGTAGCAAACTTCATTTTCATATCAATCGTCGAAATGACTTGTCAAGGCAATGTGCCACATTAGAGACCTATTAAAGGCAATATGAGTACAACAAGAAGGGATGTTAATGCAATTCCCTGAAATTTTGATTGGGCATTGTTGCCAGATGTTGAGCAGGTGAATGACTCTATCACAAATGCTCAGATGTTTGGTTGTCACTATTCATTGAAGAATTCAATGTGAATGACGTCTATTTGGCTTGATTAAAGCATGTTCTCTTCCTCCATGGTTCATATGTGGGCACTCATTACAAGAAAGTTCTAACATTGTATTGCTGAAGTAGCCGGAGTTGATTTCTCATGGATTTGAGATTTGTCAAGTGAATCACCACGACTGAGATGGTCCCAATGCTATCTGAATGTTCCTAAAAAGGAAATGGTCCAAGTTAAATGAATGCTTTACTCATGGCAAGATCTGATAAAACTGGAGACAGTTCATGATTCTCCCTGAATATAGGCTTGGTTTGCCATTTTTTATTGTCAACGTAGAAGTCAGGCTTCCAAGGAATGCTTCGAGCAAGCTAAAAGATCTTTTGATGGCCTTGCAGTGAAAATGCAACTTTGGTCCTCGCTAAAGTTCAAGATGCTGTTGAGGCTATTGAAAAGAAGTCCATTCGGAAGGGAGAGACTATGCAAAAAAAGCTGCCTTAGTGTGGTGTTTTCCATGGTCTCTTGGTCACTTTCACAACTTGGTAAGATTTTCAACTGAAGGATGTGAGGATTTACATATTAAGATACCTAAAGACATCCCATAATACTTGGAGAAAGGGAGGATTTTTTAGGAAGACCAGAAGGTGAGAGAAAGTTTAGTCAGAGGAAGACTTGAAGGAATATTTGTTTAGGGGAAACACGAAGGAAACACCCAACTTACCTAAAGGCCAAAGAATATCCATATGTCTCCAACGAAGATTGGAATCTTGAAGCTTTCGTCCATTCATTTTTTTGTGCTTGGGATTAAATTTGGATCACGTCCTCAACATTTTGGTAACGCTCAAGTAGAGATGTTAGGACTTCCCATATTTTATTCTATTAAGTCAACCATGGAAACAAAGAGGGGAGGTTAGAAACTATCCAAGAAAAACAAACCCTAGCAGAACAAAATATTATACTAATAAAAAGGATCATCATCACGTATGGCGTTCAGGTAGTGTGCTTAAGGCTCAGGAAGAGTCTCAAAGCTTAATTACAAATTGAATTTAAATTGTCTCATGCTCAAACATAATGTCATAAAGGAAACAAGAAATGCGAGAATAACAAAAGCATAAAGATAGTAAGATGATGTTTGGTTTTAGGGACTTCTTCCACAGCATATGGCCAAACTTGGCGTTGCCTCAAGTTGGGTGTGCTCTTGCAAAACACGGCTCGGCTGTCCAACGGCTCGGGTGTATAAGCTCGAGCTTTCGAGGAGCAATTCTGGATCTTGATTTCCTTGTAAGGACCATCTGAATATCTAGTTCTTCGGTTGATGTGGACATATTCACTTCAAGCTCTAACCAGCTGCCTTTGACCCTTAAACCTTCTGCTTGAGTAGCTTGCACATGTCAGTAGAGTGGCCAACCATCGCCCCATGATAGTCGCAATGATTTTCAAAATTGTAAGTCTCTGATGAAAGTCTTGGTTGGATCTCAAATGCCATTAATTCTACCAACTTCGCCTCTAACAGTATTGGTAATAGCATGGATAACGGGATTGAAAAAAGGTCCAAGGAAGTTGTGCCACTTGATTGGGAAGTGTCGCTCCCTGGATTGCCTTTATTCAGAAACCGAGAAGGATACAGTACCCAATTAGGATATGGAGCCGTAGGAAGGCTTGTAATGAATGAGCCCCCTTGACCTCTGTTCTTGATCAACACATTAACTTGACCTTCACAGCTCGTTGGAGATGAATTGGTGATTGTGGTATGTGAGTTCGTTTAGACCCATGTAAACTAGATTGTTTAACCTAATTAATTAACCAAGTGAATACTTAGGTTTATTATTCAGATCTAGGTTAAACACAAATAGTCATAAACAATAAAGCAGTGGAAAATAAAGAACACAAAAATCTGATGACCCAGGAAAACCAAACCGGTAAAAATCCTGGGGAGGATTTAATCTAGCTATCCTCAAGGTAAAATAGCAAATCCACTAGAAAGAATTGAAGTTTATACAATAGCGACTTAGACCACTAACATCCTATTGCTACCCAGTGTAGGAAACTTACTACCACGACCACGTGACAGCTCCGAGATCCACGGACTCCTTCTTTCTTTGACCTTTGCAAAACACAAACACCACCATTTGTGACTTTGAGACTCCACTCAAATGTTTAGCAACACAAACTCTCCTGTTTGTGACTCCAAGACCACCCTTGAAGGTTTAGATCATCAGCACCTTTGATGACTAGAGAAGGCAGCAACTTCAACAATACCAGATCTTGAGATTCTTCAAGAAACAACACCGGTAGAAGTTATAAGAGAAGTTTTAGGAACAAAACCCTAAATACAAAAGAGGCACACTCTTCTCTCTCTAAAAAACCTTATAAAAACGTGCTTAGGGTTTCCTTTATATAGTGGGAGAAGTAGATCTGAAACCCTAATCCTTAATGGACTAGAACTGCTGTTTGGGCCAACTTAAAATTCTGCAGATACGATTCTCGATCGGTCGAGCCTATTTTTCGATCGATCGAACCAGGCAGATTCTGAAATCTTCTTTCTGCAGCTTACATGTTCTTGTGTGCTCACGATTTGCCAATTGTTCTAAACTTTTAGAACCTAACAATCTCCCCCCTTGGCAATTCGTGACAAAACTTTCATACAAAATGAAATGTTAAAATAAACAACCCAATACAATAAAATGCCCAATTACATCACAAATCCCAATCTAAGACTCATAACCTAGAAGTTGCAAAAAGAGGTAGAAGGTCTTGATCAGAATGCACCTGTCTTTCCTGAAACACTCAACAAACACATCACCGCATGTGTGGAAAAAAAGACATATAAACAAAATTATTATGAAACAGAATATAAAAAAAGAAATAAATTCTAACTCTCCCCCTAAGTTAGATACAACCAAAAAGTTTTTATATTCTCCCCCTAAACAAAACAAATTTATCTCCCCCTAAACAACACAAACAGGATTCCCACATTTCATCTATTTCTCCCCCTTTTTGCCACGTATTGACAAAGACAACTCAAATAAAGAGTAAACATGAGAGAAAAAAGAGGACCAAGGGAACATAAAACAGATTAGCTCTATAGAAAAAAGAGATAACTCCCCCTATAAAGAGCAATAACTCCCCCTATGAACAACAAAGGTTAAAAACAAGCTTCTCCCCCTATAAAAATAAGAAAAACAAAACAAGTTTTGGGAAAAACAGTTTTGGGGAAAATTTAGGAGGTGGGGATAAATAAAAACACACAAACCAAAAAAAATAGTTGAGGATACACATGAAGAAAAATATTCTCTCTTTCAATAAATGCAAACTAGACAATATGTGACCCATAAATAATTGCATGAGTAGAGAAAATATTTGCACATTGATTATCCATCATATTTTTGAAGAAAAATATTTTCTGTAGTTCACACATCAAGAAAAATAGCATATACTAAAATGTACAAAGGACTCAAAAATTAATCAATCAATCTTTAATTCAGGTTGAGTACCCAATTTAGCAAAGTATATGCATGTTATGTATGAAAACAATGAGAGATATGACTGCAAAACTGCAAGATGGATATAGAAAAACAATGCAACTCATGTGAATCCTAAACATAAATGATGCATGAAAAAAAATTTGGTCAAAACTCTAACAACTGAAAACTTTTCAGTATCGATCGAATAACAATCGAGTCAGACAGAATCAAACCAAAAATTTTAATCACAATTTCGATCGGTCAAAAAACAGCTTCGATCGGTCGAAATTCTGAAAAACTCAAATTCTTGAAAAACAGAGCAATTTAATGCAGTAACTCCTCAAAGCATAGTGATTCATGAATGAAATGCATGAGTATGAGATTAAAAGTTTTTCAAAAATACATGAATTCAACCCAGATCTTTCAAAAATAAGTTTATCAACCAAGTTGTCCTCAAAACTCAAATTTTGCATCAAAATCAAGGAACATATAGTCTTGGATGGCCACAACAAAATCACACACAATAACATGTACAAAGTTTAGCAAAGAGTAACGTGTGTAGTGTGTGCAACTAGCAAAAGCTTAAGAAACATGTGAGGTGATATGTGAATAGTAATCAATCACAAAGTCTACAAAATTCATCACATAAATTTGAAAAAGACTATCACCTAAAGAGTTACATCATATAACTCTCACATCTCCTAGAATAAAAGCTTGCAATCATGTAAGTTTCTTGATTTGCCTCATTATTCAATTTAATTGATTAGAAACTTAATAAAAGCCAGGATAATGTACACACCAATTTTATGAATTGTGAAATTATTATAGCCCAATAATGTACACACCAATTTTGATAGAGGCTACACATTATGGTCTTTTTGTGCATGTGCTACACTTTCTCGAACACAAAATCTTACGATATGCACTAAGGTGTTCATGATTGGCTAATAAACAGTGGTGAGATGGTTATTTATGCCTTTCTCAATAAGTTTACGTCCAACAATCAAAGGCATGTGACTTCAAGATCAAGACAAAGTGATCAAAAACTATAAACATCTTCCCACACAACATGCACTACAAAGCTCAAACTAGTAAAGTGCAATAAAATAAGCCCATCCAAGTTAAACAGAGTACATAAACATGTTATGTAAAGATAATATGGCCAACCTTAATTATAAATCCAAGATATATAATACAAAACACATAAAAATCTTTTTGGTTAAAAAAAATTTTTTTGACCAAAACTAAAAGCACACATTAAGCTAAAATATTAAAAATGCAAATGTAATGCATGACAATGCTTAACTAAACTATAGAGGGTACACAAACAAGAAATATCAATTTCTTAATTAACCCATGAGTACATGTACAAACTAGTACATACTCAAACAAAATCAAAAAATAGCTTAGGACTTATAGAACACATGCTATTCAAGTTTCTCCACAATGTCAAGCATGTTCTAAATCAAGAGAGATATCATAATTCATGTAATCCTCAAGAAAAAATAAAACAAGACACAAAATAAAATATTTTTGTCTTTTTAAAATTTTTCAATGTTTTTGGATTTTTTTTTAAAAAAAAAAACCTAAAAAGAAAAAACAACCAAAAACAAAAACAAAACATGTCCACAAATAATTGAAAGAATTAAAACAGGGACAAGTCAGCAACACTCACCTTAAAGAATCTTTTCTCACCCATATAGCACGAGTCTTCGGCTTTGTAAGTGAAAATCCATGTGAAGTAGAGTGTATTTGAGGGATTACACCAATCTTCTGAGAAAGACTGAAATCCTGCAAATTCCTTTCACAAGCCAACAAGCTTAAATTTTTCAAAAGCATATGAAACAATTTATTTGGACTTATGGCAGGAGAAATATCATCACATATCCTAGACTGAAACACAGAATGCTTAAATTTCAATTTATGACAATTAGAACGAATGTGACCAGAAACACCACAAAAGTGACAAACAGGAACAAATTTAGGAACATCAGTATTCCTAACAGCAAATCTAGTCTCAGATTTTGATTTTTTCCTCAACAAAGAACAATTTGGCCTAATATGACCAACAACACCACAAAGGTGACAAGTAGGTACAAAAACAGATTTATTATGCTCTCTAACAGTAGGTTTAAACTTAGGTTTAGAAACTTCAGCGTCAACATCAAAACTTTTACCTTTGTCTAACCTAGCAAAATAAGTCTTTTCTTTATTATTCCTTTTGAAAGGAGGGATATAAACTTTTTTCAGCTTTAGGCTTAAAAGAAACAGAAACACTTCTGTTATCTACAGCAGGCTTGGTACTAGTCAAATTTTCAATTTTAGCTTTAGATTCAGCTAACTCTTGTTCCAAGCTTTTCATCTTCTCATCTTGAGAGGAAATTTGATTTCTCAAAAATTCATTCTTTTTATTAGATTCATCTAATCTAACAATCAATACCTCTTTTTCAAGATTAGCCAATTTTAACTCTTCCTTGAATTTTTTAGCAATTCTCATAGTTTTCAATAATTCCTTACGAAGAGTTTCACAGGCATCAAAAAGATCAACAGAAACAATAGTGTCCTTTTTATTCACATCATCACAATCAAAAACAGTAAGACACTTAAAATTATCCATGATAACAGGGATCAAGGATCAGCTCTTAGATCAAAAGATCTAAAACAAAAGAGCTACCCGCTCTGATACCACTTGTGAGTTCGTTTAGACCCCTGTAAACTAAATTGTTTAACCTAATTAATTAACCAAGTGAATACTTAGATTTATTATTCAGATCTAGGTTAAACACAAATAGTCATAAACAATAAAGCAGCGGAAAATAAAGAATACAAAGATCTGATGACCCAGGAAAACCAAACCGGTAAAAAACCTGGGGAGGTTTTAACCTAGCTATCCTCAAGGTAAAATAGCAAATCCACTAGAAAGAATTGAAGTTTACACAATAGCGACTTAGACCACTAACATCCTATTGCTACCCAGTGTAGGAAACTTACTACCATGACCACGTGACAGCTCCGAGATCCACGGACTCCTTCTTTCTTTGACCTTTGCAAAACACAAACACCACCGTTTGTGACTTTGAGACTCCACTCAAAGGTTTAGCAACACAAACACTCCTGTTTGTGACTCCAAGACCACCCTTGAAGGTTTAGATCATCAGCACCTTTGATGACTAGAGAAGGCAGCAACTTCAACAATACCAGATCTTGAGATTCTTCAAGAAACAATACCAGTAGAAGTTATAAGAGAGGTTTTAAGAACAAAACCCTAAAAACAAAAGAGGCACACTTTTCTCTCTCTAAAAAACCTTATAAAAACGTGCTTAGGGTTTCCTTTATATAGTGGGAGAAGTAGATCTAAAACCCTAATCCTTAATGGGCTAGAACTGCTGTTTGGGCCAACTTAAAATTCTGCAGATACAATTCTCGATCGATCGAGCCTGTTTTTCGATCGATCGAACCTGGCAGATTCTGAAATCTTCTTTCTGCAGCTTACATGTTCTTGTGTGCTCACGATTGCCAATTGTTTAAAACTTTTAGAACCTAACATGGTATTTTCAAATTGAATGATGTTATTGTCGATCAGGCCTTGGATTGTCTCCCTAAGGGACTTGCACTCTTTTAGGCTATATCCTAGGCTACCAAAGTGGTGCTCACATGTCTTAAACGGGCCAGCCTCAACCGGAAGGGAATCGATTATACTCCTAGGAAAAATTGGGAGGTGTTCTTTCAACAATATGTGGCATAATTGTGAAATCAGCATAGGAAGGGGAGGATACTTTTCCAGTGCCTCTTGGACTTGTCAGATTGGTACCATTTGCCTCGCAGGATTGACATTATTTTTCTTGGATTGGCTTTGCCTTGGTTGGCCTATTCCTTGATGAGTTCAAATTGTAGGAGCCACGTGACTCTTTTGCCCTCGAGATCCCTCAAATCTCTTTTCAACATATGATTTTTCATTGGCATGTCCTATAGGTGCTAGGGCATCCATGACATCGACTCCACAGGTCAGGTCACTCGTTGAGGTGTCAATGCGAAGGTCAATCAACCGATGCACAAGGTGAAGAAGTCTATCCTGCTGATTTTCCAAATGCCCAATCCTTGCATTCAACCAGACAAGTGTAAGCTGCTCATTAGAGGCCATACAACACTCAACTTCTTCTGATTTTCCCCATTAAATAATTCCTTGGTCAATTAGGCTCTGGACCTCCTTATTGAATTTGTCATAATCTCCTAATGAGTGTCCTCATGCTCTTGAATGGTATTTTCAACTTTCGCCCATACTTCTTTGCTCTTTCAATTCCATTGGGCATATGTATCCTAGATCCACTATAGCCACAAAAAGGTTATCCAAGTATCCATGAAGATCTTCTGGATCAGGACGGTTATCCTCCTCTCTTATCATTGCATTCACTTCCTCATCCTAAGCATCAAAGGTTGTGGTAGTGGCAACTTTAGACTACATAGCGCCCTCAAATATTAAGGCACCGTTATCAATCAGGCTTTCGATCTTATGCCTTAATAGGCAACATTCTTCTGTCGATGCCCTAGAGCATTATAGTGAAACTTACAAGTCTTTGAAGGGTTGTAACCTTCCGAAAGATTGGTGACCGGCTTAGGGACGAGTGGAGCAACTAAGCCTTCATTTACCAGAGAGGAGTACAACTCGGTAACCGACATGGGGAAGTGGTGGGACTTCTTTGGCTTTTTCCCAAGATTTTGACTTCTTAGCAATTAAACCCTCAATTTTGACATCTTAGCAATTCGGATCTCTTGGAAATTTGGGAAGCATGATTCTCTTGGGCCTTTGGATCTCTTTAAGGACCTTGGTCTCCTAGCAATCTTTTTTGGATCTTCCTTGGGAGAATTCTTTGGACTCATGATATCTTTTGAGATTCTTGACAACTCTTTGACAACATTTCCTCCTAAATGGAGTTTCAGTTACTTACTACAAATTTTATCTTTGCATAATTAGGTGATGGAACCAATTAGTGTATGCACGAGCGCCCGTGAAGCGTTGTAAACCCTTAAGGATAGGATATGATCTAGCATGTACAAGCAACGGGGTTGCTTTTCCTAGGGGTTTAATCATGGATGCTATACAAGCAAGATAGAAAGAACCTAAAGTAGAGCATAATTTCTTAGGCGCAAGAAAAAAGGGCACAGCTATTACAAGACACTTTCCCCTAACCTCTATCCCTATAAGGGTATCCTTCCTAGGCTTGGATGTTCACTCTTTAGGTTTCACCTAGTCTTGATGGGCTCTGGGCTTGATCTAGTCCTCACGGGTTTGACATAACTAGGCCAACAGTATGCAAAGGCTTAACTAGTAGGTGGTTCTTGTCCTAGGGTACTCAATCGTCATACCCCTCCCTTCATGGAAGTTATGGGATAGGAAGGATTGAGGGGGCCTTTTCAGCAACTCCTGTCCACCCATGGACTAGAAGTGCCTACAACATTAGCCCTGAATCTAACTATGGATAACACTGCCGATGTTTCGGTCCAAGCATCCACAGATGGGGTGATGAAATCCCAAAAAGAGATGAGACTACGCAAGCAGTGCGGAGCCCGGGTTCGGCTCAAAAGGGTGTATATGTCATGCAATTCTTAATGAAGGGGAAAGACTTTTCAAAGCACAACAAATATATATATATATATATATTGTTGGGAAAATACATGTTTGTATGACATACAAAACATACGCAGCGGAAAATTAACAGATCTACTTCATTCGCAATTGATAACATGTACTATGTAAGTTTCAGAATTTAAGAACAAGAAAGCGTACCTTGTTGCGGTGAAATTCAAAACTCAAAGATCAGAAGCACTTGGGAACACTTTCAATCTTCACTCCAATTCCACTTAATACCCAAGAAGTATGGTCTCTCAATCAGTTTCTGAAGAGAGAATAATAGAGTGTCTAACACTTACACACAAACCATTTCATGTTCTCATGTGATCATAATGAAAACCACTTAGAAAACTCTCATGTGAAAAAGCACTTATGAAATTCTGTATGTTTCTCTCCTTCAATATAACTGATTATCTAATTGGGCTAGCCTTTTAGGCCATTCCAATTGGGCTCTAGTGTGTGGCTTGGAGTGGGACCAAAAGAGAACAAATAAGACTCTAGCTCTAATGGGCCTTGGGCATTTCAATCAACTCTTGGCAAGCCCAAAGTTACCATTAATTATATTCA
Organism: Lithocarpus polystachyus; assembly: GCA_033629205.1. Classification (NCBI taxonomy): domain Eukaryota; kingdom Viridiplantae; phylum Streptophyta; class Magnoliopsida; order Fagales; family Fagaceae; genus Lithocarpus; species Lithocarpus polystachyus. Next base: position 32,381,930 of record CM066169.1, on the reverse strand, counting down.
ATACCACTATATGAATATAATTACATTCTAGGCTTTATTAATAAATTATATCCCAAGACTTTATTTTACATGCAACCCTTTCATTAAAATATTCGTAGTAATACAAAGTCATGAATATAAACTGCCACTTTGAAAATTACTATATATTAATCCTTGAATACCCGGTTTAATCATTTACGTTATTCATCATATATTTATGAAATCCAATTATATAAATATATACTTTAGTAACTCTTTACTAAAGTGGTTGGGCCCAACACTCTAAATAACCAAACCCATTAAACTTATCTCAAGAGAATATTTTATATCTCCGTTAAGAGATTATGAATTCCATCTTAAGAATATATGTTCCATCAACACTAAATGTGACTGCCCAACATATTAAGGTTTTGGTCGTGACTTATAGATCGCACTCCTGATATATCAAAGCAACCTACATCTCATGATCAGGTCCATTATTCTCTCAGGATTTAGAGTTGATGTAAATAGAAGTCGTGAGATTTATTATTTATTTGACAGTCATTAGGAGAATAATAAATCTCACAGCGGTCCAGTTCAATATGTCTTAACTCTTAAAACATATCAACATATCAACTAGAAGTCTCTACTTCCATGATCAAGACAAATCATCTTAGTTGATATGTTATAGTCTTCGCAGATGATATGCCCAATTTCATCACCGACTACGAACTGAAATTTTGAGTTTACAAAGACTTTGTGATCTATATCTTCTGTGACTTTTCACATAAATCACATACGATGCATCTCATAGACTAAGATAATGTCCCATTAGTTTATTTAGAAATAGTCTCATATAATTAAACAATTTAATTATTTATGACATGCTAATAAATTGGATTTTAGGGCACAAACCCCAACATATATATATATATGAAAAGTGTATAAAGGTGTAGATGAAATTAAATCTTGCTACCCTATGTTTGCATGTGAAGAAAAGCGGTAAAGCATGTAAGGAAAGCTGTAAAGCATCTGAGGAAAGCTGTAAAGCCCTATGTGAAAATACCTCAAAGCCTCCCATTTTGAAAAAGATTTTTTTGGAAAAATATTTTTTGCTCTTTTGAAAATAGTCTACTAGGATGTAGTAGAAGCCTTTTTCAAAAGGAAAGCCCCAGAGGCCCACGCCAATTTCTGTGTTTCCGAAAGGCAAAGTCCAAAAATTATGGTATTATCAAAAGCTCTAAAGGCTAAACTCTCATCGATCCCCAGTGGAGTCGCCAGTCTGTCGATGCCCGGCCTCAACCAGCTAAGCGGAAAAGACCGCCACCACCATGCCTTCGTTCAACCAACCATCATGGCGATAGCTCCCGTGCGCGCAGGGCCTGTTGGAGGCCCCTCTCGATGTACATGCGTGTGTGTTGTTCATGCGGAGCTTCGGGTGCTCTCTCTCTCTCTCTCTCTCTCTCTCTCTCTCAGTGGAGGAAGGTAGGTCTACCTTTGGTTTTGTGGCAAGAATCTGGGCCAAATTCTAGGTGATTACCAAAGGTAAGTGGAGTCGCCACCGATCCTTGGGTTTTTCTAAGGTGTGATTAGTCACCTGTTTCTAGTTGATTTTATTACCGATCCAAGGTTAAGAAAAAAAGTCATTTTTCCTAATCTAATGTGGATGGCAAAAAATCTTAATTCTTAGGTTTGGAAGTTTGGTTACGTGTGGGGAAGGCGTTAGGCACCCCACAACACTTGTCCCAAGGACAGTCCTTTGTTTTGATGAAACCTTAATTTTCAGAAATTGGCAGTAAAAACATGATTTTTGGCATTCGCTTTTAGGGCTTTGCATGCATGGGGGTTTTGAGGTTTTGGATTTGTAATGGGTGTGGTCCCAATCTATGCTTTCCTAAGGCGTTTGAGCAAAGTGCCAGATTTCTATGGCGAAAATCTGGCTATAAGTCACCTTACTTTCGCGGCGAAAATTAGGCATCGCCAGCCTTAGATGACACAGACTGTGACAATCACATCAGAGGGGGACGTGCAGTATATATATACATATATCATGCACAATGCAAGCACATAGAGCAGAAAAGTAAATGCCTACATCCCTAGAGAATGGCCAATATATAAGTGCAGAAAAATAAACAAGGGTTACCATACTCTAGAGATGAGGATGAATGGGACAAAGCATAATATACCTAATACAAACCATCTAAGGGAGAAAAGGATGAGGAAGAAAGGGGGTTTAAAAGAGTACATAACCAAAGGGAAAGGCTAAACTCCTAAACCTACTAAACACTGCCGCTTGGCTTATCTGCATACTTGCATTTGTGCCCTTTTTGCTTGCGCCTAAGAAACCATGCCCTAGCTCCATGCATCCTCACTCTATATGTGTACATGCGAAGGCAAAGACAAGAAACTAGTAGACAAGCAATGGAAGGAAAAAATGCAAAAAGCATATAAAAAGGCATAAGGCAGATAAGCATGATATGTATGGCAAGCAAAGAAGAAAGAAAGCAAGCAAACAAGCAATTTAAAGGCAAACAAGCGGAAAAGCAAACAAAAGGTTGTGTTCACGAGGGATAAATGTAAGTTTGGATCAGATGTCCATAGCTTCATTGTGTTGAAGCATGGACAATACACTAGCAAGCAAGACTCATGCATGGACATGTAAGCAAGTGTGTAAAGATGCATAGAAAGCCAACGGGTGGCCCAAACAAGCATGGTAAGCGTATCATTGCGCGGAGCAAAAAGGGGGAAAGGTGTGCATGAAGCAACCGGCATCATGGTGATGCATCCTAAGTGGTTACATGCAAACAAGGCCTCATAGGCGTCGGATGTAACCACACAACCATAAACCCGCTAAAGGCGTCAAGCGTGGCAAAGCCAAGAACAAGAGAAGCTAACACAAACATAAAGCATAGAAGCGAGCAAGCATAGACGTGCAAATAGGGGTGATCCAAACCCTTTGATGTAGGCCAAGGTGTACAGACGATGACAAAAACTATAAGGTCTAGATCGGGTGCCAACCATTAGGCCAAAACACAAGAAAGAAAGACAAAACGACAAAAGGGCTATAATAGAACATGACATGACAAACAAGTCTAGGCCTAAGCATACAAACATGGCATGGAGCGCATAAGCACGTGGAAGATAGTGTAAAGCATATAGAACATATAAGCAAGGAAACAAGCATGCGGAGGCATAAGCATAGGCATAGGAGCATAGAACATGCATACAAACATATAGATCTAAGCAAGGCATAACCATAGACATGATATCAAGTATGTGAGCATGTAACTCTAATATCAACCTTGGACAAAGAGAGGCACAAAGACATAGGAAAACGTGGCATAAAGCATAAACATGTAGGAAATACAAATAGACATGTAAACAAGCATCGAAACATGTGGATCTAGCCAAACAACACATGAGAAAAATAGATCTAAGCATAGAAAGCATGGCATAAAGCATAAAGCATGTAGATCTAAACATATAAGCAAGTAAGGATGTAGATCTAAGCATAAAAGATGGCATAGAGCATAAAGCATGTAGACTTAAGCTAGAAGCACAAATAAAACAAGAAACATGGTAGAGAAAGCAATAAATCATGTTATTCAAGCAAAAAGAATGGATAAAAATCTTGATGAAGCTTTTAAGAAAAAGGGGTATGGATAGTAGCTAAGAAGCTACATCCATACCCCTTAAACCTCATACCCAAGGTATGGAACCAAGAAGAGGAAGATGGAGGTGTGAGAGACCTCGAATTTAGGGGCTCTCAAAAAAGAGATTTTTGAGTGCTTTTTAAAGCACCTCTCTTTTTGGGTAAGTGGTATGAAGTCGCCACTTATTTTTTTATTAAAAAATAAGAAAAAATAAGTACATGATTGAATTGTTCTCTTCATTGATTGAATAAAAATTACATATTTGAAAATTTGAAAAATTACATGGCTTTGGGTCCTAGTTACATTCTACCTAAAATAAAATAAAGACAAGGCTAGATCTATTTAACCAATGACCTAAATCGAAATGCTAGGTTACGGAATGGGAAGGAGTGAGGCACCCATTCCACCCAAACAGAGTCTGGTCTTCTAGACTCTTATGACCTATGTACCTTTTTATGCATATCATGAATGATATGTTGAACATGTGATTAACAACTTATGTTATGGATAAAGGAAGACATACATCATCATAAACATGAAAAATAAAGAGAATAGGGTGATTGAAAACAACCTCTTGTATGAGCACTCCTTGTTCTTGAAAGGATATTTTAGGGTTCAAAAAAACTTATTCAGTTATTTTTGAAACCTAAAAACCCTAATTTTAGTAGCAAATATCAGAGAGGATCAACAAGTATCAGCAATTTGAGAGCCTCAAAACATATGCCTCTCAGAGCGTAAAAAAAAGGTGCCGAATTATGAGACCCAGACTCTATTTATAAAGGTCCAAGGACTCTAAAAAATAGGTACGGGTGATTAGGGTTTGAATCCAGACACATCCTTTTGCGAAAAGGTCGAAAAGGGTGTGCCTTATCGTCCCCGAAGGCCGTTGGACCAAAGCCCACAAGGAGAGAATTAGGCCCTTTTAGAGTGCCGTTCGGCACTCCAAAAGTGCCGAATTTCCCTTTGGACTCCAAACACTCTTTCGTGTTAGGGTGCCATTTGGAATCCTCTTCTAGGGTTTTTTGGCCGGTCATTGTACCTAGATGCCTTTTCATCCTCTGTCTATGATTTTTTTTATCTCTTTTTTGGATAATTCAGCCTATTTCAGAATAATTATCTTATAGATAAATACCCTAAAATAAATCTTGATAAGATTCAGATTATCCATAATTTTATTGGTTATCCAATCAGCATTTTTATTCCTATGCATGCAATCCTATTTTAAACACTAATTATCAACCAATCACAAAATTATTTAATTTATGTTAATTGCTTAATCAATCAGAATTAATTTAAACTAATCATGTGTGGTCGACTTTACCTAGACACCATGTGTGTTGACCGTGCAAACTTAATCATGCGATATCTTTCGATCTGATGGTTCGATTTGGAAACTGGAAACACCATTGTAACCGTTAGAATCTCAAGATCATTTTTATGTTATGCAATGATGAAATAATGCATGTAATGCAAAGTCAAATTGATGCATGTAATGCAAGAACAAATTGATGCATGTAATGCAATCATGATTTTTGAGGTACGTGGATGGTCATTCAAGTCATTCTCCATGATTAAATCATGGGTGCAAAATTGAGTGTCTACAGGAAGGTATGAACACTACCTTGTATTTTTAGAGAAAAGAGAAGAATCAAGAAGTTTTGATGTGTTTTTGTGTGTTTTGGAGGGAAATATGGTGAGAAAAGAGAGAAAAAAAAAAGCCCAAAATAGCTCCCAAAACCCCAATTTCAATTCTTGTCCAATCTGGGGTGCTAGGGGCTATTAATAGCCCTTGGCATGCTTCCCAGGGCCCGCGCACCTTGTAGGGCCATCGAGTCGGGTCGGTGGCCCTTCAAAGGCCGCCGCTGATGTATCATGACATCAACAAATTTTACCTGTAGCGTTATTTCAGTTTTGACTTCGAACGTGCATTTGGAGGTATTCTCGAACTCAGATTAAGGCGATCTTGGTGTCCCTGGAAAGCTTTGGATGTCTAGTTTTTAGAAAGCTAAAGAAATTAAAAATCCAACTATTGGATCAAAAATTATGACCTCGGGAAGCATGCTGATGGGCTTTTCACAGTTTTCTCAATATTTCAACTGTTTTAACTTTGATTTTGATTCATGAATAGTCATTGGAATGAGAATTTGATTATCTTCGTAATGGAATTGGTTTCAACACATTCTGATGGCTAGGTCAAAATTAGAGTTTTTGGGGCCCACCATGAGTAAACATCGGGTCAAAAATCTCCGAGGAGTTTGGGTTTGATATAAAACCATGAAAAATGCTGTTTTGTAAGGATTTTGACCTTTGGTCAACCTAGGGTTGGCTAGGGGCATTTTGGTTATTTTGGTCGAAAAAGGCACTTTGGGTGCTCCGATGTCTGAACGGGTAGAGCCACGTCATTTTAGATGTCCTCGTGGCCCCATTGAGAGAGAATGATATTTTTGGGTTTTTCGAGGTCTGGCACACAAATTGAGGGTGGAGAAAATACGGTATCAACACCAGGTAAAGATAAGGATGCAAAGTCTTTTTTGCTACTTCTAGTGTGTTTTGAAGTTTTTTCTCTGCCAACCGAAAAGCATGCAAAGCCTACGATGGCACAAAGTCGATCATCTTGACCTCGGTTAGTCTTCCCGAGGTGTAGATGAGTGCAAACCTAAATACCCAGACTTTTCTTGAGCCAGTGCAATTAATGGAGGTGTCGCAGTCACCCTTCAAGCTGGTACAGCCAACGGTGGGTCATATAGTATCTTCGGTTGCGAAGAATGATGGGGGTAAGGAAAAGGAAGGCACAGATATGTCTTTTGTTGATTGTCCAAAGAGTTCATTCCTTGAGGGGGTTCAAAATTGATGTCCCACTATTAGAGAATTGGTTAGAGACTTGGATAAATCATGGGGTAATTCTAAAGACTGGATGTTAAAACTAAGGGATGGTAGGTAGATATTGATTCCACTGTCGCTCTCTCAGTCTCCAGGGAGTGAGTTTAATTGCTCAGTCAAGGAGGGTGAAGTTGCTACAGGTAATTTTACTTGTGTCACTAAGGGGCAAATTGTTAGCTGGGCATATGAGTGTGATAGGGTGGTTGATTTGTTGTCTGTTGTTTCTGGGTCAGAGGATGAGTTATGGGAATTTGATGAAAGGTCCATGACTTGGGAGAAAGGGGGCGAGCCTTTAGTTGTGGTACCATTGGCCACCAAAGTTCCTCTGGAAATTGAGTGTGATTCTGGGGAGGAGTGTGGGTGTAAGGAAAAAATTGATAGCAAACAATTATCACAATGGGTAACCAAACGGATTAAGGCTTTCCAAAAATCTATGGGGACTTCATTAGAGGGTTTTGAGGAACAAATAACGGGTCTGTTCTTGGCTTTAGAGTTAAGAAAAAATAATAATAAAAAGCAACAGATTATGGTAGGTAGACCGAAGAAATTTATTAAATCGGGTCAGAAGGGCCAACGGAAATTGAAGAATTTAATGAGCTCTTTGCATATGGATTATGGGTCAGCTAAGTTAAGGAGTGCCAGTAGTGAGAGGGCTATTGTGGTGCATCAATGAATTTGAAGAATATTTCTTGGACTGTTAGAGGTTTGAATGAATGGGATAAAAGACTTCGCGTTAGAAATTTTATTAGAAATTGGAGGCCAGATATAGTTTGTCTCCAAGAAACTAAAATGGAGTTAATAACTAGAGCTGTGATTCTCAGTTTGTGGGGTGGACAACATGTTGATTGGTCATATTTAGGCTCTTGTAGAGCTTCTGGATGAGTGTTGCTGATGTGGGATACTCGGGTTGTGGATAAAATGGAGGAAGAGGAAGCAGTTGGAAGATTTTCGGTATCTTGTAAATTTAAAAGTGTGGTAGATCTTTTTGAATGGGATTTTATGGTCCTAATTCAGTGAGGGAGAGGAGGTTATTATGGGAGGAATTATTTGGTTTGAGCAGTTGGTGGAATGTTCCATGGTGTGTGGGAGGTGACTTTAATGTGGTAAGATTTCCCTCTGAACGTGCTAGTTCTACTATTTATACTGCTATTATGGGTGAGTTTTCTAATTTTATTTCAGAGAAAGGTCTGATTGATTTTCCTTTGGAAGGTAGAACTTTTACTTGGTCTAATTCTCGAGAAGTTGAGTCGAAGGCAAGGCTGGACAAATTCTTGTTTTCTGCCAGATTGGGAAGATAAGTTTCCTACTGTTTGCCGATGTAGAATGTCTAGGGTTCTATCAGATCATTTTTCGATTGTCCTAGAGGGTGGATCCTTTCAACCTAGGGGCAGAAGACCTTTTAGATTTGAAAACATGTGGCTTAAGGATGAGGGTTTTATGGATAGAGTGCGATGTTGGTAGGAATCTTATCATTTTCAAGGTACTTCAAGTTTTGTTTTGGCAAAAAAATTAAAGATATTGAAAACTGATTTGAAAAAATGGAATGTGGAGGTTTTTGGAAATGTTGAAGAACAAGGTAAACAATTATGGAAGGACCCTAGTGGTTTAGAGAATATTGAAGAAAGTCGTGGTCTAATGGAGGAGGAAAGGTTGGAGTTGGATCGAATCTGAGGGGAGTTAGAAAAAGCATCTTTATTGGAAGAAATTTTTTGGAGGCAGAAATCTCGACTCCTTTGTATTAGAGAAGGAGATAGGAATACTAAATTCTTCCACCATGTAGCGAATATTCACAGGATTTAACTCCATTGATAGTCTTATGGTGGATGGAGTGTTGTCTTCATATCTAAAGGATATAGCTGAGCGTATTTCTTGTTTCTATAGGCAACTCTATTATGAAAATGTGGCTTATAGACCCGTCCTAGATGATGTGGAATTCTCTAGAATTTTAGAGGAAGATGCTATTTGGATAGAGAGGCCATTTGATGAGGAGGAGGTGTTTGGGGTGATTAATGGTTTTAATGGTGATAAGGCTCCTAGCCCGGATGGTTATTCCATGGCTTTCTTCCAGTCTTGTTGGAGTATTTTGAAGAAAGAAGTGATGGAAGTGTTTCAAAACTTTTGTACTCAAGCTGTGTTTGATAAGAGCCTTAATGCTTCTTTTTTTGCCTTTATTCCTAAAAAGATAGATGTTGTGGAGATTAAGGATTTCTGACCAATCAACTTAGTTGGTGAGATATACAAGATTATTTCAAAGGTGTTGGCTAATCGGTTTCGGAGGGGAGCACATGAGCTTATTTCAGATTCACAAAATGCATTTATGAAAGGTAGACAAATCTTGGATTCAGTGTTAATTGCTTCTGAATGTATTGATAGTAGATTGAAGACTGGGATTCCAGGAGTGTTGTGTAAGTTGGTTGTAGAGAAGGTGTATGATCATGTGAATTAGGGTTTCTTATGTACATGTTGCAGCGCTGTGGGTTTTCTGATAAGTGGAGAAAATGGATTTGGTATTGTATTTCTACTGTTAAATTGTCCATACTGATTAATGGGAATCCTTCACATTTTTTTGGAAGCTCTATGGGGATTAGGTAAGGGGATCCTCTATCTCCATTGCTCTTTGATGTTGTTATAGAGGCTTCGAGTCGTATGTTGGATGTGGCTATAGCTGCTGGACAATTTACGGGCTTCTCTGTAGGTTCTACTACTAGTGCTTCAATGATGGTGTCTCATCTCCTTTTTGCTGATGAAACTCTTATTTTTTGTGATGCTAATCCTAATCAGTTAGTTACTTTAAGGGAGATTCTGAATAGATTTGAGGAGGTTTCAGGGTCAAAAATTAATTTGAGGAAATTAGAGTTGGTTCCAGTTGGAGAGGTAAATAATCTAGATGTGTTAGTAGGGTTGTTGGGTTGTAGGCATCCTTCTCTTCCTTTGAAATATTTGGGACTTCCTTTAGGCACCAAATTCAAGGAGGTATCATTTTGGAATCCTATTTTAGAGAAGATGGAACGAAGACTAGTAGGTTGGAAGAGGCTTTATTTATCTAAGGGCGGAAGGGTCACTCTTATCAAAAGTACCATATCCTCTTTACCTACTTATTTCCTTTCCATTCTTCTTATACCTGGGAAGGTTGCTAATCGTACGGAGAAACTACAAAGATATTTTCTTTGGAGTGGTATTAATGGTGATTCTAAATTTCACTTGGTGAAATGGGCTAAGGTTTGCAATCCAATGCAGGTTGGGGGGCTAGGTATCAGGCAATTGAGAAGTTTTAACACTACTTTGTTGGGCAAGTGGTTGTGGAGGTATGGTTTAAAGACAGATGCACTACAGAGGAGGGTCATAGAGGCAAAATATGGGAATATTTGGGGTGAGTGATGCATGAAAAAGGTGACTAGTCCATATGGTGTTAGTCTATGGAGGTTTATTAGAAGTGGCTAGTTAACTTCTCTAAACTGTTAAGGTATGATGTGGGTGATGGTACTAAAGTGAAGTTTTGGAAGCATGTGTGATGTGGGGATTGTTCCCTCAAAGAGGCTTTTCCAGAACTTTATGATTTTATCAGGGCAAGGGATTCTTCTGTGATGGAGGTTATGGGTTGGTCTGGTGGGCAGCTTCATTGGAATTTTCATTTTTGTCGATCTCCGCAAGATTGGGAGGAAGAATCTTTTAATCGGTTCATGGAAATTGTTTATTCTTCGAAAGTGCGGGGGGTTGGCCTTGATAAGATTTGTTGGAAGCTAGCTACGAGTGGAGGGTTTGAGGTTAGTTGTTTTTATCTTTCTTTCTACCCTCCTTCCCTCTCTTTCCCTTGAAGGTTGGTGTGGCAATCAAAGGTTCCTCCAAGGGTGGTTTTCTTTTCATGGTCAGCTTCTTTCGGTAAGATTCTTACAACTGATAACCTTCGTAAAAGGCGTATTGTTGTCCTTGATTGGTGTTACATGTGTAAGAGGTGTGAAGAGTCGGTGGATCATCTTTTGCTTCATTGTCCTTTAGCTTGTGAGTTGTGGTCGTTGGTGTTTTGTTTGTTTAGGCTGCATTGGGTTATGCCACTTAAGGTTATTGAGGTGTTTAAATCTTGGCAAGGTAAATTTGGACAGCATCGCAATATAGATCTTTGGAGACTTGTGCCACACTGTTTGATGTGATGTATTTGGAGGGAAAGAAATGCTCGCTGTTTTGAGGGATGTGAACAGTCCCTTCTAGAGATTAAGTCTTTTTTCTTTCACACTCTCCTTATTTAGAGTGTGGCCCTGTCGCATTTTTCTTGTTTTTCTCTTCCTCTTTTACTTGATCCTCTTTTACTTGATCATTATAATTTTGGTTTTTGATTTTTGCCCCTACAGTACATCTCCAATGTCCTTGGGTTGACTATTTTTTTCTTAATAAAATTTTTCATTATCTATCAAAAAAAAAAAAAAGTGTAAGCTCTCTTTGCCCCATTACATAAAAAGAGTATATACTAAATATGTTGATACGGTCCAAAAGGAATGTACTTGTTTTGACGAGGATTCCTGTTGTAGGAGACGTTTGCCAGTGCCAAATGGATCTCAAATGCGCACAAATGTGTCAAATAGATCTTTTTGCCAGTGTATACGTTCATCCAATTGATAGCTTGCCTAACATACCAAAAAGATATTTGCTGACATTATCGGTTTAGGAAAATTCCTTAAAAGGTAACGTACTTTTAAGTTTTTTAGCTATAAAAAAAAAAACTTATAAGTTATAACAAGAAACATTGCCGAATATATAGTAATTGATAATTCAAGTCAATTTCTTGAAGATAAGAAAAGCTTGTTGTTTCTTTCAAGAAATAACATGCTTGGAATGAGACTCACAAATAATGATTCTCAGCCTTGTTCCAAATAATTAAAAATGGTGACTGAAAATCAAGTAGGATTTTTTTGACTTCCAAGATCACCCAATAGAAGATGGCAACGTGTGATAAGTTACGTGCAACCTAGTTATGTTTGATTCGGATTATGACTTGACTTGATATAAAAGTGTTATAATTTAGATACCGCTTATTTTGCTGAAAATTGAAAATAAAAAAAATATATATATATATATATATATTCCAGTTACTATTCACATGAACAGTGCACTGTTCATTTGCCTTAATGCATTGTTCATGTTCCATGAACAGTGCACCAAGCGCTGGTCAAAAAAAAAAAAAAAAGCTAGACACAGACACTAGGCTCCAAAACTCAAACCAAACGAAGCCTTAATGAGATTTTTTCTGAGGCTTAGCCCATTGTGAATCCTATGCGCAAGATAGAAAAACAGTTGTTTGGAGATTAGGTTTTGGTGTGTTGTTTTTAGAGAGAACTGTACTGCTGTATCTTGTATTTTTTTTCCCTATGAATAGTGAAATTATTGGAACTACGTGGACGTAGACAAATTACAGAACCACATAAATATTGTCTTGTGTGATTATTTTTTTTTGCGCATATTTTTTTTCTTTCTATTTCGTGAATGTTCCCTACAATGTGGTATATATGCAATCCTTGTGATATATGTTGTTGAGATGTACAAAGTTAACTGGTTGTTACGTGCTAACATGAATTTTGTCTTGCATATATTGTTGAAGGCATTTGTGTGTAGTAAGTACCAGGGGAGTCAATACCGTTTGGTACCGGCCGGTATGGCCAGTATTTTCCGTTTCGAAGCTCACCCTGGTACAAAAACACCCCCTGTTTCGTCTCGCTCTAAATACCAGACCATTTCGGAAGGTACCGACCATTTCGGCCATTCCGGACGAAAAATGTATTTCGGTTTGAAATGGTTTCTTCTGCAATTTTTTCATTTAAACCAAAAAAAAAAAAAAAAAAAAAAGCAAAACAAAAAAAAAAACCCATGACCCAGAGTTTAACAGAGGCGTGGTGGTGGACCTAGTGGCGTTGCTTTAGTTGGGCTGAGCGGAACTGAAGCTTGGTATCGTCATTTTATGGAAGAAAGAAATAACAGTTGAATAAGTGGAAAAGCAGATGAGGAGAAAAAGTAACAAAAAGAAAATACAATAAAAAATAAGAAATGGTGAAAGTTAAAGGTGTGGCTGAGGGATAAAGAGCAGAGTTATTGTCCACACCAACTCTCTTCTATTTCCAAGGCAATCACGTGGGTCTTACAAGTTTCAATTTTGAAATTTTACTCCCTATTTTTTTTTTTTTTTTTGTTGAAAACTTTCTATTTTTTTTCCCTACTTATATTTAATTTATTATATTTTTTAAGTCTTAGATAATGTTAGACTGATAAGATATGTTGGACTTAGGCCATTTTTATTGGGTATGTTGAACTAAACATATAGGTTGGATATAAATTTAATAATTAATTATATGCACACTTTTAACTCAATGCATGTATGATATATATGTATTAGCGGTAATTCTGAAACGGTACATCCGTATTAATCGGTATCGAAATATTTTATTTTTTTGAATAAACCAAAACGCCTTCCGATACGGTATTAACTCATTTGGTAAGTACTAGTAAATGAAAAACCCCTTTTTGATTTGCTATCCACCCTCAGCCTCAGTATCACGAGGTAACATATCCAATTCCAACCGACTTTAACTACCACACCATAATCATAATGGCATAAAAATCTTTTAGTTCACTTCCAAATCCCCCTTATCCACGGCTTAATCTCTGTATAACCTCTTTCCAAGGTAAGTATAACAGTCACACACAAAATTGTTTTATTTATTTATTTATTTTTGGCTACCTACATTCTAAAACTCTGTATGGGAGTGGTTTAAATTTTTTCACTTTTTAAAAACTTTTCAATTCAAACCATACACTCATTTAGTGATACTGTGTGATTATTTCAACTATGTATCTACTATCTATGGCCATTATTTCATTCCAAAATATGCGGTGTATCTTTTTTTTTTTTTTTTATTATAATCATTTTCCATTTTCGAATACCTCTAATGGGTTTTATGATTTGAATTGAAATATTTTTTAACGTATAAAATTTCGTTTAAAATTTCCTAACGTGTATGATTTAATTGGAAAACACCCATAAATTCTTAAAGAGTTTGATTCCTTTTTTTTTTAATAAATGTTTTTTTTAACTCCAATTTTAATTCTTTACTCAAGGATTAGGATTTCATTTCTCAAATCAAAAGTTAGTATCTTACTTCCTTGCGTGAGTATGGACTAAGAGTTTTTTTTTTTTTTTTTTTTTTTTTTTTTTTTTTTTTTTTTTTGCCTTCAATATCCATAAGAGACATTATCCCTAAATAAAGATGTTCCAAAATAATTGCTCTTTACCATAACAAGAGTTATCTTGATAACTTTTGAGGTTGAAGGTGATAATGAATAACTTTGAGTGGAGATTTTTTATAATTAAATATCAATTAAATAATATTTATTTAAATTTATATATTATTATTTAAAATACTTTCTTTTTGCTTTTTAAGATGTAAAATTATTTTATGTTTAGGTCTTATTAGCACTTCATTTTCAATAATATAGATGATCCACTCAATCTTCTTATGACATAATTGATTTTAAATAGGGTTTTAGGAATTTTAATGTTTAAAAAAAAATCTTGATACAAAAACAAGTGTAATAAGTATTGTCAATGGATTATATAAGTGATACATGCATTTAGAAAGAAAAAAAATCTAGTCTTTTTATATGATTAACAATTTTTTTTACTTCTTGTTTGAATATTATTACAATTAAAATTGAAGATATATATATAAATATTTAGTAAGAAAAAAAATTTATCAAAAGATCCTATTTGAGGTTTATTTTTCTATTCTTATCTTTTTTTTCTTTATGCTTTTGATATCCAAAATTGATATTTCAAGCATACATTTATAATTTGAAATATATTTACAAAAAGATACTATCAATAATGTAAATATTATAATATGATTAGAATAAAATAAAATTTTAAAATGCAAAATAATGTAATCAAATTTATTAAAGGTATTATTGTAACTTCACTTAACAATACCAACAACCTTTAAGCCAAAAATTAAAAATTAAAAAAAAAAAAAAAACAACCAATAACGTTTACCTATACAAGCAAAAATAGATTCAATACATATCCTAAAGAATTAATATCAACTAAATCAAGATTATTTTTATATATTTAATCAAAATATCATAGTTCTAGAAAAGAATTATCATTAATAATGATTTAGGCTAAACACGCACTATATTTTATTTTATTTTGTTTTTTAAAATTTTTTATGAAACAATTTAGGTTTCAATCGGTGGAAGTAATTGAGACACATTTTTTAGAACTTTGTTGGGATGAGAGAGTGAGACTGGAGTTGACTTTGTTCATAAGGTCAAGATACCTATGAATTTTGTTTGGTGTAGATGAGATTACAAGAAAATTTTTCTAGCCATTTATTAAAAAAAAGAAAACTGTAAGAAATTTTACAATTAAATTGGTACCTATTATGATTGTTAATTAATTGGAATAAAGATTTGAGCAAGTGTATATTGACAAGCAGATAAAAAAATCTTATTGGAAGTGTTAGGCGATAGCCACCTATATATATATATATATATATATATATGTATATATTAAGATAAGATTTAGATACAGTATTTAAGTGTTATTTTTTAGGTTTACATCTTAAAATTCTATAATTTTTTTTTCCCATAGAATAAAAATATATTTTTTAGTTAAATCATTAAGTTTATCCAATATGTTATCTCAATCTTGAGGATAAATTTCTAAATTATTTTAGAATTTAACAAACTAAAAAAAAAAAAAAGAAAAAAAAAGAGGACACCCACCCTTTCTCCATACAAAAAATATAACATACACTTAGATTAGAATTTCTATTCTGTTAAAAAAAAAAAAAAATGGGGATGACGTTAAGTTTGCATGGTAATTATAGATTAGGCTATACACACGTGTTACAAAAAAGTATGTGATGCACTCACGAAACTCAAGAGACCATCACTAATAGTTTGATATATTAGATGAATGTAGGGATAACGTTAAGTTTGTGTGGCTGTTATTGGATTACATATGTGTAACAATGGCAATAACAATAAGAAGCAAGGTTGTAAATCAAAATATTTTGTTATATGTTAACAACAAAGCACGCCATAAGGAGGTATTTGCCTGTTTTCATAGTTTAGGGGGACTGTAAATGACCTAATAGAATAGATAAAAGGGGAAAAAGTTTAATTTGTCCAGTTATTGGCTTTGCTTATTATGGTGGCTTCATTAGATGTAAGCGCAAATGCACTTTTAGTTCCTACATTTTGCACTTTTTTATTTTGGTCCCTACATTTTTTTTTAATACTTTTAGTCTCTACATTTTGCACTTTTTTCATTTTGGTCTCTACATTTTGTTATTACCACTTTTAGTTCCTAAACCAATTAATGTCTGACATTTAGGTCATTTTCGTCACCCAACTAACAGCAAAAGTTGACGTGACTAACAGTGGAATAAAAAAAATAATATAATCACACACATTAATTAATTAAATTAAAAACAAATATTAAAATAATTATAAAAAAAAAACTCATTAGTTTTTGGGAAGAACATGACTTTTAATAATCTTCATGTTCTTCTTCTTCAGAACATGATCTTCATGTTCTTCACCAAATCAAGACAAACCCAACCGGCCAACATTCGTAATCAATTTTAACACAAAAAATTCTAACACATTCAACATTGAAACCTCTAGTAAATCAAACCCATAAATCCAAGAAATAGACCCATAACCAAAGAACTCTTTCCCAGAAAAAAAAATTTCAAACCTAACACTAAAAAAATTCACATCTAAAAAGCCGATATATCATAACATTTTCTTTTCACCCAAAACCATAAATTTTCTTATAAAACAACACACGCACACAAACCTAGCCAATTCGGCTCACAATAACAACAAACCCAACCAAACTCATAAATTTTTCTTGAACAATCATCAACATTTTCCCCAGAAAATCAAGATTTTCTTTCAAACTAAACACTAAAAAACACAAACCCAGAAATTTTCTTCCCACCAGAACCCAAACCTAGAAATTTTTTCTCTACCCAAACACAGAAAAATCCAGCCACCACCTCCACCGATCAAACCCAGCCAACAAACATAAATACAAACCCAACCAACAAACTTAAACACAAACCCATAAATTTTCTTTCCACCCGAACCCAAACCTAGAAATTTTCTTTCTACCCAAACTCAGAAAAATCCAGCCACCACCTCCATCGATCAAACACACCACCACAACACTTATCAAACAATCCATAGAGAGAGAGAGAGAGAGAGAGAGAGAGAGAGAGAGAGAGAGAGAGAGAGAGCAGGGTTTAGATAAAGAGAAAGTCAGAGATTATGAGAAAAACAACCCACCACCATCGATTGAACTCGAACCCATCAAACTTGCTGGAAGAGTCGTTTGATCCCCAAACGGTTGCCTCACTTCAACTCGGTCTTGGCTCGCACCCAGCAAAGCCGTGGTCAAGCCTGGGAGTTAAGCTATGGCATCGACTTGAGAACGGTCTTGTCATGGAGAAGCTAAAAGTTGTCATCACCCTTGCCGAGAGAGTGAGATCAAGAGGTAGAGATAGAGGTTTGGAGAGATTTGATGGGGACTGTGGAATAGCTTAGAGAAAGGAGAAGAGATTTTTTTTATTTATTTTTATAAGTGGAGAAGAGAAATTGGTTTATAAGGATTTGTTTGGTTTTAGTTAGGAATTGTAATTGGAAATGGAATTGGAAGAAAGAGATGATCTGAACATGTTTCCAACCAGATTTGGGGAAATAAACATGTTTTTCCGAATATTCTAATGAAAAAGAAAATTTCCCGAATATTTTGTTTTTTAACTTTGTTCAAGATACTTTTTAGATCTTAATTTTTGTGATTTTTAGGTTTTAATTATGTTTTTAAATTTATACGCTGATGTGACATTTTTTAATACCAAAATAAAACTTTTTATTATTATTTTAATGTTTTTAAATGATTTTAAATTCTCTCCGTTAGCCACGTTAGCTTTTACTATTAGTTGGGTAATGGAAAGGACCTAAATGTCAGGTGTTAATTGATTTAGGGACTAAAATTCATAAAAACAAAATGTATTAACCAAAATGGAAAAAATACAAAATATAAAAACTAAAAGTTTATTTATGCCTTAAATGTACCTAAGTCTAATATATATATATGTGTGTGTGTGTGTGTGTGTGTGTGTGTGAAGATGATAGAAACTCAAATTAGAATTCCAAATTAAAGTTTCAAATTTAGGCCATGTGTCCTAAATTATCTATTCTTAAAGAGTTTTATTTCTTAATTTTAGAATCAAATGTAGGACCACGTCATAAATATTTATCAAAGTGAGTTCTTAAGTACAAAAACCAAAGAGTCTAGAATAAATTATCGTAAAAAAAAAGTGTTTCACAATAATTTTTTTAAAAAATACATTGGCAATTTACATTTTATACCTAATAATATCCTTACAATAATTTTTTAAAGAGTTAACAAAATATAAAAATATCTATCAATAGTATTTAAATTATATATATAAATTATATTATGCATCTTATTGTATATCTTTAAGTGTATTCATGCATATGCATAGAGTTACAAGCTAGTTACTTTAATAGGCCAAGCCATTAAAACTAATGTGTTCAATCAAATTTGTGTTGTGTGATGTTAGTGGTAGTTCAATTTATTGAGTAATATACAACCATAAATTATTTTACAATATTTTTACAAACCAATGTTGTGGCCAACTTCTTACTGGTTCTCATCTGAACACAGTAATATCATCACTTTTTTATTTATCAATAATCATTCATTCAACAGTTTTTAAAATTTTTTGTAAAAAAGTTTGTATCTCTACTATTTTTCCTATTTATAACTTCATAAGATTGATGAGAATGACAACCCATTTAATCACATAAATATCTTGATTATTTTTGTTATGGTGGGAGTTTTTAATCTCTTTTATATGTATATAAACTTAATTAATGTAAGGCCAGGCTTTAGTTCTTATGTCCAAAAAATGAATGGATTAATATCTTTTATATGTATATTAGCAATTAAAATTGAATACATATATATATATATATATATATATATTTAGTAACAAAAACAATTTATCAAAAGATCCTATTCCAGGTTTATTAAGCTCCATATATATATATATATATATATGAATATATTATTTCATAATAAGTCGTTAATTTTATCCAATATGTTATCTCAATCTCGAGGATAAATTTCTGAATTATTTTAGAATTTAACAGACTAAAAAAAAAAGAAAAAAAAAAAAAGAGGGCACCCACCCTTTCTCCACACGAACAATATAACATATCATAGACAGCTAACCACCATGTTTATTATTGAGCAGTCATTAGTCATTTCATGAAAACGGCCCCCGATCTCTCTGTGAAACTCGCGGCCTAATAATAGCCTCTCACCTCTCTCATCTCCTCTCGTCTCATATGTAATAAACTCATTCTCACCCCTCCCCGTCCCACCCTATACATTGGTTTTTAATTTAAGTTGTGAGTTGATTAATAATATATATATGTATATATATATATTTTTTGCAGCTTTAAAAATTAAAAGAAAAAATTTTCCCGTTCTTATATCGGAAAAGTACTACAGTATTTAACTTTTCACTAATTTTATAAATTTTTTAAACTTATTAATAAAAAAAAAGAAAAAGAAAAAAAAGACAAGAATGTTTATTATAAGTAGAAAGAAAGAGAAGGTAGAAGAGGGGAGAGACTTAAGAGAGAGAGAGAGATAGGAGTTTGACTTGGCGTCTCATTCAAGCTTCTTTCTCTTTCCTTTTGCTGCTGCAGCTGCTGCTGCCGCTGACGCTGCTATACAAAAATACAAAATACAAATACTATTATATTATATTATTATTATCATACACACACTTTGTTTTCTTCTCTCTCTCTCTCTCTCTTTCTCAAACTCAAACAATGGGCTGTGCTGGATCCTCACAGGCCAAACCCGACGGTCAGCTCTTTCTCTCTGCCAACAGATTTGATTTCTTTCTTTCCTTTCCAACACTTTACCTCTTTACCTTCTATTTGCTTACCGACAAACTCACTTCAAGGCAAACCCAAAACCAAATTTGCTTTTGGTTGTTGTAGCCTAAGTAAAATCTTCGATTTTGTATACAACTATTTATTTTTATTTTTCCCGATTCGTATATTTCTTTAACTTGTGAATTGCTTGGCTCTGTACATTTTTTGCGTTTATTTGTTTTTAAATTCAGTGGCTGATTGTGATTGTTAATTGAAATTATATGTTATATGTATATGCTTCAAGATTTCAGAAGCCCAAAATAAATAAATTTAGATTGTTGGCATTGAAGGCTTTAAGAAGATGCTTCCATTCTATGACGTGAGAAGAGATACAAGTGGAATGGACAGTGCCACAAATTTTAAAACCTTATTATTTATTTTCGGGAGAGGTTTTTAATGAAATTGAATTTGAGTAGCATTACTCTTCAATTAGTTGGTGATGGGGTTTAGTTTTTATGGATGTTATATTTGGTCGATGTTGTTTGTTTGTTTGTTTTTATTTTTTATTATTTATTTATTTTTGGGTATACTTCCCAAAGGTAGTTTTGTCAATGGTGCTAGATCAAAGCACAAGCTTCCCATGGAGGCATGTTGTGGGATGTCCTTTCTAGTGTATTTCATTCACCATCTAGACGCATGGAACAAGTCCAGCTGAATTAGTAGGTGTAAGATATTTAAATTATATATATATATATATATATATATAGATATATAGATATTAGCTAATTGAAGTTCTCCATGCTTATTCTTTAATGAGAATCAATAGCTGTTGTAACTGGTATCAATCATTGTGTGCTAATGACTCAGCAATATGATTTAATTTAACTATTTCAACATTTAGTCATGATTCCAAGCTATCAATCCGTTAACTCCAGTCATTAGAGCACACAATGATTTAAACCAGTTACTACAATTGGAATCCTTTTTTTTTTTTTTTTTTTTTTTTTGTACTTTGTTTGACTGGTCTTGCGCTTGGAGCTCTACTCATTGTAATTCTATTTTTGAGTTCCAGGACCCCTGTTTTTTGAATACTGAGAGATATTCTATTATAACATATTGGATTTCTTAATTAAAACAGGGACTGCAAAAAAGATCCGGAAGCCAAAACCTTGGAAGCATCCTCAACCAATAACCAAGACTCAGCTTATGCAGTTGCGAGATGAGTTTTGGGACACTGCTCCTCACTATGGTGGTAGAAAAGGTAGTGTTGCCTCAGAATTATATGATTACGAAGATTGTTTTTGAAAGCTTTTGGAACTATCTAAGGTTAGTGCCTAGTATGATATATGTTCAAGAAAAAGAACAAAAGAAGACTAAAGTGATAATCCCTTATCCGATATGCAAGCAACTTTTTTATGTTTTGTCATCTGTTGAAAACCAATAGGGATCATAACCAAACAAAGAAATAATGGAACCCAACATAAAAGATCAATCAACACACACACACACACACACATATATAAGACAGAATCACAAGATAACTTTCCCATGGTAGGAAGTAGTGTTGTTTATTATGACACTCTTACGACATGAAAATTTTTATAACCAGATATTTCACTCTAGTTATTTCAAGAATTACTTTAGGGTCTTTGTTCATATTTGGCTTGACTCGTTGGTTTGCATTCCATTGACTGCCAAAAACTAAATTTGAAATATTGGGGTTCTGAAGGTCCTGTTTCCTAGTAGGTGGTTTAAGATATTTTCATTGCTTGTCCTCAAAATTTCTGGCCTTCTAGGACATATTTCAAGAATAGTAACTAGTACTTTTATAAAGGTTTCAATATCTAATATCTCTTGCACTAAGAATAGACATATCTTAAGGACTTGAAGCATTGGTTCGACATCTCATAGAAGGACCTGGTTGTCTTTAGGCAAAAGGGGAGTCGATAGTGTTTATAATCTACATAGAGGATGAAACAAAGAAAATGAAAAATTGATGGCCGAATGTACCACTAACAACCATATAATTTACGTTAGTCTCGTCATTCTTCATGATAAATACCTTAGTCTTATCATTGACTAGGAGGATATGAGAATGGAGATGAATTGACTAGTTTGATCAGCATATTTCTATCAAATTAAAGAAGCCTGGGGAAGAAGGTTTTATCATATGCAGTGTAGATCAATAAATATGAAATTGAGTGATATAGACATCTGGCAAAGAAAGAGGTATGATGTGATTCAGTCTGAAGGGGTTCACTTGATGGCCACTGAGTTGGAAAACTTTTGGTCTTTTACTTTTGTTTTGGGAAAACAAGAGTGCTATCTTCACATAAATAGCTAGGTTGCACGGACATGCCATTTTTGGCGTCGTGTCGGTGTCGGACACGTGTCGGACACCGGAACGGGTACGACTTGCCGGATTCCGGTGTCCGGCGAGTGTTTCTTTCTTTTTTCTTTTTTTTTTTCGCTTCTCCGACACGGCGCCGACACGGCTCCGACACGTCCGACACGCCAGCAGTGGAAAAAAAAAAAGAAAAAAAAAAAAGAGAAAATCACAGTTTTTGACACCCACAGGAGCTAGATCGGGCCGCTGCCGCTGCCCTCTGTCCCTCGCCGGAGCTAGATTGGGCCGATCGGCGAGCTCCATAGACGTCGATGTCGACGCCGTGCCCTGGCCGGCTGTCCCTTCCGATCTCTCTCTCTCTCTCTCTCGGCGTGGACAACAGGTCCGATCACCCTCTGTCCCTCGCCGGAGCTAGATCGGGCCGATCGGCGAGCTCCATAGACGTCGATGTCGACGCCGTGCCCTGGCCAGTTGTCCCTTCCGGTCTCTCTCTCTCTCTCTCTCGGCGTGGACAAGAGGTCCGATCTCCTCCTTTTTTTTTCTTTCAGATATTGGTTTTGGTCCTTTGGGTTTTGGTGAATGGGTGGGTGCACTGTTATTTATTTATATGAGTAAAAGCGTTTTTTTTTTTTTTTAATCCCATTCTCACAGTCTCTATGTCTTAGTATACTGTTACTGTATTTCTTTGCTCAACCTTTTATTTTGTCTTATAAATTATAATGTTTATTATGAATTTAGTGATTTTTATTTGTGTGTCCTGCTATAATTTTATTTTTTTATTTAAGTTAAATATTATAGGTGATTTTACTAAAATGGATAATAAAAATGAAAAATCAGCTGAGTCAGTTGCTCCTCTATAGAAATATGTTACTAATATTAAAAAATATGCCTAAATATAAAATTTAATTAATTATTTAACCGCCGTGTCCTCGCCGTGTCGTGTCCTTATTTTTCAAAAATTGACGTATCTCTGT
The DNA here is from genome assembly GCA_033629205.1 of Lithocarpus polystachyus. Lineage (NCBI taxonomy): Eukaryota > Viridiplantae > Streptophyta > Magnoliopsida > Fagales > Fagaceae > Lithocarpus > Lithocarpus polystachyus. The sequence continues at coordinate 32,359,149 of CM066169.1, read as the reverse complement.
GTCAGTGTCCGTGTCCGTGTCCATGCAACATAGATAAATAGTTGAGATAAGGCTCTGTTGAGTTATCAACATGATGCCATTATAATCACTTGCAATCTAATTTTTCCATTAGTGATTATTATTGTCAAGAAATAAGAAATCAGATTGATCAGCTTTTGAAATGGTCTTTCTAACACCCTGCGGGCATGTTCACCTCTGAGTATTTTTTTATTTAAATTTTTTTTTGGGGGGTGGTGGGATGGGATTGATAATAGTAACTTATTGGCACTCAGTTTTCTAAAGAATGGAGCCTGTCATTTTGCAGTGATTGTTATAACAGAAATGAAATAATATCTGTTACAATGCCATGGGAAAAAACCTAAAGTTTTTCATGGAAATTCCCAGAATCAGATTCTGAATTGATATATTTTCTCCTGGGTTTTGCAATAAATAGTTAAATACATATATTAATTTAGATTGATTATGGAGGAGGAAGTACAAGGATATGGAGAAGGTCAAATTTGAGTGTGGGTTGTTAAAAGAAGGGCATGCTGGCTTATGATTTACAGAGCTACCACCTTGCATAGAGTAGAATGGTCTGAGAGTCTAGCTGACTCCAATATTTGATGGTAGGCTTTGTTATGATGAGTTAATTTATTCATTTTCCTTGGTTAATTTAATGTGTACAATCCTTTGAAACAGGAAGGTGCACTCATAAACTTCAAAACTTGAAATAAACCTCATGCAGAAGTTATGGCTCATTTTGCCAATTTTTATGTGCCAGCAATTGGAACTTTACATCAACAGTAGTCAATTTTGTTATTCAATGCAACACTGTAACATGGGTGTTTATATTGATAAGAAAAATATTTTTATCTTTTTTTTTTTTGATGATAAGAAAAGTCCATACCTTTTGGCTATTAACTACAAGTATCTTTTAGAGAAGATTATGAACTTTTGAAGACATAAAAGTATGGCCATTTTGCTTTGATGTTATTACCATAGAAGTTAAAGAGAGGGAACTGGGAAGTAATGATTGTCAAGTTCTTGTGATTTTCTGTCAACCTTGCATAGTACCAAAAATACTTATTGTCTATATCCATCAATTTTTCACATGTACATCTGTAATGTAATTATCATTTTGCTGGGCACTAGAGATTTGGGATGCACTACGAGCTGCTGCTGAAGCTGACTTAAGCCTTGCACAAGCTATTGTGGACAGTGCAGGGGTCATAGTTCAAAGTGCTGATTTGACAATCTGCTATGATGAAAGAGGTACTTAATCTATGTTGTTTTCTTTTCTGATAATGACTCTTCCCCCCCCCCCCCCCCCCCCCCCACCCCTCCCTCTCTCTCTCTGAATGATTAAGTATCATTAACCAGTAGCAATGGTACAACAAAAGCTCATTTCAGGGGTCCAGACCAACTTCATCCTCTAAGAATCGTAGGGGCAATGAACCAGGGAGGGTATAGTTTTTATAGCATTGTATACAACTATACAACCACCTTCAAAAACTGCAGCATTTAAATTGAGAGAGGATGCAATCTCTTTTGCTGTGCTTGTTGAAATTGCAAGGTGGCAAGCTTTGGCTCTGGCCTAGGAAGGGTCAGTTGCAAAATCTTTTGCTGTGCTAATTTAATGATAGTGCCAGAAGAGTCCCTGCTGCACACATCAGCTAAAGAGGTTTGGTCATTTCTTAAAGCAGCATCAAAGTTAAACTTATACCAATTTGAGGGAGGGGGCACCATGAGTTGGGTTTTGTGGGTGTCAGGGGTGATGGAGTTCCAAGCCCTTAGGTGGGTGGAATGGGTCATGGTGATTTGTTTGGCTAGCTGGATAGAAGTTGTAATATGTTCTTGTGGATTAAGTTATTCCTGGATCACTAGATTTGATCACAAAGCACTGAAGAATATAAGGTAAACTTATACGCCTCATTTTTGTCCAAACAAAGGTGGGAATCCGGGAAAAGTATGTGGCTATCCAACAATGGGAGGATGTGAAGTTTAGGTTCCAAGGTGATAGGGACCGAATTTGGGGGGCAAGGAAGGCCACCACACCTGGGGCAAAGGAAATATTTAAGTTTCTCATATATCTTTATATTCTGTAGGATCTTCCAATTTGTTGAGGGGAAGATTTGGTGTTGAAGAGCCCATTCGAGTTGGGGTCACAATCCCTCTTATCCATCAAAGAATTTGGTGAGAGTAGGATTATTTGAATGAGGGCCACTATGATTAGTTCAAATTATTCTCGTAGCTCTGTTGGATCGCACTGGAAGGAGACTAGATTTATTTGTAAAGATCGGTTGTGCATTTACCTTTGGTTAGGGCTTGAAGGAGTGAGAAAGTGGGACCGATGGGTCTTCCCAAATATATATAGTGGAACCATTACTAACCATGAAGCAAGAGTCCTCAGAAAGGTGTTCTTGCTCTAAAATATCCTTTCTAAGTGGTGGAGTTCCTTTTTGGATCGGCCTAGAGGAGGGGTGAGTTCTTGAGATATTTCGTTTTGAACAAGTCTACCCAGATTTTGTCTGAAATTGAGAGGGTTGCCATTCTAATTTGGCCATGAAGGAAATAACAACATCTTTTGTTTTCCTCAATCCTGGGCCCCCTAGGGCTTTAGGCTTACAAATATTTCCCCAACATATTAGATAGCAATGGTGCCTATTATTATTATACCCCTAGAAGAAATCCCTAAGGTTTTGTCAATATGATCACAGGTGGCTTTTTGAAAAAGGGTCTGTTATTGAGTATTCTGTCATAGAAAAAAAGACTGACTTGATGAGGGTAGCTCTGGCTGTTTGTGAGTGGACTTTTGCTAGCCACCCTTCAATCCTTGCTTTAATTTTTAAGACTATTCCTTCAAAAATGGAAGGGGAGTTCCTTTTAAGACAAAGTGACAGCCCTAATTGAATGACATCAGATTTGCCTTGCGTCAGGCCCAACAAATGGCAAAAGGAGGCTCTAACAAAAGGATCTGGCTCTGTTTGTTTTGGTTTAGCTACAAAATCTGAGCATTGATAAACTCTGAGGAAAATGTTGACACTCTTGGTCATATGATTTGAACCTTTATGGAATTAGACATCTCTAGCAACCAACCTCTCTGTTGGAGCAATGCCCTTAGGATCAAAGTAGACCTCAACCTCACACTCACAGAATAGTTACATTGGGGCTTTTAGCTTGACAAAAATTGCCTCCCCCTCTGGATCCAATTTCAATATGAACAACTAAAAATCGTGTGCTTCAAATGTGATCACAAATGAATTGCACCTCAAACCACCCTCTGGATCACAAACTACCTCCATGGTGGCACTTTGGTTGAATTTCTAGACTTAAAAACTGAAAATCCATGTAGCTCCACCCAACTTCCTTTCCTCACCCAAGAACTTGTTGGTGGTCTTCATCTGAGCCAAGTCAGAGCAAGAAGGTGTGGGTCCAATGTTGATGGTGGTGAGCCCATGAGACGGGTTACAAGCCATGGACAGAATTGCTCTCAACTTGGTTTTTTTTTTTTTTTTTTTTTTTTTTTTTTTTTTTTTTTTTTTCTGGATTCTATCTGAAATGAGTCTTCTGACAAAGGCTATATAAGGTGAGGTTTTGAGCTTGGGGATTGTTTGATGATAGGGATATGGGTTTCATTGAGATTTGTGGTTGAATGGGGCTGATGGTTTGATTCGAAGATTTGATCTGATTGAAATGAGACATGGATGAGGAATTTGGGTTTTGATCTGGTGATGAGTGGGTGTACACTGTCATTGGGGGTTTAGGGGAAAGGCCACAAAAGTAGATGAGCTAGAGCTTTGAGGTTGGAGTCAAAGATAGGTGAGTGAAATCGAGTGAGAGGGCAAGGGTTTATAGGAGGAGGCGGAGGCCACACCCCTCACAGAGGAGGTAGGTAGCTGAACTACAGGAAAACCACAGGAGGTGGGAGAGTACAATTACTTTCATTTTGAAATGCTATAATATTCCCTTCTGATAATGACTTATTTCTAACAAAAATCCCCTTGGGCCATCTGGGGGAATATACTTTTATACTAAATGGCAATTGGAGCCAAATAGTAACCCCTGGGCAGAAGGATCGGTTCCTTCTTTTTTGAGGAAAAGAAGGATCAGTTCCTTGTTCTAACATGGTGCGTCGTTGATGATTCTCATGCTGAAAGATAATTTCTGATTTTATTTAGAGAAGATTTTATGTTATTATATTTATTTCTCTTCTTATTAAGTCTTGCTATCCTGGCGTTGCAAAACTTATTATTGCAGGTGCAAAATATGAACTACCCAAATATGTTTTGAGTGAGCCGACCAACTTGATTCGAGAAAGTTAATACCAGAGAGGATACATAGCACCATTTGTGCACAAAGATTGAATGTAAATCATGTATATTATTCTCTCATTCTCTTTTAATCTTTCACGATCTTACTTTTAATTATGCCTTCCATTTGCATTCACTCTGGACTTCTCTTAGCTTGTTGTAAGTTTCTTGGTTAATTGAATGGAAATGCAACTTGTTGGCTTTTGTTGGTGGGCGGTTTTGTGTTTGTGGTGGTCACATGTTAGCTGTTGAAGGTTTGGCCATGCTAACCTTGGATTTATTTATGACAGTTTAGTTCGAAACTTGACACTAATCCAGTCTCTCATTCAAAACTGTATAAGATAGAATTTATTCTATTTCTAAAAAGGATTACTAATTTTTAACTTTTCGAGGAATCCTTTATTAGTGATTGTGAATGATTGATTTTTCTCAATCTTTTCAACTTTGGTTCCGTATTAGCATGTTAGAAAGATTGAGAAATAGGATCATTTGATTTGATTCGTTCTTTGCCATGAGATGATCATCTTAGGGTGATCCTTTTGTCAACGGTTGCACTAAAACCCACAAGAGCAAAGGTGAAACTAGAACTTTAAGAACGAGAAGGCCATAATAACCATTATAAAAATTTATCCAATTTAGGAATGTTGCATGAGAAATATGAATAATTTTGGGGGATCCATATATTTTTTTGAAGATCTTAGCTAAATTTAAGGTTTTAAATTTTCATTATTGGAAAGTTATGCACAAGAGAAATAAAGTCCAAATTTAAGAAATAAATGCGGACAATGAACCTCTAATGATATCCAATGGTAAAATGAAAAGTACGATAAAATGAAAAGTAGAATAGTATAGGTCTAGTAGGAAAATGAAAATGAAAACGAAAACAGAATAAAGAATGTCTATTAGTTAGAGATCAATATATCATGCATTTTGATAGAAGATAGAATTTTATTAACTTAATCTAGGTGTATAAGTATGTGAAACTCCCTACTGGAAACTTGAACTCCGGTCTTTGCCCCCGTCATCTTACAAGCACTTATACTTGTGAATGAATTCTATTTCTAAAAAGGATTACTAATTCTTAACTTTTCGAGGAATCCTTTATTAGTGACTGTGAATGATTTGATTTTTCTCAATCTTTTCAACTTTGGTTCCGTATTAGCAAGTTAGAAAGATTGAGAAATAGGATCATTTGATTTGATTCATTCTCAATTGCCATGAGATGATCATCTTAGGGTGATCCTTTTGTCAACGGTTACACTAAAACCCACAAGAGCAAGGGTGAAACTAGAACTTTAAGAATGAGAAGGCCATAATAACCATTATAAAAATTTATCCAATTTAGGAATGTTGCATGAGAAATATGAATAATTCTGGGGGATCCATATATGTTTTGAAGATCTTAGCTAAATTTAAGGGTAAAATTTTCATTATTGGAAAGTTATGCACAAGAGAAATAAAGTCCAAATTCAAGAAATAAATGTGGACAATAAACCTCTAATGATATCGAACGGTAAAATGAAAAGTAGAATAGTACAGGTCTAGTAGGAAAATGAAAATGAAAACAAAATAAAGAATAGAATTCTACTCTAATCTAATCTAAGTGTATATGTATGTGAAACTTTCTCCTAGAAGCTTGAACTCCGATCCTTACACCTCACACCCTACAAGCACTTATACTTGTGGAGTAACCATCGCACCAAGGGTGTACGGTGGTCAATATATCATGCATTTGGATATACACTACTATAAATTTCTTTAAAAAACCTTCTCTCCTCTCTTCGTGTGTGTGTGTATTAAAAATATTTAGTATTCTAAAAAAAAAATTATATATATATATTTATATCATGCATTTAGCAATGAAGTTAATGGTATTTTGGTCATTCTAAGGTTACACGAGTTTGACCCAAGTTGGGTTTTTTTTTTTTTTTTTTCATTGGATATTTTTGGGGGACTTTTTGACACTGTACTTGTGTTTCACGTTTTGCTCTTTTCTTTATTTCCATTCATCTCCCAAATTCTTTCTTCACAAGGTTAGGGCTTGATAGTTTCAATTTAGTGTACCTCGGACTATGTAAATTTAAGAAAATTTTGAATTATTTAACTTTTATTTTAAAATGTTTTTGTTTATTTTTATTTTTTCTTATTTGTATTGAAAATAAAATGAAATTAGTAATGTTGTTCTAGTAACGTTGTTTCTATTTTTTTTTTTAAATATGTGTAGGTGCAAAAGTGTATGAAAATACGTATAATATTGTTTAAATACTAAAAAATGTTGTTTAAACAATAGTAACAAATGGCCTTATATTTTCAAGTTTCTTCTTTACTTATGAATTATGATCCCTAATTATACTTTTGAGGATCAAATTATCTGGTTTAATCCATTTTGTTACATATAATAAATGAAAAGTAAAGAAGAAACATACTCTTTATCTAGTATTAAAAAAAAAAAAAACATAATTACACTTTTGATCCTTACATTTTGGGTCAATTTTTATTTTGGTCCCTATTTTTTTATTTTACCGTTTTTAGTCTTTTCAGTTGAAAAACAAGTTCCATTTTAGTCTTTTCTATTATCTCACTAACGAAAATTGCTAATGTGGCAAACGGAGTTCACTATTGACACAATTAATACTGGCTTGGCCATTCAAATAATATTAAAAAAAATTATTTGGTATTTAAAATATACCACTTCAGCGTATTAATTTAAAACTTTAAAAAACAAAAAATTTCTAATTTATCAATTTTAATTTGAATTGAAAAAAAAAAATTTACTTTTGAATTTTAAAGACATTTTTTGAATAACTTCCTCAATTTCTATTAAGCTTTCTTGGTAATCAAACACAACATAAAAGTTAAATCTTAAAAACTCAAACAAAATCTCCATGCTCTCTCTCTCTCTCTCTTGGTGAAAATCTCAACCTCTCTCTCCAAGCTATTTTTCTTTGCAAAAGTCTCCAAGCTCAAGGTGAAGGTTGAGGTGACTGAAGGTGGGTTTCGGGTGGAGGAGGAAGTTGCGGTTCTCACCGGTGATGTGTTTTTGGCCTTTGCTTTTGAGCACATAGCGGTGTCTACGGTGGGTGTGCCGCCGATGAGGGCCGTCGGAGAGCTCGCGAGGTCGATTGGGACGTAAGGACTTGTTGCAGGCCAAGTGGTTGATATATGTTCTGAGGGACTTTCCGATGTGGGTTTGGAACACCTTGAGTTTATCCATTTACACAAAACGGCAACGTTGCTCTAAGCTACTGTGGTTTTAGGAGCAATTCTGGGAGGTGGGTCTCACAAAGAGGTTGAAAAAGATCAGCTATCTGGGTTTGATCCAAAGAAGGTTGCGCCGTCGATTGCTTTGGCTAATTACATTGCTATTCGGCAAAACTAGTCTCATTATATGTATAACAATTGTTGTTTAGGTGAAATGGATAGTTATGTTTGACAAAAGGTTGGAAGATTTTGTTGTAGCAGATGAGCTTGTTTCAAATCTCTGAGTTTGTGCTCACGTGTTCTTGATGAAGAGGACGTTAGATCTAAATTCATGTGCTGTTGAATTTTAATTCTGTTTTTTTATTTTTATTTTTGTTAAAATTGATAAATTAATTTTAAAATTCTTATATAACGTGGCATTTATTAATTGCCAAATAATTTTTTTTAATATTACTTTAATGACAAGTCAACATTTATTGTATTAGTACTGTATTTCGTTTGGCAAATCAGCAATTTCTGTTACGTGAATAATAGTAGAGATCAAAATCGGATGCATTTTTCATTTAAAAGACTAAAAGTGATAAAATAAAAAAGTAAAAGACCAAAATAGAAATAGACCCAAAATGTAGAGATGAGTGTATTTACACCCAAAAATAAAAAATAAGAACAGATGTAACAATAAGAAACATACTCTTTGTAAAACCATCATTACCGTGACATTTCCCAAAGAATTAGAGTAAGTACTTCATGGATAAACTTAAGAGGAACGCAAATACATTGATTCCCTCCGTAGCAAAGCACAAGGTGCTCTAGTAACAACCTTTTGTCCAAAATCCCTTAAATCCTCCAACCAAAAGAAACCCAGACTGAATTACTCGAGAACCTAATAATTACACGAAGACTAGCATTTAAAGACCCATCAATTTATATAGTTCTCTATTCACATTGGCACTTCGCATAAGTATCCAATACGTCTCCTTAAACCCTCTTGAAGAATGAAAGAATGTTGCCTTGCTTAGGATCTTTCAAGCTCCCTGCTTTCTTATTTCCTGCTTTACCTGTTGGATTGGATGGAGCCATGGTTCCTGTTGTTGGTGACTTCTTAGCTGCAGGAGGCCTGGATTCATAAACCCAAACATTTAGAGCCTAATCAATCAGAGCTATATTTCAGCTAAAAAGATAGTATTTACAGGGAGAATCTAGCATACACAAAGCAAAAAATCAGTCTTTCAATTTTTTGCTTTGATTTTCCTAAAGTATTTCAAGATGTCATCATAGATAGTATTTCAAGATGTCAATTTTTTGCTTTGATTTTCCTATAGTATTTAAAGGCATTACACACTAAGCACACAAATGCCTCAACTAGTGCTTACAAATTGATCATAGATTTGGAAGAAATAACTACATATACTCACAAGCATCTGACTTGTACTCCTTACACCTCTCCCATAATTTTTATGCAACAGAAAGAAGTATGATTTCCTATATTATTTGTAAGGCCCATACTGCCTAAATTGCAATAGAAATGACCCAAGCAATTTGGCACCATTTGTATAATCCACAAAATTCTCAGCATAAGGTAGATTTGGCCCCAAAGATACAGGTGTGCATCTTTAAGGCAGTGATTTGTAGTCCCAATAATCAAACTATGTGCATGATTTAAAATGAATGAAAAGTGGACCAAGAGATGGACAATTTTCTTTTGCTATATTTATCATAGAACAAGTTTATCATCAAACCAACATGACATTTATCAATGAAAACCTGTACAAACATGCAAGATACGTGGAAGTGTATTTTTTATTAAACATAGATGGAAAAGATGAAGCACATAAGTAACCTGCTAACTGTATTGCTCAATGCAAAGTTGTCAGTTTTCTTTGTCATACTACTGTCAGCTTTCTTTGCTTCTGTCTCTTCACCCTCCCAGATTACCTCAGTTACTGGAGCAAGATATAAACATATAATTATAAATAAAGGAATAGTAAAAAAAAAAAAAAATCTGACAAACAAATTGGCTATACATATGGTTTGTTTAACATAGAGCATTTATAGAAACTATATGCAGAAACAGAGTTATGTGACCAATATTTTAGTAATCCTATAGAATAACCTTCTACATTATTGAGTGGTTTAAAGAATATTAAACTTCAAAGAGCCAAAATAAAATAATATCAAACAGTTATAATAAGAACAATTCTCCACTGCTAAACAAATTGGGTGCGATTATTGTACCAAGATGGATTACCTAGGAAGAGCAGATATAAGTATTTGTTTTACATATCTGTTAAAATGTGAAAGCTGTCTTGACTTCATTAAATTAGGATTAGGTAGTGAATTCCCAAAGAAGAAACTATGACTGCCACTGCAGATAATATATACAAACAGGTCTCCTTGGAACCTGAAGCATCTAAGAATGTGTTTACCTTCTCTTCCCCGCTCATCGATCCGTGTCTTCAACACCTTTTTTCTTTTAGGGGAATTTGGAGCAGCAATTTTCAGATTATCCTTCTTATTTACATCACTTTCAGGAATACAGTTTTGAACTTTCTCTGTAGAGGAAGTTCCAGTGTTTGTGCCCTTACTGATAACTGAAGAATCCTCTCTCAGAGGTTGGTTAGATTCTTTGTCAGTAACTATCTCTTCCTTAACCTCAAGTTCATCTTCCATTTGCTTGTCCGAGTTCAAATTGGATTTCTCTGAAACCAAAACTTTTGTACTTTGTTTCTGATCTTGAGATGATTGAACTTTCGGAATATCTGGTGATGCTAAACTTACTGCATCTTCATCTTCGTCTGAGAAATCAAAAACAACCCTCCTTTTTCTACCACTCTCACCATTGGAGGCTCTCTTAAAATTGACATCTTGACCATCATCATCACTGCTGCCACCCCCTACAGCTTCACGAGCACATATTTGAGCCTCCGCACTGGCTATTAAAATGTAGAAGGAAGAAAATAGTTAGTAGGTAAAAGAAAAAATGTGAGCTAAGAAAATAATATTAAATGTAGAACAGTAGTTTGCATTATGCAATTCATCTCAGGAAAAATCTGTCAATACTAACTTCTTTATTGTCAAAAAGACTTCAAATTTTAACAGCATAGTATAATCTGAATGGAAACCAACCAGTTGGATGTGGAATGACATTATTATTTTCCACAGGGACTACTGGCTTTGACTTTGCAGATGCATGACCCCAAATATTGGCCAATGAACCCCCAGTGCCAGAAGAGCTTTTACCATTCTGGACTTTCTTCTTTCCAGCAGTCATGGGAGGGACTTTTTCTTTATCTGAAAGAGGCTTGGTACTCTGACTGTGAACCCCTGTGCCATTGGTTTCACTTTTGACATCTTGTACCACATTGGGAGTCTGCAGAACAACTTTTGGGCTAGATTCCTGCACTTTATTTTGCTGAGGTTGTGGAACCACATTACTTTGATGCATAGTATTGCTTTTGAATTGTCCTTGGCCTCCAGCAGTTTTGGGCATTGGATTTGCAATGCTAACAGGTGTTCCCTCCATATTGTGCTTGACAAAGGAATTGGAAATCCCACAGAACCTGAAGAAGGATAGCAGTGAGCATCAAGGAAGAACTAGCAAATGTAAACTCATGCATGTGGCCCATGACTAGAAAGACTAAAATTACTACTCACCAAAGAGACATAGACCACTATTACTTTTATCAACCTTTTCTTTTAATTCTTTCTAACATAAATAATTCAGAAACAATGTCCAAAAAGACTACATCAAGTGTGAAGTAATATTAGTGAAAGGGCTTATTGATTCTAACTCTTACAGGATTTTCTATGTTTTAGGTTTATTAGGGGAAAACAAGTAGAACAAAAAAGACTGGATATAACCCAAGAATCAACACTTAGGGCATGTTTGGTAGACTGTAATAGCTGTTGTAATGTAATAGTTATTCCTTTGGTTTAGTTATTCTTTAGTTTGGTTATGTTTTTATTACAATGAATAGTCATTCTTTATGAATAGTTATTCTTCAAAATGAGGAATAACTATTTCTCTTTAAAATGTTGTATTAGCTATTCCTTAGTAAGTGTAATAATTTCAAAACTTAATATTTTTCCAAATAAACAAACTTTCCATATACATATAACAATTATAAAAATAGAAAATCATAAAAAATAAAACATATCTCTTTTAAATTTAAAAATAACAAATTTTAAGGAGATATAATTGTATGAGTAAGATATTTCCTAAAATAAATATTCAGTTTCATTCTAATTCTAAAACTCACAACCAAACTAATGAATAGGTTTAGTTATTACGCTACGTCACACTTTATTACTAGTAATAAAGATTACAATTCCTGTCGTAATCCTCATTCAATGTACCAAACGTACCCTTAGGGTGGCTTGAAATCAACACCAAACAGGAAAACCTATGAATCAACACTTAGCCATCAAAAAGTTTCCAACTTAAAATTCTATTCATCAAATCAATGTATCCAGAATGTTTTCTCTGGGGGGGTAGGGCCTTTAAATAGGCTCCCAAATTGCATCAAATAAGGAAAGAATTAAATGACAATCAAATCCCATAAAATCCTCAAATTCAAATGATATCAAATACTAAAATAGCTTAACATCAAATTAACAACAAATTTGGTCCAATGAAAGCAATCACTAGGGATAACATCAACTCTCCCAGAGGGGGAGACTTAACCCCATCCAGTGTAGCTCCCCATGGCACAGGTGGTGCTCAAGCAAATTAGGGTCAAACTGTTACAACTCAACTTTGGATCCAAGTGCAATCTGAGTCTGGTTGTCCCTTTCAATGAATTAGAAAGGATAAACTTCCTAGTGGAAACAATCTGCTTATTCACAATAGCATCAATTGTTCTTTATGTGCTAAGATAAATGTTTTGTGATGTTGGATTAGTCATAGAGTTTTAATGGGATCATGGGAAAGCTCATCAAAAACTTTTCTGGGATGGCTGTTAGACAGTGATAGATCCTCAATATTAAAGGCAAAGCAAACTCCATAATTAGATGAAAAGTCAATAATATCCGAACTTGGTCCAACCCATTTCAAACAATTTGAACGGTCCAACACTATAGACTTGCAGACACCTAATGGATTCGTAAGGAAACAATTCGGGCCTAATTGGACCATGACATAATACACTAAAAATTCTTTATAACATGACTAAACCTGAATTTTATGCTGACTATCAATTGCTTGAAATTTCTTACTAATCTCATGATGCAATTCATGAATATGATTTAGGGGTGTCCATGGGTCAGGTTGGATTGGGTTTGGGGGTGGACCCACACCCAACCCAATTGGATCGGGTGAACGGAAAATGGACTCGCAGCTGAACAAATATTCAGGTCAGAGCCGGTGGCTTGGGCCATCGGTTGAGTAGGTTGGATTCGATAGGTGATTTCGGGTTTGAAGGAAAAGCACAACATAGAGAGAGAGATGAATTAAACAAAAATCAAACCTTACAACCACAAAAATCCACAAATTTTAATCTCCAACAACCCAACACAATTCTACAAGTATCAAGCCACATGAAAAATGCCAAAAAACAGAAAATCTAAACAAATCTTCTTAAATTTTTTATATTGCTCACCAGATCTACCCAAAACTTAAATCACACAACCTAAAAATCTACCTAGAGCTTGAAATCTTCTAGATATTGGCATCATTGAAGTGGTTCTGGGACTGAGAGTGACAAAGACATCCCCATCGTGGTGAGAAATTTATAGAGACAAAGAGAGAGAGAGATATGATACTTGAGATTTTGAGAGTTATATAATCTTTTAGATACAAGAGAGTAATCTGATCCAATAGATCAGTTTGAGTGAGATAGAATAGTCTAGACTCAAAAAAAAAAAATTATTATTTGTTGATAAGATTATATTTTCCACTTATGAGAGCATGGCATGTACAAATAACTGGTAAGCCTTTTCCTCATTTTAACAGTTGGGTCGGTTTCATCGGGTAAGAAATCACCCCAACTGTCAACCGAACTGAAAAATCAAAATTTTAAATCCTGAGACCTGTAACCGACTGTCCTATCCATTTGGAGTTGACCGCTGGGCTTCAGTTCCAGCGGTTTTAATCAGCTTGGTACGGTCATCCGACCAATTGGACAACCCCAAAATATGATGTGCATATGTCTCTATTGACTCATGCTTTTTTTCTTTTTTTCTTTTTTTAATATAAGTAATCGAAAAATTTATCAATAAAAAGTACTCTATGTTTGTGATGATGAACAAGTAGTACTAGAAGCAATTACAAGCAAATCAAATAGAAATACTAAAAGAATGTTGAAAATCAAAAATGGAAGTACATTGTGTAAAACCCCAAACCTCAGACCAATCAAACAAATTCTGAATTAGGAAGGGCTTCAAATGATCTATAGGTCTCTCAACATCCTCAAAGGTGTGACTGTTTCCCACCAAACTAACCACATCACACATGTTGGTACCAAATTCCAAACATCAGAAGAATGTTTCCTCAACCAATTTTGCCATCCAAACAAAAGAGAGGTGGCCTTTTCCAACAAAGCCATTGAATCCATGTTGGTTCTTAATCGGGATGGGTAGGAATTGTATGTATGAGAATTGTAAGGAAAATAACTTAATTTGAGGTAGTCACCCTCCATAGAGAAATATTAAAAGAGAGAGAGAGAGAGAGAGAGAGAGAGAGAGGAAATGTACTAAGACATGAATTGGTTTATTCTTCAATATCTAATGTGAATTACACTCATGTATTTATAGGAGACTAGCTCTAATCTCATTGGCCCACATTGCTTAAGATAATTGGCTAGTTAATTCAACATGTGCTCTAAGAATTACTTCATGTGTTAATTGAGTTATATATGCTTAAATCCTAACTAAGTCATCCTAATCTCAACTAACTAACTACCTAATTAAAGGGATTACAACAATTATTATCGTATTCCTAAAAATCCCAAACATCCAAAAAACTTCACTCAAAGCATGAGCAGTCAATGAAGCAAAAGATGACCTACTATAGTGATAGTGGAAGAAGATCTAAACTAGGGTTGCTTAAAAAGAACTCATGCCTATAGCCCAAGTAATGGGATAGTTGTTTGAAATTTTTGTGGGAGGGAAATGGAATTTTTGCTTGTTTCTCTCTCAAGTTCTTCCTTGCGCTCTTCGTCTATGTCATGGATTTCAGTATTGTTAGACTCATAGACTAGTTATTCTATATCTTCCTCATCACTCCTGTTTTCATCCATCAATGATGAGGCCTTTAATGGGACACTTGGCAGCAATGTGACAAAGCCTTGACATTTAAAGCACTTGACTCAAGAGTTCAGATATTGAGGGGTTCACTAGGCATCCCATGTCCCTTTTCATCTTTACAAATTAACAAAATATAGGGGTTAGGGTTGGACTGAAGTGGAACTACTGCAGTTTACACCTTGAAGATTGAGGGTTACTTGATGTTTTACAAATCTTGGGATTGCCTCAAAACTGGTACATGGTGACCATTCCATAATTCTAGAGAAGAGTTTAAGCCAGGTCTAGGGTGATAACCTCACAGAGGACTAACTATTTCATGAGGTTCTGTTTATAGATGAATCTGGTAAGGTTTGATGGAGTTTGAGTTGGTTTGGTGTTTGATTTGAACTATTTGTTGGTTGGGTTCATGGCTAGTATAAAATCAAATCAACAACAATTTCAGACCAATGAAATGAGTCACCAGTGTCTGCATCAGCTAATCTTTACCTCATAAAATCAACATTAAAATTTGATGCACCATGTAAAAGGAGAGTAAAAGGACACTCTGTCTCCGGCACTCCCTCTTTGTCTTAAAAAGAAAAGAAAAGAAAAATAGTTGTGTCTGGTTGGCTAGAGACTAAATAGCTAAAGTAACCAGCCAAATCTAAAATGATAGCAAAGTCTACAAGATAAAAACTAGAAAGACCTTTGGCACATTACAATATGAAGAATGAATGGCACGGCACACACAAGCTTCACACGCACACTAACTAACCTGTTATCTCTGAAGCAATTGTCAACCTTAAATGACTGCTTAAAGAGCTCTTCAGCTTGTACAAACTCGGGATTCCAAAGTGCAGCTGGATCCTTTGGAACAGAAGCTTGCACACTATAAACCTGAACTGAGCAATTGCCATCAAACTCTTGTTTAGCTTCTGCACAAAATTGAAGAGGAGAATATTAGGCCTCGTTTGGTATACTCACTTAAACACATGTTTTCAGTTTTTAAACAACATTATACGTATTTTCACACACTTTTTCACCCACGCATATTTCCACGCATGTATTCAAATACATGTTTTCAGTTTTTAAGTGCATGTACCAAATCACGACTGTTTTGAGTTGGCAAAAGCAAGGTGCTGCAGCACATGGGACTCAATTAGTTTTTTTTTTTTTTTTGAATATGATGCTGGTATCTAATGGGTGAGCATGCCTGTATTAAATCTATTAGCAAGAAATCATGAAGTTTGTTTGGAGGGTACCTAAGCAATTTGCACAATTCATTCTTAAAAGAGTTAAAAATAGAGTATAGAAGATTATTATTATTATTACCTGAAAGTTTAGGAGAGGAAACAAGGGTTATATGGTAATTAGAGGAATCATTCTTCAACCACCCAGACAATGTATATACCACTTCCAGTTCCAATCCCGACCCACAACCGCTTCCGCTTCCGCTTCCTCCGTGTTTTTCAACGAATTCCCAAAGCAACCTATAAATCATAAATCAACTTGCCTTTCTTTGCATTGCATATAATAATAATAATAATAATAATAATAATAAACACAAATTACCTCTTAGCAGCATTTGATGAGAGCAAATAATTGCGACTGAGCCACTTGTAAGACACCACTTGGAGGGTGTCGGAGACAAGGGATTGGATCTCGTCTAGCAACCCTAGGTGGGTTTCGATTTCTGCCATCACCAACCAACGCCGCCACAATTCAAACTTCTCTTCTTCTACTTGATCTCAAGGGTTTGGGAATTTTTTTTCTTTTCTTTTGTGGACGGAAACCAAACCAAACCAGAGGAATAATAAATAACCCCTGTGCTATGGCTATCTATGGATGTATATTTATATTTATTTCACTCTCTCAGGTTCAGGGGTTTTACTTTTACTATGTTATTTTCTTATTACTTTCCCTCCCCAATTCCGATCCCCACTTGTTTTCCCGCCATTTCTTTTGTGTCTCTGGACTTTATAGGCCAAAATTGAAAATTATTTTGTCAAACAATATAATTAGTAGGCACTATTTAAAAAAAAGTATATTATTTACTAATATCTCGAGTTCAAAACAGTGCCTACTAACTATATAATTGAAAAAATGGGATTAATTTCCAATTTTGGCCGACTTTATATATTTAGTTTCTGCTCTAACCTCTCCACTCCTCCCCCAAAAAAGAAGAAAAAAGTAGAACGACATAGTGGCCTCTCTCAAGACTCAACACATCAACATAATTCTTTTCATTAAGCCATCTATCTCGGCTAATTTATTTATTTTAATTTTTAATACCTAAACTCCACCTCAAAGCCCATGAATAAACCCCAAGCCCTCATGGCATAGGGAGAGGTACTACTTCACCCAATATTGGTAGTAGTAGTTGTTGATATCCATTTTCGCGATACATTCTGATTCAATCGAGCCTGTCCTCATTGTGGGCATAATTCATTTGTATATTATATTTTATTCTTTTAAACATAACCCAAGCTCATGTTACATACTAGGAAAATTGAGGAGGTGTAGTTTGGAGGGTATAAATCGGTTTCTTTAGAACCTTTTGCATAAGCCTAGCTTATACGTGCTACCGAGTGGGTAAGGGACACTGGTAGGACCTCAGGTTCATGAAGGAGGTCATGTACTCGAAATTTTCACCCCAAAAGAGCTTTTATTCTTTGGTTGATTGTGGCCCAACTTTTATGCTCTACATTTTTTTTTTGTGTGCCTAAAACACATAGTTGACCCTAAGTTGCTAGCCTTGTCTACTACAGCAACCAAATTAATGCCGTCTCCAAGGATCTGCCATGTCTAGGAAATATCAACCCATTAATTTAAACCACTTCATTTATCAAATTATGTAAAAAACAAGCCAACCCTTTTACCCGATTAAGCAAATCTGACCATAACCTCTTGGAATGATACAGGGTTTTAAACTTTTTTTATTGACCAAAAACTAGTCACTTAGAGCACTTTAAACTCAGTACAAAATACCCCAATTAGATTCAAAAAGAAGGAATCACCTTTTACCCTTGGAGCTGAAACTTTAGAGAAAAAGTTCATTCAGTCAACAATAATTCTCACAATTCTAAAGTCAGAGGGTGGAAATATGGGAACAGGGGAACCATCCATCTCTTCCTCACAACCTTTCTCAATTTCATCTTTTCACTAACTGTAGGTCGAAATTTCAAACTTATTATGTTTTTATGCATTTTTTAGCATTTTTGTTATTGGCATTTTGATTCCTCTCTTGTTAAAATATCATTAGCCTCTATTCACTAAATATTGGAATTTTGGGCTAGACACTCTCCACAAATAATGGCTTCTAAATAACCTAAGGGGAAATTTGGGCCATTCTTGCATTTTTTGTCCTTGTCGCAAAAACGTCACCAGCCAAACTTTTAATTGGTGTTAGACTATTAGTGTCACTTTTCTATTCATTTAGTCTTCTAACTCAATTAAAAAAAAAAAATCAATAAAGGTTTTAATGATTTGTTTTATTATTAGTACTAGTGATGGGCTGTGCCTTGGACGAGTTTGCGTATTCATTTTCTATTATATAAAAGAGCAAATGGGTGAAGTTACAATATTTTTGGTTTGTTCAATTCGCATTATTTCACTGGCCTCCTTCTTTTTTTGGGGGAGGGGGGTAAATGTCACTCGTTGAACTTGCTTTTTAATTTTTAATTTTTTTATATAATAATAATAAAATATTAACACAGCAAATTGCTACAGTATTTTCACAATTGTTGAGGTGTTAATTCCCTATAGATCAAAAAATATAGATATATATATATACTAGAACTAACTACAACTAAAAATAAAGGTATTATGAAGAAAGAAGTACTACATTCACAACATTTTTCAACAACACTTTCATAACAAATCATAAGTGGTAAATTGTTATTGGTTATAATTTAAACTTACCAATGAAATTACTTTTTTGCCCACCAATAACAACTTGTAACAATCTTCTACTTATGATTTGTTGTGAAAGTATTGTTAACATAGCATTTCTCTTGTGAAAATATATTAAGACATTGTTGTCGTCATAATATTTTCACAACTATTGAAGTGTCAATTCTTTCCAAGTCAAAATAAAATATAATAAAATTATAAAATTATTATAAAAATATTGTGTCATTTTGTTGTGCTTCTAGAAATTATTTTTTGGTTTAGTCGACTTTGTTGAGCCAAAATTCTCTATTTCACATATAGTTTTCTTGGGTTGACTTTTTGTATTTTTTTACTTTACGCATCATTTTAAGTAAAAACACATAGTTTTACACATGGAAAAAGAAAAACAAAAAACAAAAACTTGGGATAAAAACACTTTTAATCCTTTATGTTTGGGATAGTTCACATTTTCTTCTTAAACTTTAATATCAACCAATTTTCCCTTTAATACTTTGGAAAAAAGCAAATATGTCATATTATTATCCTCTCAGTTAAACCCTAATGAAAACCTATGATTCTTAAAATATTTCATTCTGTAACGTCTAAAACACTCCCACTAAATTTTAACATTCCAAAAATTTTCTTAACGTATTTTGAGTTTTAGATGGCAGTTTGGAATAATGATATAAGGTGTTTTATTTGTTACCTAAAGGACATTGATTTTCTAGATTTAAACTTTGAAACTTATAATTTATCTAATGAAAAATTTGTTAACACATGCCTTTGGTTATCTTTTTTTTTTTTTTTTTTTTTTTTTTTTGGTTTCTTTACTTAGCAAAACTCAATTGCTTATTGTTGAAAGATGATAATATTCGTTATCATTCTTTGAAGTTTTTAGTGAGTGGATATATTGCCTTTAGCAAATAGGTACTAAGAAACTATTGAAGTAAAATAGATATTTATATGTTAAATAGTTATCCTAATTTTGTGTGTGATTAAAATTCTTATACGAATGAGATTAACTTTGTATGACAAAATTTTTTATGTATATAGTTTCATACTTCTTCAAATAGAAATTTTATCTTAATTTTCTCATTTAAGAGGTAGCGCGTGCCTTGCATGTGCCACCCAAACTAGTATTTTTTTTTAATAAATGAATAAAGTATGCATTGGGGGGGTGGGGGGGGGGGGAATCTTTTTCATTACATGTTGTGATTTAAAAAAAATACTTTGAAAATAAATTAATAAAATGAAAATTAAGTTTTATTATTTTTAATGGATTACCAAGCAAGGTATGTAATATGTTTTGAACCTATGAGATATACATAAAGGTATAATTCTTCTAATTGACTTGAAGATAAGATATTTCTTAGTTTTTATTAGATTTCATATCATAGCTTGAAATATATTAACTAATTTTTTTTCTCTGTGTGTCTCTCTTGTTAGTCACATAACCCTTGAAATGTTACAACTTCACATAGGAGTGTTGCTTCATTGTTATTTATTTCATTATACATCATATGGAAAAATAAATTATATATGGCGGAAATGCACTTTTCATCCCTATGTTTTGCCCTGATTCTCATTTTGGTCCCTATATTTTATTTTTATCACATTTAGTCCCTATTTAGAAAAATGCCATCCATTTTAGTCCTTTCTGTTAGTGTCCTAATGGCAAAATTTAGGTGGCAGGTGAAACTATTAAAAATGCCACGTCAGCATCTAAATTAAAAAAATTAATTTATTAATTTTAACTAAATAAAAAAAATTAAAAACATAATTAATCACCAAAAATCACATGAATTGAGATCTATGTGTGTTTTGAACAAGAACAACAAGAACACAGACGCAAATTTAAGAACACAAACCCAGAAATTAATAAAAAAAAAAAACCAACAAACAACCATTCAACACCGAATTCTCCAGCAAATCACTAATCCACATTGTGAGAGACCACAAAATTAGGTGCTCTCAAAAAAGAAATTTGGGTGCTTTTAAGGGCATCTCTCTTTTTGGGTAAGTGTTGTAGAGTCGCCACTTATTTTTTATACAAAAAAAATAAGAAAAATTAAATACAAATTACATGATCAAAATATTTCAAATGTCATTAATTGAATAATAAAAGTACAACCTTGGTAAATTAACCTTACAAGGCTTTGGGCCCTAATTACAATCTACCAAAATTAAAAGACAAAACACTAATCTTTCAATCCAAAAATCCTAAACTCGGGGGCTAGGTTACGGAATGGGAAGGTGTTAGGCACCCATTCTGCCCAGATAGAGTCTGATCTTCTATACCCAAATGACCAATATACCATTTTTTGCATGATGTTGAATGATATGTTGAACACACGTAACAGACACTTGACAGAAAATAATTTAAATAAATTTGCCTTATGAATGATGTTCTCTTTTAAAGAAAATTCAAATCTGTTTTGAAAATTAAAAAAATAAAACTTGGATTGTAAAAAAAAAAAAAATCTGTTTTTATGAAGGGTTAAAAGAAAGATTTGGTTTGCAAAAAAAATCAAATCTGTTTTTATGAAGGGTTAAAAGAAAGATTTGGTTTGTAAAAAAAAAAAATTAGATTTGTTTTTAGAGGTTAAAAAAAAGGACATTATAAAGAAAAATCAGATCTGTTGTTTGTAAAAAAAAAAAAAGAGATTTTAAAAAGAATCAGATTTGTTTTGTGTAAAGTAAAAAAAAAAAAAAAAGGAAAGATTTTTGGGTTTATGAAAAACCAGATCTATTGTTGAAAACAAATAAAAAGGACTTTTAAAGGAAGATTCACATTCATGAGATAAATTAATTATGAGTCACACAAAAAGCTTTAACCTAACTTTCAATCCCTTTCTTTGAATTTCAAAATCTGCAATTTTACGACAAAGAAAACTTTTTTTCAAAAAAATCAGATCTATATTTAATGAAAATACAGACCAGTTTTGGGTTTAGAGAAAAAATCAGATCTAAAAAAATCAGATCAGTTTTGAGATTAGACAAAAAATCAGATTTGAAAATACATATCAGTTTTGAGATTAGGCAAAAAATAAGATCTGAAAATACAAATCAGTTTTGAGATTAGACAAAAAATTAGATCTGAAAATACAAATCAGTTTTGAGATTAGAAAAAAATCAGATTTGAAAATACAGGTCAGTTTTGTGTTTTCATAAAAAAAAGTTTTGATAATCATTACAAATTTTGAAGTCAAAGAGAAAGAATGGAAATAAACAATCATCTAAAGCATCTAATCATGGCAATTATATATTACGAACAAGTTATAATCAAAACATGCTAATCATACTTATGCATCAAATGCAAAACATGCTAATTAACAAGAAAAAAAAAAAAAGAAAGAAAGAAGAAAAACAAAATACCTCTTGCATGAGCATGATCTTCTAATGAATGAATATTTTAGAATCAAAGAAGTTTGTTCACCTCTTTGAGGTCTAAAATACCTTACCTACAAAAGAGAAGTTCCTAAAGCAAAAGCCTCCAGAACGTCTTTAACGTAAGCGAAACTGAAAAGTCAGAAGAGAATAGCTAGAAAGAGGGGGTTAGAAAGTGTGAAAAAGTGTGCTGAATTTTGAGAGGCACCCTCTATTTATAGAGGCTAGGATGTTTGAAAAGTTAGCTAAATGGTCAGAATATGAACTGGGACGAGTCCTTATCTCTAAAAAATTGTAAAAGGTAAGGTTTATCTTAATCCAGAAGCCCTCGGGCTGAGTTCCATATTTGTGCCAATCGACACTCGAAGAGTGCCGAATGGGCCTCTTGGGTACTGGACCCGCGTTTGAGTTTCGATCCACTTTGAGCTCCTTTTTTGAGGTTTTTTGAGCGGGGACTGGCACTTAGACGCATATTTAGACGCGTTTTTAATCGATATCTAAAAATTAAACTCCTTTTATAATAATTTAGGTCTTTTCAGCAATGATTATCTTGTAGATAAATACTTCAAAAAGTCTTGATTATCCACAATTTTGTTGTTATTTGATTATCCTCTTTATTCCCATGCATGTAAGCCTATTTTTGACACTAACTGACAACTAATCACAAAATTATTTAATTAATTTAAATTGTCTCACCAATCAGAATTAATTTAAATTAATTATGCGTGGTTGGTTCCACCAAAACAAAATGCATGTAAAGCGTGCAAACTTGATTATGCGATATCTTTCAATCCGACGGTTTGATTTGGAAATTCAGCATACTGTTGCGACCGTTAGAATCTCAAGATCATTTTTATGATCTACAATGAATGAATTAATGCATGTAATGCAATCATGAACTTTGGGTATATGAATGGTCATTCTAGCCATCTTTCTTGATTTAATTATGGGTGCAAAATCGAGTGTCTACAGAATGCTCCTCATTGACAGAGCTTGCAAAGCAAATGTCAATGTAAAATAAATACACTGATTTTAGTAGCCATGATTTAGTTGTGGTTGATTTTTCACAGATTGCCTAGCCCTAGAACCTAAAACTTTGGGACAAAAACTAGTGCCTTGCTATTTTGAAAAATGAAAATTATGAATTCTTGACCTATTTGATAACTGATAAACCTGAAATGAATCTTGAAATCTGAGACGATTGAGGGGCTTCTCTATCTTAGTCTGAATGTGGGGGGGTTGATCAAGGGGCTTCTCTACCTTGATCTGAATGTGGAGGGTCAATCAAGGGGCTTCTCTACCTCTCTTTGCTGATTATGTGCCATGTCTCAACACCTTTGTTGATTATGTACCATGTCTCAACACCTTTGTTGATTATGTGTTGAAACATGGCACATAACCTCTCTTTGTTGATTTCATGCTTCATTGAAAGTTTGGTGTTGAGACATTGTCATTTGATTGTTGTTTGCTCTTTGTTAAAATTTTGGACATCGTAGGGCTTGGTTGGAAATTCTTGTGATCATGTTGCAATCTTGGCCTTGGGGTATTTTGAATTGTTGAGGTTTTTTTTTTTTTTTTTTTTTTTTTTTTTTTTTTTTTTTTGACATGGTGTAACTAGGACAATTTTGATGGTTCATGAATTTTGGCAATGCATGTCATGTGGTATTGTTGGATGAATTTAGACTTGAATTTTGGGGGCATTGAAGTTATGGACATTTGTTGTGTAGGCTTGGTTGAACAAGTTTATTTTTGATGGAAGCGGAAATTTTGTTGGAATGTGTAAGTCTTGCTTCATGATCATAGAAATTTTTTTGGATATGGGTTTGTATTTTTGATGTGTTGGACATGAAATTTTGGACATTTAAAATTTTTGTTGGACATGTAACTTTTGTCATGGAAAATTTTTGGATGTGATTTTGGTCGTGGAAATTTTTTGTTGGGTATATGATTTTTAAACATGGAAAATTTTTGGTCAGGTATGTGATTTTTGGTTATGAAAAATTTTTGTTGGGTATGAGATTTTTGGTTATGGGATTTTTTTGTTGATCATGAGATTTTTGGTCATGGGAAAATTTTTTGTTGGGCATGAGATTTTTAGTCATGGGAAAAGTTTTGTTGGGCACGAGATTTTTAGTCATGGAAAATTTTTGTTGGACATGAGATTTTTGGTCATGGAAAATTTTTGTTGAGAATGAGATTTTTGATCATTAAAAAAAAATTTTGGACATGTAATTTTGGAGTGGAAAATTTTGTTGGACATGTGATTTTTGATCAAGTTGATGATGGGCCAAATTTTGTTTTGCAGAACCTCAAAAGTCGAGGTAGCCTTCAAATGCTGAAAGGAATATGAGAAATATTGTCTCCGGATATCAAGAACATCATTAATGACGCGGGCTTCCAAACTTTCTTCGAAGCTTTATTGCACTAGGAACCTCATGAGTACAAGGATCTCCAGTTACTCCTTGCTTTGCCAGAACGGTTTTGGGATACCACGTGCACATTCCATTTTCCAGGCATTGGTGAAGTGATGTTAACACCTTACGACTTCTCCGTCATCACTGGCTTAAGATTGGGGGGTGAAAGAATCAAGGTCAATGATTTCCTTACTCTAAAAGAGATTAAGAGTCTTTTGGGTGTAGTGCCTTCAAAGTTGAAAAGTAAAAATTTCTCTCAGATGTGGCTATATGAGAATATTGAGAGTTGTAAAACTGTGGCAATGGGTACATGCATTTTCAAGCTCCTCTTCATTGGGACTTTCTTGTGTCCAGACATGGGCAGTACTGTGAGCTTGCACTATTTGTGGAGTCTGAGGGATATTGACCAGATCAAGAATTATGATTGGGGTGGCATGGCCTACGTCCCTCTTGCATTTATGACTCAACTTTTCAGGCGTAGTCTCTCAAGCTTAGAAGGCACGCTGTTTGTTTGGCAGGTGAGGTTTGGAATTTTTGGCTATGTGTGGGTTTTAGAAAGTCATTTTGGCCATGTTATAATGATGTATGTTAATTTTTCAGGTTTGGATGTATGAATATTTTGGGGTCGGTCCTCAAGTTCAAGAAGATGTTGATGGCATATATCCTAGGTTTCTCTGCTGGTTGCCTAAATACCGTTTGTCAATGCCTTCCAAGCGTTCTTTGGAAATTTGGCATATGGTGATTGACAATTTAACTGTAGTGATGTGAGGTTTTTTTTTTTTTTTTTTTTTTTTTTTTTTTTTTTTTTTTGCGTGGGATCTTGTGTTTTAAGGGTTTTTGTGATTTGATTGTGGTTTTTTCTCCTTTTCATTCTAGGTTCTTTGTGATTTTCAGATGTCTTTGGATCCTTGGCTTGGATGTGAGGAGTATGTTGAGTGAATGGGCTTTGGAGCTGAATGGTCACTAGGTGTTGTTTGAGTGCAGCCATGGGAGGTACTAGTATCTTGGCGATCGGGTGTTGGCTCAGGTTCAACATGTATATCCTCTTATGACAATTCCAATTCCTCTTTGTCCTTCCATTCGGTTGGCTGACCTTCTATCTAATGAAGTGACTACTCGTGCTCGAATTGGCCATATTGTTTCAAGGACACCAGGGATTTATTTTGATTTCATTCAAACTCAACTTCAAGGTTGTCTGGCTAGTATTTCTGTCACCTTGGTATCTCTCTTTCCTTCTGAGGTCAAATTGCTTTTCATCTTGTACGCTCCTTTCCCATATTTCCATTTTGTGACAGTGTCTGTATGTTGTGTGTCAGTTCGTTTAGACCCCTTAAACCCAACAGATTAACCTAGTGAATTAGCCAAGTAATTAACTTAGGTAATTTAATTAAAACTAGGTTAACACAATTAAGCAAAAATAACAAAGCAGCGGAAAAATAAACAACACAAAGATCTGATGACCCAGGAAACCACACCGGTAAAAACCTGGGGAGGATTTGACCTAGCTATCCTCAAGGTAAATTGAATCCACTATGAAAGAATCGAAGTTTACACAATAGACTTAGACCACTAACGTCATATTGCTACCCGAGTGTAGGAAACTTACTACCATGACCCCATGATAGCTCCGAGATCCACGGACTCCTTCTTTCCGGAATTCTTCAGCAAATCCACAAGCGCACCTGCTTGTATATCTTTGTGTTCTCTTGATTCTGCAACTGTAATGATCTACACAACTCTTGACATAAATCTCAAGTTTGTAAACCCTAAGTGTATGTGAAGGTAAACACCTCTAGATCTTAAAGAAAGATTCACAAACACAGCAAAACAGAACTCTAAAAACGTGGCTAGGGTTTTCCCTTTTATACTTAGGGCAAACATAAAACCCTATACATTAAAACGGGCTTGGGCTGAGTTGGAATTTTCTGCAGAAAAACGTTCTGCACGATTTTCGATCGATCGAGTCTAATTTTCGATCGATCGAGTCATACAGAAAGTGAACAGTACTTCTACATAAAACTCGATTCCAACTTTACAATTAAACCCATACTTTGAGCAAGTCTAACACACGACTCAACATTGTTTTGATCATGGTTTGCCAACATACAAATTGAAGTTCTAAATACATTAGTTCCTAATCTTTAGAACCTAACAAACTCCCCCTTTGGCAATCCGTGACAAAACACAGACTTAACAAAAAGCTCAAAGTTACAAATTGAAATAGCCCATTACAATAAAATAGCCACTCAACAATTCAACCTAAACTACTATCTAACAGTTGCAAAGTAGACAGCAGCTCGACTGAAAGCAACCTGTATATTCCTGTAACACTTAACAAACACATAAACGCATGTGTGGAAAAAAAACAGGAAATACATAAATAAAAAATTTCTTAATTTCACATGACACAAAATAAAGAGATATATCATGAATAACATCATCAATATAAATCAATAAGCAGAGTAGTAGCATAGTGAAATAAGAAACATATACACACAAATGTATCTCAACAAAATAAATCTCCTAAACAAGAGCTAAAAAATGAGAATACACAGTGAAGCATCTAGATACAATCTAATAACTCCACAAGCTCCGCAGTATCACTACCAAGTAAACAAAAAAAACTCCCCCTAAAATGTAAATCTCCACAAAAAAATCTCCTAGATACAATGAACTATGTACTCCCCCTTTTTGTGACGAATTGCCAAAGGGCACTCACTCATCATCAAAAGGTGGAGGAGGAGATCGACGAGAGCTCGCCAAATCCACTCGCAACGCACGTAGCTCATCAAGGATGTCCACCAAAAGCTGACCATGAGCCGCCTGAACGGTCACGACAGTGTTAAGCGTCCGACGAAGGTCAGAAACCTCATCAAACGGTGGAGGAACATCAGCAGCAGCAGCAGCAACAGCAGGATCAGAAGAAGTCCCAGCTGCATGAGTATCTGTAGAAAAAGAAGGGGGTGGAGTGACATCGGATGGCTCTACCCTAGCACGCTTAGAGCTAGCTCGAAGTTGAGCAGCCCTTTGCCTCAAAAAGGTAGCACCAATAGGAGCGACAACATGAACAGGCTCAGAAGCAGGATACTCACCAAAACCAAGAAAAAGGAGAATCCGATGAATAAAAACAGGAAAAAACAAAGCATGAGCCGTAGAACTAGATCGATGAACCTCGTTCAAAGAACGAAGGAACAGATGCGGAAAACTGATAGGAGCATCAGTGACCAAAGCATACAAAAAGACACACCTCTCAAGAGGAATGGTGTGGACATGCGAAATAGGCCACAATGAATGACACGCTATCCTAAAGAAAAGATAGTGCAGCTCAGACAGCTCAGCAGAAGTGATCCGAGGATCAGAACCCCACTGGATAGAAGACCCAGTGATGTATGACAGGACGTCATCAAGGGGAGGCGACTCCTCGTAAGGAAAAACGAGATGGTCCACAATGGGCACCCCAAGAGCATCAGACACTACCGAAGGGGTAATGCGATACTCCACACCACGTAACCACACCTTAACCAAAGTGTCGTTATCATAGACATGAATAGAGAGATTCGAATAGAATTCTCTAATCAAGGTGGCAGGAGGAGGAGAATGCTCATACTCGAGCAAAGGTAACCAACCCCGACGCACAAAATTACGACGCACCTCAGGATCTAGCTCATCTAAGATAACCCTACGCTCAGCCCAAATCTGACGCCTAAGGTTCAAAGTCTCATAAGTGACTTGGTTTGACTCACTAGGGAACCTCTCAGTGTCAAAAGAAGGAGAAGGATCAGAAGTCCTATGGGCTCTAGTTTTCCTAGGCATAGTGCTAAGGAAAAGACAGACACAAAAAGAAAAGAGCAAAAACCAAAACCAAGGGCAGACTGCAAGTTAGCACAGCAAAAAAAAAAAAAAAAAAGAATATAAAAATTTTATATGATGCATGAGCATGAACATAACATGATGCATGTACTAATGCAGTGACATGTTCAATTTTGATCCAAATTAACAAAAATGGCTTGAGCATTCGATATTCATCAAAAATCCCCAATTTGAAAAACCCTAATTTTCAAAACACAGCAAATTGATAAATTGATCAACAAAATGTTCAATTAACTCAATATAATGATCAAATTACTCAATTCAACAAGCCAATTTCATCAATTTCAATCCAATTGAACAAAAACCCCAAATTTACTCAAATTCAAGCCCTAGAATTTCAAATTTCCTTCAAACCACCAAAATAATCCAATTAAACCACATGATGTGTTTAGACAAGGTGTCCCCACAAAAACCCATAAAGATTTTGAGAAAGAATCATTCAAAAACAACCCCAAAAATAGAAAATTCCTAAATGCCAAAATTACCCAAATATGCATGAAAAAATGCATGAAAATAGAAAATAAATGCAAAAGGAAGGGTATAAGGGACTTACCACACTTGGGAGAGAGAGATTTAGCAAAAGATTCGGAGGAAAACGACAAAAATCACCAAAAACTCTTTGACCGGTTGGTAGGAAACAAAAGAAAATTTGAAAAGTTTTGAAACAGTGAAAAGTCACTTGAAAAACTTCTTTTAAAAAACAGCCGGACCGATTTTTGATCGATCGAATATTACATTCGATCGGTCGAAAACTTATTCGATTGATCCAAAAACCGCTTGGATCGATCGAACCAACCAGAGAGATTAGTGAGTAATTTAAAACATTTTCGATCGGTCGAAAATCAGTTTCGATCGATCGAAATTCTGGAAAAATCAGATTTTTGAAAAACCAAACATTTTAGATCAAAAACTCCTCAAAGCAATAGATTTGAAAAATCAAATGCATGAGTATGAGATGAGATGTTTTCCAAAAACACATGTATTCATTCCAGATTTTCCAAAACATAATTTTCTCTCAATATACCCAAAAACAAACAACAAACAAGCAAACATGTTTTGCATCAAATTCCCAAAATTCTCAAACATGGTTGGTCAGGCCAAAAACACACACATTATCATGTACGCAATTCTAGCAAAGAATAACTTGTGTAGTGTGTGCAACTAGCATAAGTTTGAGAAACATGTGAGGTGATATACACATAGAGATCAATCACAATTTCTACAAAATCCATCACATGAATTTGAAGGAGACTATCCCTTAAAGAGTTACATCCTATAACTCTCACATCTCCTAGAATAAGAGCTTGCAATCATGTAAGTTTCTTGATTTGCCTCATTATTCAAATTTATTGATTAGAAACTTAATAATAGCCGGGATAATGTACACGCCAATTTTATTTAGAATTTGTGATATTATTATAGTCCAATAATGTACACACCAATTTTAATGAGAGGCTACACCTTATTTTCTTTTTGTGCATGTGCTACACTTTCTCGAGCACAAAATCTTATGATATGCACTAAGGTGTTCATGATTGGCTAATAAACAGTGGTGAGATTGTAACACCCGTCTCATTTAAATTTAATTTAATTGCTTTTAGAGAGTGGATTTGATAAATTTCTTAATTTATTTTTGGAGGAAAATAATTATTTTATATTGTGATTTCTATAATAATAATAATAATAATAATAATAATAATAATAATAATAAGGGGTAACGTGAATAATTATTTTGTGGTGTATTTAAATTTAACTTTTGGTCTCCTTATCAGTTAAGGAAAAGGATAAGAGACTAAAACCTACTTGGACTAGGAGTTTAATTGTTATTGGAATTCTTTAGGGTTTTAGCCTATTTAAAACAACCTTATAATGAGTTTAGTGGAAAGGTAGGTCTTGGAAGTTTATTTTAGTTGTAGTGGGCTTCTAAATTTTCAGCCCAAGTGAAATTAGCCTTAACCTGGAATAGGCTTCTAAACTTTCAGCCCAAGTGCAACAGCTTTATAATGAAATTAAAATTAGGGTTTTTCAAAAACAAAAGAATAGGAGGCTGTGCACTTCAGGGCAGCCAGCAACTTCATCTTGGTTTTGAGGTAAGCATCATTCTAGGAAAGCCTTTTTTTTTCTTTTATTTTGCTGGGTTTTCATCATTGACATGTTAGTGTTAGGGTTAGTATTAAGTTTGCTGGAAATTCAATGATGTTTGCTGGAATTTCAATTGTGTTTGCTGGAATTTCATTTGTGTTTGCTGGAATTTCAATGATGATAATGTATAAATTGGATTGCCGAATATTAATATCAAATGCAGCGCCTTGGATGTAACTTCCATGTGCGTGCAAGAAGTTATTGCACCGCTTGGCTATAGAAAACACGAATTAAGATTAAATGCCTTTATAGGCATTTTGAATGTGATATAGCCATCTGATAATCTGTATAGTATATTATATTGTATATATATAAGGTGTCATGATTGTCATATATATATATATATATATATATAATATAATATAAGTTTACATGTAAATTTTATATAAGCATTGAAGCCATTGAACCGCTTGGCTAATACAAGGCTTATGAATTGACAATCCGCATGTATATCTTGCATGAATTGACAATTGTTTTGTATATATATTGAGTGAATTGGCAATCCGTGTACTCTATATATAATGTCTCTTGCATGATATGGGTTTTATATAAAGGCTTATTTATTAAGGATGGCTTGCATGATTCTATTTGCATGTAATATATAAGGCTTGCATGCTAAGGCTTATATCCGTATATTATAATATATATATATATATATAAAATATAATATGTATATATATATATTATAATATATAAACCCATATATATTTATATATATGGATTGGATGAATCATCCTTTTTGTATATATACGGATTGAAGCAATATACTATATTATATATATATATATATATATATAAGGTGTGATGATTGTCATAATATATATATATATATATATTATAGGTTTACATGCAAAATCTTAATTAATGTATCATTCTTTTGTCTTCTTTGAATGCATTGATAAGATATATGGTGTATATAGGCACATAGGTTATAGGGTTGCTTATGGTAACGTGTTCTTATATAAATATTAAGTGTTAGTTTAGGGTATACTATTATTTTAAACTGAAATAGGTTTGGGGGTATGTTAGAAACATATGTTAAATTTTTACTTTGCCGAATCTTCATGGTGGTTGAGGAATTGTTTTATCAAGAGGAATTTGTGGTTATTAGAGAACCTGCCTTTATTGAATTGTTTAATTATTATTTAGGTTCTAGTTGACGTTGTTTCGAGCAATTGAAGTGAAGCTTGGTTTAGCCACTAGAGGTAAGTAGACTTCAGCACATGACGTCTTTCAGGACATATATATATATATATATATATATATATATACACGTGGTAAAAATATATATTTATCTATATATGTATATAATTGCAAAGATGAAGTTCCAAAAACTTATACTATTGTTAGTGCTTTGCACATACTCGAATTTTATTATCTATTGTATGTTATTATGAAATTGTATTTGTCAAGAATTGTTTCAAATGGTCAACTAGACAGTCTGCAACCTTTGCCAACACAGGGTTAAGTGTTGGTCTTCGGCCGAAGTAGTGTTAGTGTGGTGTGGTGCAGTGTTATTGTTGCTCTTCGGAGTTAGTGTTGCCTCTTTGAGGTTAGTGTTATTGTTCCCATGGGAAATCACCCACCGAGTGTTTAGCAGCTTTTGTCTGTGTTTGACTAATATTTTTCATATTGGATTACTGTTTAATTGCTACTGTTCTTTCAGGTGGAAAATTGTTTATTTTCATAATAAAGTGTTTCTACCTATTTGGTGCATATTGGCATATAAATGTGGTTATTATTTTATTAATGTTTACAGCGTTATAGTGAAGTGTTTTATTTTCACAGCTTTATAGAATATATTATATTACAGTTTAAACTAATTTTAATTGTATCGTGATGACTATATTTTGTCAATGATATTATCGTTTTGTTTTGAAAGACATCCTCATGTTTGTAGTCTCTTATTGAGCCTCTAGCTCACCCCTTTTTCCATCCTTTCAGATTAGAGTTATGGAGTGTCTTTTGGTGGTAGATCAGTGGAGCCTTAGATTGATGACTGCGTTTGGAGCTTGGATAGTTGCTGAGTTGTTTTAGTAAAATTGTTTCAGGATAATGAGATTATTTGTTTGGAACTATGTTGAGATGTTATCTGGAGATTTTTTTTTATTCAAGAATATTATTGTTGTTTTGTTTATTTATGGATTGTTAAGGAAATCTGATGATAAATAAGAAGTTTATTTGAGGATAAATATTACGCTCTATTCCATTATGTCATTGTTGATTATTTCTAAGACAAGTTAAACATCTAAATCCTTGCTTTGGGTTTGGGGTGTTACAGAGATGGTTATTTATGCCTTTCTCAATAAGTTCAAGTCCAACAATCAAAGACATAAGACTTCAAGATCAAGATCATGTGATCAACAAATATAGCATCTTCCCACACAACATGCACGACAAGACTTTAGCTAGTAAAGTGCAATAAAAATAAGTGCATCAAAGCTAAACAAGGTACATACTTATGATATGTAGTTTTGATTGACCAACCTTGTCTACAAATTCAAAGAAAAATAGCAAAACACAATTTGCAAAATTTTTTTTTTTTTTTTTTTTAAACAAAGAAACAAACATCCTAGAATGAAATGCATGAATGTAATGCAATGCAAATCCTAGAAACAAAGGTCACAAAAGATTGAGCAATGAAGCACAAGGACCATGTCAGATAGACTCAATTAGATTGAGCCTTTTGCATCCAAGACTTCTTAGATGCAACTCTTGCATTGGAGTTATGATTCACATCAGAATTCTGAGCAACTCCAGGATTGGAATAAAGGTTTAACGCCTTTACCAATTCACCAATAAGTACCATAGGATCATGTGCTTGAGGCACAGGTACTTTAGTTTTATTTGCTCGCTTCGCAGCTTGCAACTTAAAACAATTTGGACGTATGTGTCCAGGTTTTCCACAAAAATGACAAACCCATGCAGGCTTATCATGCAATTTGCCCTTAGTAGAAGTAGACGCTCTAGAATGAGAAGCATGAAGATCAACCCTAATCTTTCTAGGTGGAGGAACATTAACAGGTTTGACAGGTTCACTCACCGAGGGTTTAACAATCTCACTCTTAGGAGGTTCAGAAGAAGGAACAAATTTAGTGGAAGAAGGTTTAAGCACAGAAATACTTTCCTCATAACCTAAACCAGTTTTATTAGAAGGAGACTTTTGAATACTCAACATGTGATCAAGTTTGGAGCTTGCAGACCTATTAGTTTGTTCTTTAGCAACAGATAAATCAAGTTCCAAACATTTTACTTTATCAAGTAAGAGCATGTTCTCAGTTTTCACATTATTCAAAAGCTCATTTGCATCAAACAATTTAACAAGTAAATTTTTCTTTTCAAGTTCAAGAGATGCAATTTTCTTCAAGCCTAACTCAACATTCATGGCATCCTTTGCAGCAACTTTGCAAAGTTTATTGTAGGCTTCCTGTAAATCTGCATCCTCAGAGAGTTCCCCATCAGAAGGGTTCTCTTCAACAGATATGCTTTCATTGACTACAGTGGTAGCAGTGAAAGCAATGAAGTTTCCATCCTCATCACTGGCGGATTCATTGTCGGAAACTTCGTCATCACTAAGGGTTACAGCCATAGCCTTACCCTTAGACCTCAAATAAGTAGGACATTCAGACTTTAAATGACCATACCCTTGACAACCATAACATTGTTGTCCCAAAGAATTATTAGAAGATTGACCTACTTTCTCCTTAGGTTTCTCAAAGTTATTAACCTTAGTGGGTTCATTCTTCCTAAAATTTTTAGGTTCAACAGTGTTCTTGCTTCTTGCCCTTCTGTTACTATTTCTCAGAAAGTTTCTAAAGTTCTTGGCAAGATAGGCAATCTCTGTAGCAGAGAGATCATCATCAAATCCACCATCATCAACATCATCAACAGACTTTAGAGCCATTGATTTGGATTTGTTAGTCTTGGGGAGGTCTAACTCATAGGACTGAAGAGATCCTACAAGCTCATCCACAGGGATGGAGTCCACATCCTTACTCTTAGTGATGGCAGTCACTTTGGGTCTAAAATCTTCAGTCAAAGATCTAAGAATCTTCCTAACAATTTTAGGTTGATCATAGATTTCACCCAAATTATAAGCAGAATTAACAATATCATTCAATTTAGCATAGAATTCATCAAAAGATTCATCATCATTCATTCTTATGCTTTCAAATCTAGAAGTTAATTGCTGCAACTTATTAATTTTAACTGCCTTCGTGCCTTCATGCACAGTCTGGAGGATTTTCCAAGCAGTATGAGCAACCTCAACATTAGAGATTCTCTTAAATTCCTCCATGGAAACAGCATTAAAAATAGCATTCATGGCTTTGCTATTAAAAGCGGCTGCCTCCTTCTGAGAAGTTTGCCACTCACTCACAGGAGTAGTGGGCTTCTCCCATCCGTATTCAACGGAATTCCAAACTCTCTCATCTATGGATTTCAGGAAAACTTTCATCCTTACTTTCCAATATGCATAGTTGTTTCCATCAAAGTGAGGTGGAACAACAAGAGAGTGTCCGTGTTCCATGACAACAGGGGTCAAGGATCAGCTTAAAGATCAAAGGATCAAATAAAAAAGCTACCCGCTCTGATACCACTTGTCAGTTCGTTTAGACCCCTTAAACCCAACAGATTAACCTAGTGAATTAGCCAAGTAATTAACTTAGGTAATTTAATTAAAACTAGGTTAACACAATTAAGCAAAAATAACAAAGCAGCGGAAAAATAAACAACACAAAGATCTGATGACCCAGGAAACCACACCGGTAAAAACCTGGGGAGGATTTGACCTAGCTATCCTCAAGGTAAACTGAATCCACTATGAAAGAATCGAAGTTTACACAATAGACTTAGACCACTAACGTCATATTGCTACCCGAGTGTAGGAAACTTACTACCATGACCCCATGATAGCTCCGAGATCCACGGACTCCTTCTTTCCGGAATTCTTCAGCAAATCCACAAGCGCACCTGCTTGTATATCTTTGTGTTCTCTTGATTCTGCAACTGTAATGATCTACACAACTCTTGACATAAATCTCAAGTTTGTAAACCCTAAGTGTATGTGAAGGTAAACACCTCTAGATCTTAAAGAAAGATTCACAAACACAGCAAAACAGAACTCTAAAAACGTGGCTAGGGTTTTCCCTTTTATACTTAGGGCAAACATAAAACCCTATACATTAAAACGGGCTTGGGCTGAGTTGGAATTTTCTGCAGAAAAACGTTCTGCACGATTTTCGATCGATCGAGTCTAATTTTCAATCGATCGAGTCATACAAAAAGTGAACAGTACTTCTGCATAAAAACTCGATTCCAACTTTACAATTAAACTCATACTTTGAGCAAGTCTAACACACGACTCAACATTGTTTTGATCATGGTTTGCCAACATACAAATTGAAGTTCTAAATACATTAGTTCATAATCTTTAGAACCTAACATTGTGCTTTCAAGCTTTATCTTCTGAAGAAGTGGAAGAAGGAGAAGAGAATCCCCCTCCTAGCCATGTTAGCGACTCTTCTAGTTCTTTCATGGAGTCCTATCCTTACTTTCTTGCATGGCAATATGAAGTGATAAATGCTGATGGGTCGTACAGCTCCGTAACTCTAGACAGGCCAGAGCATACTCCAAGTGTTCCTTGGCTTGATCCGGTGTGTTCTTGAACCTTTAGTTCCTTGCTCTCATTTCTTATTGGCTCATTGAATTGCTCATGATCTAGTAAATTTGTGTTTCAGGTCGATGATGATCTTATGGAAGCATGCAGATGATCGGAGGTTTGCAATTGGTAGCACGCACTCAGTCTTCACGATATGTGATCAATGAAGCGAGCTGGGTATAAGATGATGCTTTTTTTGAGTGTCTTTGCTTGAACTTCTCCGATAATCAATCTAACACTTGACTTTGTTGATTTTTCAAGTGAGTTGAATGGCATTGCTTGATGCCAACACGCCAGCCTTGGAGGAAAGGATCAAAAAGCTTGAACTCCAGAACTGGCAACAAGAATCTTGGTTTTATGCAAGTCAGGTAGGAGACACTGAGGGCGGCTCCTCTAGAGGTGGGTCAAGGAGATCTTCATGTAGGTAGACACGAAGTCACAATGACGCTTGACCAATGTTTTTAATTTCTGCAAAAACAAGAAGAAATGTTTCTTAGACATATTTGTATTAATCTTAGCTTTTAGCTCTTTGTCCATTGAATTGTTTCTGATCTTGTTAAAACTTTAGATGAGACAAGTTTAGAATTCACCTGATGAAGTCTTGTAGTAATAACTTAAACTTATCTGACCAACTCCAATGGAATTTGCTCTTACTTGAATGAGCACTGCTGAAAATGCCCCTAGTTTAAAGACTTGTGCATGATGATCCTTCATTTTTGAAAAGCATTATCTTTTTTCTTTCTCTATTTTTCTTGAAAAGAATGAGTGATTTTTACTTGTTCTAGAAAGAGGGGATAAGGCATGGCCGAATGCCCCTAGTTTGAGAGATGAACCCATGATTTTGAAAAATCTTAATTTGATTTTTTTGATTTTTCTTTTGAAAATAGTGATGCAGGTGACTTTTTTTATTTTTTATTTTACAAATGGACAAAGCATGTCTAAATGCCCCAGTTTAACCAAAAAGAATCTTTTTGAGTGTCGAATAAGGTCAAAAATGGGTCTGAAAAATGCCCAAAAACATAGAACACTATAGGTAAGCCTTGGTGGAGTTGAGTGCCAGTTGGCACTATTAGAGTGCCGAATGGCACTTTTATGTGCCGACTGGCCTACCCCATGGTGGGCCAACCCCTCATGCTTTTTCAACTCGTGTTTTGCGTTTTTGAGTTTTTTGAAAAATATTTCCTACGTTTATGACTGTGAAACACTTTCTTAGTCAGTTACAAACTCTTGAAACTTATTTAAACCTAGTTAAATACTGGAGTAGCTTATTTTAGCATCTATCCTACAAATAAATCTCTGCATCAAGGTTAGCAAGACACAATAATCATAAGCAAAAATCATCCATGGCTAACAATCAACATTTTTCTCATTTAACCATTCATGATATCAACAGATGGGTTTATAGCATTGATTTTAGTACCAAGACCAATTTTACAACCTATAAACTAGAGGGAATCAAGGCTTTGAGGAACATCAAGATCAAGTGGGACTTCCTCCGTGCTGCTGTGAAGTTTTGGGATCCTGAAGATCATATGTTCCGGTTTAAAACTATTGAACTCTGCCACACAATTGAAGAATTTTTCGCTATTCTGGGTTATGATCCAAGCAAGAAATCCGTAACAGTTTCTTGTCATCCCAGGAATAGGGAATCTTTGTCTGATGCTCTAGGTCTTCCTACTTCAATTGCCAGTAGTATGATTGAAGGACATATGGTGAATTTGTTAAGATATGTGCCCTTTAAATCCTATTGTATGATGCTATGTATGATATTATGTGATGATTAATAAAGTTGTTTTATTATTATCTAAAATAATAGTAACATGAATATTTGGACATTATCATATAGTCCATGAGAAGCATAGTATGTGATTTAGCCAAAGAAGATATAAATCACAAGTTCTTTGTAAACTCAGAATTTTAGTTCATAGTCGGTGATGAAATTGGGCATTTCATATGCGAAGACTATAACATATCAACTAAGATGATTTGTCTTGATCATGAAAGTAGAGACTTCTTGATATATTGATACGTTTTAAGTGTTAAGACATATTGAACTGGACCGCTGTGAGATTTATTATTCTACTAACGACTGTCAAATGAATAATAAATCTCAAGACTTCTATGTACATCAATTCTTAATCCTAAGAGAATAATGAACTTGATCATGAAGTGTAGGTTGCTTTGATATATCAGTGGTGAGATCTAAAGGCACGATCAAAATCTCAGTATGTTGGACAGCCACATTTAGTGTTGAAGGAACATATATTCTCAAGATGGAATTCATAATCTCTTAACGGAGATATAAAATATTCCATTGAGATAAGTTTAATGGGTTTAGTTATGTAGAGTGTTAGGCCTAACCATCTTAGTAAGGAGTTACTAAAGTATATGTTTATGAAATTGGATTTCATAAATATATGATGAATAACTTAAAGGATTAAATAGGGTACTCAAGAATTAAGAGGTAGTAATCTTTAAAATGGCAGTCAACATTCATGACTTTGTATTACTACGAATATTTTAATGAAGAGGTTGAATGCATAATAAAGTCTTGAGATATAATTTATTAATAAGGCCTAGAGTGCAATTATATTTATATAATGATATTAAATATAATTAATGGTAATTTTGAGCTTGTCAAAAGTTGACAGAAAGGTCCAAAACCCTTTAGAGCTAGTGTCTTATTTGTCCCTTTTGGTCTCACTCCAAGCCACATACTAAAGCCAAATTGGAATGGCTCAAAAGGCTAGTCTAATTAGATAATCAGTTATATATAAAGAGAGAAACATACAGAATTTTGTAAGAGAAAGAAATGGTGTGTATGTGAGTACAAGCCACTCTCTTATTCTCCCTTGAACACATACATATAAACTGATTGAGAGACTACACTTCTTGGGCACAAGTGGAATTAGAGTGAAGATTAAAAGTGTTTCCAAGTACTTCTAATCTTTGGTTTTGAATTTCACCGCACAAAGGTACGCTCTCTTGTTCTTAAATTCTGAAATTTACATAGTACATGTTATCAATTATGAATGAAGTAGATCTGTTAATTTTCCGATGCGTATGTTTTGTTTGCAATACAAACATGTATTTTTCCAACAGAATCTTCGTGCAATTCTTTCAAGACTGATTAACAAATGCACTTATGGAGTGACTGACAACATGTAGAAAAATTTTGGCTTAGCTCTCTACTTTGTGGGAAAATTTTTGCTTTGCTCTAGAAGGCACGGTTTTGCGGATGCTAAAGCCATAAGTGTTGTGAGTCAAATTAAAGACGGTGATAATCCTGTTTCTCTGATCTTGGAAAAAACTCTTTTAGGATTAAACTTTGTATTTCATGGTGGAGAGTCACAAAACTTTCTTGGGAGTCCCTTGACTTTACAGATATGGCTGATAGAAAGACTAGATATGATTGCTAGGCCTCCAGTTGGTAATTATGGTCCTAGCGGTTTTCTTAGTAGGACTGTCATCAAAACTGAGTGTCAAACTGAAGCAACTGGGTGAAATTCTTGAACAAGAAATCTAGTGCCTCCATTCGATGGAATTGTTATTGGTGGAAGTGTCCACCCCCTCTGCTGTTGTCTCTCGGATCAGATCACATCTTCATAGTTGTATTAAAGAGGGCAACTTTCTATAAGGCAGATAGACTTTTAAGGCAGTTCCAATATAAGCAAGGGATGCCTGCTGGAAAAGGAAGAAAGCCTTTCACTCTTGTCAACACAAATCCTACTTTATAAGGAACATGCTATTGGGTTTGGAGATGGCTGACTGGGTAGATCACTCTTTTGTTAAGGTTCACTTTCACAAGATGACTACAGAATATTCTAGCTAGTTAGTGGACAAGATTGCTGACACGGAGGCCGACATGGTTGCTATGAGAAAACAATTTCTTTAAGACAATCGAGAAAGACACGATGATGACAACTATGAATTTAAAAGGAGGGACAAAGGTGACATAGTATCTAGCAAAGAGGAAATCAATGATCTACCAAAAGAGAAAAGATTGAAGACAAAATGACCTTCTTATTTTATTTTATTTTTTTGGCTTTAAACATGTTTATTTTAAAAGTTGATGTGAAAATCTTATGTCTAGGAATTATTTAAGACTTGCTGGTTCAGGATTTTGTTTAAGGTTTAGGTTTTTAAGGCTTGGTTTAGGGTTGGTTTGGTTTTTTTTTTTTTTTTTTTTTTTAAATTTCTGTGTAATGGCATGATTTAATGGAATGGTTGAATTTTGGAAAAAGATATTTTTTTTTGCTTAATGGGTAAATGGTGGATTTGGAGAATTTGTGATCGGACCAATGTATGGTTGCCTATGTACCTCCTTGGCAAAAGGATCAGGTCATCACATTGTTCATTTTTATTTGCCTTAATTTTTGTCTAGGCCGCCCTTTCGGGTTTTCAACCAAGCAGGCTCTCTCTTTCTTTTTTTTTTTTTAAATTTTTTACTTTCCTTTTGCGTTGATCGCCCTTTTGGGTTTTCAACCTACCCTCACTTTTTTTTAAAATTTTTTTTTATGAACCTATGAATGGAAATAGGATAATTTACAACCACTTCAGATGTGGTGTTTTCAGATCACCACTTTAGACGTGGTATTTCTTCAATTGATGCATGTTGGTTAGTTCGGTGAAAGGATTTGCTTCTAAGTCCATCAGCCTTACTGCTCCTCTAGAGTATATCTGCTTGATAATATATGGGCCTGCCCAATTTTGCTTGAAATTCCCATTTGTTTCTTGAATTGGGGCTCAGATCTCTTTCAGCACTAAATCCCCAAACTTCAGATCTCTAGTCCATCAGCCTTACTTTCTTGTCAAATGCCTTCCTAAGCCTCCTTTGATGACCCTGAATGTGATATAGGGCCTTGAGTCTTTTCTCATCCAGCATGCATAATTGATCATATCTACTTTGCAACCAATCTACTCAGGGATTTCATTTTCCAGTACTGTCCTCAGTGAATGGACACCTATTTCAAAGGGAAGCACTTTTCCATCCTATACACCAATGAATAAGGAATGGTTCTTGTGGAAGATCGAATTGATGTCCTATACCCCCAAAGTACATAGGGTAATTGTAAATGCCAACCCTTGTAATTCTTTGTGCTCTTCTTCAAGATTTGCCCTAAATTCTTGTTTGCAGCCTCAACTGCCCTATTAGTTTTGTAAGTTCGTTTAGACCCCTTAAACCCAACAGATTAACCTAAAGAATTAGCCAAGTGGTTAACTTAGGTAATTTAAACAAAACTAGGTTAACACAAATATATCAAAAACAATAAAGCAGCGGAAAATAAAGAACACAAAGATATGATGACCCAGGAAAACCAAACCGGTAAAAAATCTGGGGGGAGGATTTAACCTAGCTATCCTCAAGGTAAACCGAATTTACTATGAAAGAATCGAAGTTTACACAATAAGACTTAGACCACTAACATCCTATTGCTACCCAGTGTAGGAAACTTACTACCACGACCACGTGACAGCACCGAGATCCACGGACTCCTTCTTTTCTTGAATTCTTCAGCAATCCACAAGCGCACCTGCTTGTATATCTTTAAGTTCTCTTGATTCTGCAACTGTATGATTTACCAACCTCTTGACATGAATCTAGAGTTTGGAAACCCTAAGTGTATGTGAAGGTAAACACCTATAGATCTCACAATGAGATTCACAAACATAGCATTCAGAACTCTAAAAACGTGGCTAGGGTTTTCCTTTATATACTTAGGGCAAACATAAAACCCTATACATTAAATGGGCTAGGGCTAAGTTGGAAATTTTCTGCAGAAAAATGTTCTGCTTAATTTTCGATCAGTTGAGTCTAATTCTCGATCGATCAAGTCAGGCAGAAAGTGAACAGTGAATTCTACAGTCAACTCGATTCCAACTTTACATAAAAAGCCATACTTTGAGCAAGTCTAATACACAACTTAAAAAATGTTTTGATCATGGTTTGCCAACATTACAAATTGAAGTTCTAGTACATTAGTTCCTAATTCTTAGAACCTAACAAATTCCCCCTTTGGCAATCCGTGACAAAACACAGACTAAAACTGTAACACCCCAAACCCAAACCAAGGATTTAGATGCATAACCTGTTTTAGAAATAATCAACAATAATATAATGGAACAGAGCGTAATTAATTAACCACAAATAAACTTCTATCCAACATCAACTCTCCTATGAAATCCATAAAAATACAAAATCCTTCACAATAAAGTCTCCGAATACAATCTCAAAATAGTTCCTCAAATGTCAAACTCATTGTCCCTAAGAAAAATATACTAAAATAATTCACCAACTATCAAAGCTCCAAAAGAAGTCGTCAATCTAAGGCTCCATTGATCTACCATCAAAAGACATTCCATTGCTCAAATCTGAAAGGGTGGAAAAAGGGGGTGAGCTAGAGGCTCAATAAGAGACTACATACATGAGAATGTCTTTCAAAGACAAAACATTAGTATCATTGACAATATATAGTCTTCACGAAACATTTACAAATAGTTTAAACAGGTAATATAATATATTCTATAAAACTGTTAAAATAAAATATTTCACTATAACGCTGTAATCATTAAATAAAATAATAACCACTTAATATGCCAGTATACACTAAATAGGTAGAAACAATTTATTATGAAAAATAAACAATTTTCCACTTACAAAGATCTGTAGCAATAAAACAGTAGTTCGATATGGATAGAATTAGTCAAACACAGACAAAAGCTGCTAAACACTCGGTGGGTGATTCCCATGGGAACAATAACACTAACCTCAAAGAGGCAACACTAGCTCCAAAGAGCAACGGTAACACTGCACCACACCACACTAACACTACATCGGCCGAAGACCAACACTTAACCCTGTGTTGGCAAAGGTTGCAGACTGTCTAGTTGACCGTTTGAAACATTCTTGACATATACAGTTTCATAATAATATACAATAAATAATAAAATTCGAGTATGTGCAAAGCACTAACAATGGTATAAGTTTTTGGAACTTCACTTTTGCAATTATATATATATAAATATATTTTTACCACAAATATATATATATATTTATATATATACGTCCTGAGAGACGTCATGTGCTGAAGTCTACTTACCTCAAATCACCAAGACACGCTAGATCTCAACTATCCAAGCTGATGTCACTTGAACTTAATACACAAATAGATAATTTTTGCTGCGTTAAGCCATACTTACACTTTTTATATAAACATTTGTGCTATCCCTCTCCAAAATCATACATGGACCCTTTACATATATCATAATTACATATAAGAACCTAACAATGTTTCTAACCAAAGGCCATTAGTATTAAATCATTACCACCAGATCCGAAATAATCCACCAGCACCAATCATACTTACATCTCATGATAGTGTATGTATATTGGATATAGGGGAATTCGATTTCAATGGGGTAATAGATCACATGAAGTTGCATGACTCATCCATCAATATATATATATATATATATATATCTATTTCTTCAATTCTTTACTCTCTACATATTAGTGTATATATATATATATTGATATATATAAGGATGTCTATCACCTAACGAAATTATAACGTAGAACTTCCACATGAAGTCGCATGACTCATCCATCAATATATATATCTATTTCTTCAATTCTTTACTCTCTACATATTAGTGTATATATATATTGATATATATAAGGATGCCTATCACCTAACGAAATTATAACGTAGAACTTCCAGTAATCATACACTAACAACCTAACGATATCATGCCTATGAAATATAATAATATAAACTCTATTCCTATGGAACCATTATTATAATTCTAATAACTTGAACTAGCGAGAGACAAAAGTTTCCCTTGAATCAAAAGTGTCCAGCGAAAATACTAAGGCTTGCCTAGATTGATGTTTGCCTCAAAATCAAAGTAATGTTTGCCGGCTGCTATAGTGTCCAACGAAATCAGATAGGCTTGCACAAATCAAAGTTTACTTCAATACCAATATAAAGTTTGCTGGCTGCTCCCTTGAAGCGCACGGTCATCAACCCCTTTTTATTTGAGAAACCATAAACTCCACTCTTACTCTTTATACGCTAATCACTGATATTTATTTATTTATTTATTTTTTTTAACTCTCTGCCTTTCACGTAGGAAACCCTAACTTTCAGCTTTACACGTTAAAACTGTCCCCTACATTGGCTGGAAATTAAACTCATAAAAAGGTTATTTACATAGGCTAGGACTCTAAAGAAATCCAATAACACTTAAACTCCTAATCCAACTAGGTTTTAATCTCTTATCCTTTTCCTTAACTGATAAGGAGACCAAAAGTTAAATTTAAATAAACCGCAAAATAATTATTCATGTTACCCC
Source organism: Lithocarpus polystachyus (assembly GCA_033629205.1). Classification (NCBI taxonomy): domain Eukaryota; kingdom Viridiplantae; phylum Streptophyta; class Magnoliopsida; order Fagales; family Fagaceae; genus Lithocarpus; species Lithocarpus polystachyus. The sequence goes on along the minus strand of CM066169.1, from coordinate 32,314,717 downwards.
TTATTATTATTATTATTATTATTATTATATTAATTCATAATATAAAATAATATCTCCTCCAAAAATAAATTAAGCAATTCATCAAATCCACTCTAGAAGCAATTAAATTAAATTTAAGGGAGACGGGTGTTACATTGTCCCCCTCTTATAAAATTTTCGTCCTCGAAAATTCAAAACATACCTCACTCTTGAAATAGCTGGGGATATTTGGATTGCATTTCGTCTTTACGCTCCCATGAAGCTTCTTCTATGGAATGATTCCTCCATAATACTTTGACCAAATGTATAGTCTTATTACGTAGCACTTGCTCTTTATGGTCTAAAATCTGAATTGGGACTTCCTCATAGGATAAGTTCTCTTTGACTTGAAGTGGCTCATAACTCAAGATATGAGAAGGATCAGGGACATACCTTCTCAACATGGATACATGGAAAACGTTATGTAACCTTGACAAAGCCGGTGGTAAAGCAAGCAGGTAAGCAACAGAACCAACCTTCTCCAAAATTTCAAAGGGCCCCACGTACCTAGGGCTTAACTTACCCTTCTTGCCAAACCTCATAACTCCTTTCATAGGTGCCACTCGAATGAAAACCATGTCTCCTATTTCAAATTCCACTTCTCTTCTCCGTGGATCACACCCAAAAATACCAAAAACCGAAATGGCGAAAATAACCCAAAAATGCATGAATTTATGCATGAAACATGAAAATAAAATCAAAAGAGAGGGCAAAAATGTCTTACCGGCCTTGGGAGAGAGAGATTATGCAAAAAGATCGGAGGAAAACGACAAAAATCACCAAAAATAGGCTTGACCGGTTGGTAGGGAGACAAAAGTGTTTGAAAAGGTTTGAAAAGGTGAAGAACACGTGAGAAAAGATCCTTTTTAAAAACACTCAGCCCGATTTTCGATCGATCGAAAAACAGATTCGATCGGTCGAAAATCCTTCGATTGATCCAATACCAATCGAGAACCGATCGAAACAGATAGAGACTTTACTGAAATTTTAAAAACAATTTCGATCGATCGAAAAATAGACTTGATCGATCGAAAATCTGAAATTGAATTTTTGAAAAATGAAACATATTAGCTCAAAAACTCCTCAAAGCATTATATTTTATGAAAAGAATGCATAAGTATGAGATGAAATGTTTTCCAAAAACCCATGTTTTTAAACCCAGATCTCTCAAAGTAAAATTTTCTCTCAATATCCCTCAACCAATTAAACAGGCAAACATGTTCAGCATCAATTTCCAGAAATATTCAAACTTGGTTGGTCAGACCAAAAACACACACAATAACATGTACACAGTTTAGCAAAGAATAACTTGTGTAGTGTGTGCAACTAACATAAGCTTGAGAAACATGTGAGGTGATATGCACATAGTAATCAATCACAATTTCTACAAAATCCATCACATGAATTTGAAAGAGACTATTACTTAAAGAGTTACATCATATAACTCTCACATCTCCTAGAATAAAAGCTTGCAATCATGTAAGTTTCTTGATTTGCCTCAAAATTAATATTCAAATTAATTGATTAGAAACTTAATAATATAGCCGGGATAATGTACACACCAATTTTATGAATTGTGAGATTATTATAGCCCAATAATGTACACACCAATTTTAGTTAGAGGCTACACCTTATGTTCTTTTTGTGCATGTGCTACACTTTCTCGAGCACAAAATCTTACGATACGCACTGAGGTGTTCATGATTGGCTAGTAAACAGTGGTGAGATGGTTATTTATGCCTTTCTCAATAAGACCAAGTCTGACAATCAAAGACATAAGATTTCAAGATCAAGATCATGTGATCAACAAATATAGCATCTTCCCACACAACATGCACAACAAAAATCTCAGCTAGTAAAGTGCAATAGAAATAAGGGCATCAAAGCTAAACAAGGTACATAAACATGTTATGCAAAATTTGATTGACCAACCTTGTCTTCAAATTCAAGGAAAAAATTGCAAAAAAAAAAAACACAATTTGCAAATTTTTTTTTTATATATAAATAAAAGAAACAAACATCCTAGAATGAAATGCATGAATGTTATGCAATGCAAATCCTAGAAACAAAGGTCACAAAAGATAGAGCAATAAAGCACAATGACCATGTCAGACAGACTCAATTAGATCGAGCCTTTTGCATCCAACACCTTTTAGATGCAACTCTTGCATTGGAGTTATGATTCACATTAGAATTCTGAGCAACTCCAGGATTGGAATAAAGGTTTAGCGCCTTTACCAATTCACCAATAAGTACCATAGGATCATGTGCTTGGGGCACAGGTACTTTGGGTTTATTTGCTCGCTTTGCAGCTTTCAACTTAAAACAATTTGGACGAATGTGTCCAGACTTTCCACAAAAATGACAAACCCATGCAGGCTTATCATGCAACTTGCCCTTAGAAGAAGTAGAAGCTCTAGAATGAGAAGCTTGAAGATCAACCCTAATCTTTCTAGGTGAAGAAACATCTACAGGTTTGACAGATTCACTCACCAAGGGTTTGACAATCTCACTCTTAGGAGGTTCAGAAGAGGGAACAAATTTAGTGGAAGAAGGTTCAGGCATGGAGATGCTATCCACAAAACCTAAGCCAGTTTTGTCAGAGGGAGACTTTTGAACACTCAACATGTGATCAAGTTTGGAGCTTGCAGACCTATTAGTTTGTTCTCTAGCAACAGATAATTCAAGTTCCAAACATTTGACTTTATCAAGTAAAAGCATGTTCTCAGTTTTCACATTATTCAAAAGCTCATTTGCATCAAACAACTTCACAAGTAAAATTTTCTTTTCAAGTTCAAGAGATGCAATTTTCTTTAAGCCTAAATCAACATTCATGGCATCCTTTGTAGCAACTTTGCAAAGTTTATTATAGGCTTCCTGTAAATCTGCATCCTCAGAGAGTTCCCCATCAGAAGGGTTCTCTTCAACAGATACGCTTTCATTAACTACAGTAGTAGCAGTGAAAGTAATGAAGTTTCCTTCCTCATCACTAGCGGATTCATTGTCAGAAACTTCATCATCACTAAGGGTTACAGCCATAGCCTTACCCTTAGACTTCAGGTATGTAGGACATTTAGATTTCACATGACCATACCCTTGACATCCATAACATTGTTGTCCCAAAGAATTATTAGAAGGTTGACCTACTTTCTCTTTAGGTTTTTCAGTGTTATTAACCTTAGTGGATTCATTCCTCCTAAAATTTCTAGGTTTAGTAGTGTTCTTGCCTCTTGCCCTTCTGTTATTGTTTCTAAGAAAGTTTCTAAAGTTCTTGGCAAGATAGGTAATCTCTGTAGCAGAGAGTTCATTATCAAATCCATCATCCTCAACATCATCAACAGACTTAAGAGCCATTGATTTGGATTTGTTTGTCTTGGGTAGATCCAACTCATAAGACTGAAGAGATCCTACAAGTTCATCAACAGGGATGGAGTCCACATCCTTGCTTTCAGTGATGACAGTCACTTTGGGTCTAAAGTCCTCAGTCAAAGATCTAAGAATCTTCTTAACAATTTTCGGTTGATCATAGATTTCACCCAAATTATATGCAGAATAAACAATATCATTCAGTTTAGCATAGAACTCATCAAAAGATTCATCATCATTCATTCTAATGCTTTCAAATCTAGTAGTTAACTGCTGCAATTTATTTATCTTAACTGCTTTTGTGCCTTCATGCACAGTCTGGAGGATTTTCCAAACAGTATGAGCAACCTTAACATTAGAGATCCTCTTAAATTCCTCTATGGAAACAGCATTGAAAATAGCATTCATAGCTTTGCTATTGAAAGCGGCTGCCTCCTTTTGAGAAGTTTGCCACTCACTTACAGGAGTAGTGGGCTTCTCCCATCCGTACTCAACGGAGTTCCAGACTTTCTCATTAATGGATTTCAGGAATGCTTTCATCCTTACTTTCCAATAAGCATAATTGTTTCCATCAAAGTGAGGTGGAACAATAAGAGAGTGTCTGTGTTCCATGACAACAGGGGGGTCAAGGATCAGCTCAAAGATCAAAGGATCAAAAACAAAAGCTACCCGCTTTGATACCACTTGTAAGTTCGTTTAGACCCCTTAAACCCAACAGATTAACCTAAAGAATTAGCCAAGTGATTAACTTAGGTAATTTAAACAAAACTAGGTTAACACAAATATATCAAAAATAATAAAGCAGCGGAAAATAAAGAACAAAAAGGTATGATGACCCAGGAAAACCAAACCGGTAAAAAACCTGGGGAGGATTTAACCTAGCTATCCTCAAGGTAAACCGTATTCACTATGAAAGAATCGAAGTTTACACAATAAGACTTAGACCACTAACATCCTATTGCTACCCAGTGTAGGAAACTTACTACCACGACCACGTGACAGCTCCGAGATCCACGGACTCCTTCTTTCCTTGAATTCTTTAGCAATCCACAAGCGCACTTGCTTGTATATCTTTAAGTTCTCTTGATTCTGCAACTGTATGATTTACCAACCTCTTGACATGAATCTAGAGTTTGGAAACCCTAAGTGTATGTGAAGGTAAACACCTCTAGATCTCATAATGAGATTCACAAACACAGCATTCAGAACTCTAAAAATGTGGCTAGGGTTTTCCTTTATATACTTAGGGCAAACATAAAACCCTATACATTAAATGGGCTAGGGCTGAGTTGGAAATTTTCTGCAGAAAAATGTTCTGCTCAATTTTCGATCGGTCGAGTTTAATTCTCGATTGATCGAGTCAGGCAGAAAGTGAATAGTGAATTCTATAGTCAACTCGATTCCAACTTTACATAAAAAGCCATACTTTGAGCAAGTTTAATACACAACTTAAAGAATGTTTTGATCATGGTTTGCCAACATTACAAATTGAAGTTCTAATACATTAGTTCCTAATTCTTAGAACCTAACAAGTTTGAGGACGGTAAGGTGAGGATTTGTGGTGCTAAATTTTGAACTGTCGCAGCAGCTTTTCTGTTTCTCCCTTGAAATGTAGTCCATTGTCAGAGATAATTTCATGTGGTACCCCATATCTATTAATGATATTAGTCTAAATAAACTGAGCAACTTTCTTCGGGTTCAAAACCTTGTATGAGGCAGCTTCCACCCATTTAGTGAAGTAATCAATAGCAACAAGTATGATTCATGGCCATTAGATGTTGTTGGGTGAATCTTCCTAATAATATCTATTCCCCATGTAGAAAATGGCTAGGGTGACATCATGGAATGTAATGGCATAGGTGGCATGTGCTTCAGATCCCCATGGACTTAGCATTGATGACACTTCCAAACATAAGCTGCATAGTTGGTTTCCATAGTAGTCCAGTAATATCCTTACTTCATTATCTTTCTTGACAGCATGTGTGCATTCATGTGTGGCCCATAGCTTGACGTGAACCTCTTCAATTATTTGCTGTGCTTCCTTGGCAGTCACCAAAGGAGGTGAATTCAATCATTTGATCTTTTGTAAAGCCTCTCCCCATAAATAATATAATTAGTGGACAACCTTCTGATGGTCAATTGGTCATTCTTATCTGCAGACGGTGGGTAAGTCCCATCTTTGAGGTACTGTAAGATGTCTGAATACCATTCACCTTCCCCATTCTTTCCCTCATCTTCTTCTATTGACATGCAATAAGCTAGCTCGTTTTTTTGTTCCACCATTATTGGTCTAGCTTCATCTTCATTAGGTCCATCCATCATAGATGCCATTGTTGCTAAAGCATTTGCAATCTGATTCCGCATTCTTGGTACATATTGGTATTAGATCTTGTTGAATTTCGAGGCCCACTTCTGAAAACATTCATGATAAGGCATCAGCCTCTCTTCCTTAATCTTCCGTCTATTCTGAATCTGAGAAATGATCAAGGCTGAATCACCATATACTTCCAACTCTTTTACTCCAAGACCTAGGGCTGCTCATATCCCCATAATGCAAGCTTCATATTCAGTGGCATTATTAGTGGCAGGAAAGTTGAGCTTACTAAAGAATGGGATGTGGGTCCCTTTTGGAGAAATTAGGATCTAATGCCACTTCCATTTTGATTAGTTGCTCTATCGAAATACATCTTCCATGATTCTGCCTTAATCCCCATGATATCCTTATTTGGAAAGTCTCATTGGATCTCTTCAGCTTCTTCTGGTGAACAGTGGGCTAAGTGATCAGCAATCGCTCTCCCCTTCACAGATTTCTGAATCACATATTTAATATCAAATTTTGACAAAAGCAAGACCCATTTAGTTATCTTCCCATCTTGCACAGGCTTTTCCACCAAATACTTCAAAGGATCCATTCTTGCAATTAACAAGACTTTGTAAGCAAGCATATAATGTCTGAGTTTACGAGTTGCCCATACAAGTGCTACACATGTCTTCTCAAGTGGTGAATACTTTTCTTCATAGGCTAGCATCTTCTTGCTGATGTAGTAGATCGAATTTTCTCTTTCCTAGACTCCTCTAGGTATTAAGCAAGCAAAGCCCCCATTGCTGTGTCTGTAGCTGTGAGATACAACAATAATGGCTTTTCAGGTACCGGTGGAGCCAATATTGGTGGCTTTATCAGATAATTCTTGATCTTTTCAAAAGCTTCTTGGCATTATTCATTCCATACTATAGGGACTTCCTTCTTGAGCAGCTGGAAAATTGGTTCACATGTCATGGTGAGCTAGGCTATGAATCTGTTGATGTATTGTATCCTCCCTAAAAATCCTCAGATCTCCTTTTCCGTCTTGGGAGGCGTCATCTCCACAATGGCCTTGATTTTGTCTTGATCGACCTCAATTCCCCTCTGACTTACCATAAACTCCAACAGCTTTCCTGATGTTACACCAAAAGTGCACTTCTTAGGATTCAAAAGCAGCTTATAGAATTGGATTTTTTCGAAGAACTTCTGTAAGGCTCTTATATGCCCCTCACGATCTTTGGACTTCATTATCATGTCATCAACATAAACTTCTACATTTTTATGGATTAAATCATGTAACAAAGTAGTGGCTGCACATTGGTAAGTAGCACCATCATTTTTAAGGCCAAATGGCATAACCTTGTAGCAATTTGTCCCCCATGGAGTAATGAAGGAGGTTTTTTCCATATCTTCCATAGCCATTTTTATTTGATTGTACCCTATAAAACCATCTGTGAATGACAGCAATGTTGGGAAATCATCATGTTTGTATCGCATACAAAATATACGCAGCAGAAAATAAACGGATCTACTTCATTCGCAATTGATAACATGCACTATGTAGGTTTCAGAATATAAGAACAAGAGAGTGTACCTTGATGCGGTGAAATTCAAAACCAAATGAAGAAGTACTCGGGAAGACTTTCAATCTTCACTCCAATTCCACTTGATGCCCAAGATGTGTGGTCTCTCAATCAGTTCTATGTTTCTGGAGAGAATATGAAAGAGTGTCTCTCTTCCTTATATCATATATTATTACACTTATTAAACATACAAACCATTTTATTCTATATAAAATTCTGTATGTTTCTCTCCACATAACTGATTATCTAATTGGGCTAGCCTTTTGGGCCTTCCCAATTGGGCTATAGTGTGTGGCTTGGAGTGGGACCAAAAGGGAACAAATAAGACACTAGCTCCAATGGGCCTTGGGCTTTTCTGTAAACTCTTGACAAGTCCAAAGTTACCATTAATTATATTTAATACCACTATATAAATATAATTGCACTCTAGGCCTCATTAATAAATTATATCCCAAGACTTTATTATACATGCAACCCCTTCATAAAATATTCGTAGTAATACAAAGTCATGAATATAGACTGCCACTTTGTAAATTACTACATCTTAATCCTTGAGTACTCGGTTTAATCCTTTTGAGTTATTCACCATATATTTATAAAATCCAATTTCATAAATATATACTTTAGTCTTACTAAAGTGGTTAGGCCTAACTCTCTGAATAACTGTACCCATTAAACTTATCTCAAGGGAATATTTTATATCTCCGTTAAGAGACTATGAATTCCATCTTGAGAATATATGTTCCATCAACACTAAATGTGGCTGCCCAACATACTGAGGTTTTGACCGTTACTTTAGATCTCACTCCTGATATATCAAAGCAACCTACATTTCATGATCAGGTCCATTATTCTCTCAGGATTAAGAGTTCATGTAAATACAAGTCGTGAGATTTATTATTCAATTGACAGTCGTTAGGAGAATAATAAATCTCACAGCGGTCCAGTTCAATATGTCTTAACTCTTAAAACATATCAACATATTAACTAGAAGTCACCACTTCCATGATCAAGACAAATCATCGTAGTTAATATGTTATAGTCTTCACAGATGAAATGCCCAATTTCATCACCGATTACGAACCAAAATTCTGAGTTTACAAAGAACTTGTGATCTATATCTTCTATGACTAAATCACATAAATCACATACTATGCATCTCATGGACTATTTGATAATGTCCGAATATTCATGTTACCATTATTTTAGATAAGAATAAAACAACTTTATTAAACACAATATTAAGTCATACATCATTTCTCAAATAATGTCATACATAATATCATACATAGCATCATACAATAGGATTTAAGGGCACATATCCTAACAAGCAAAGCATGTTGATGTATTATCAACCAAGATATCAATGTGAGGCAAGGGAAAATCATCTTGAGGGCTAGCCCTTTTCAAATCTCAGAAGTTTACACACATTCTAACTTTCCTATCCTTCTTTGGTACTGGAACAACATTAGGTAACCATTCTGGATAGTTGACCACCCTCAGGAATCCTGCATTATTTTATTTCTCGACTTCTTCCTTGATCTTGAGAGTCCATTCTAGCTTCATTCTTCTTAACTTCTGCTTGACCGGCTTCATGTTTGGATCTGTTGGAATGCAATGTTATACTATAACTGTATCAATCTAGGGCATGTCTTCATAGGACCATGCAAATATCTCTTTGAATTCTGTCAGTAGGGCAACTAATGCATCTTTCTCAGAGGTGGTTAGGGTGTTACCCACTTGTATCATTTAGGGTTCATCATCAGTTCCCAGGTTAATAGGTTTGGTTTCTTCTTTTATGGGTTCTACATGCCCTTGTTTTAATTCCTTATTATTAAGATTTTCTTTACCAATTTCAGAAATAAAAACATTCAAAGCCTGCAAATAAGCAAAATTAGAAATCATATTATAATGAAAAGAATTCTTAACAGACTCAACAGAAATAGACTCTATAGGAATCCTATCGCAAACAGACTCAACATGAATAGTAATACTAGCAGAAAAAGACTTAATAGGAATAGAAACTATGTTTTTGGCAAGAGTGACTGGCTCAATGGTCTTGATCTTCTTGACAGGAATGATTGGCTCGACAGTCTTAATTTTCCTCACAGAGCCCTTCATAGGGTGGGCGGCTCCCTCCTATGCCCATTTCTTTAACTCAGTTATGGCCTCAATAATGGTAGATGGCTCCTAGTGAGTTCCTTCTTCCGTCATCATTAGTACCGAGGGGTCTTTATCCATATAATCCATACCTTCACTATCAATTTCCATATCTGTGGGCTTGTCAGTCACAAAAGTATCTAGGCGCTCTATGCTATCCATCCATTCACTAAACAGATCTTACTTCCCTTTGTTGCTTTGGTGGATATATTGTGGGAGGTATTCTGACTCATTCCCTTCCATGTTCTCACTATCACCTTCAGAATTCTCGCAGTGTTAGGGTTTTGAGACTGTGGACCCTTAGTTTTTGGTCTAGAGCAGCCAATCTAGCGTCTATGTCATCTTCTTCCTCAGTGTATGGGGTCAGTGAGCCAAGCTCTGAATTGTGGAATGATCCTATATTTCATGATCAGGTCCATTATTCTCTCAGGATTAAGAGTTCATGTGAATACAAGTCGTGAGATTTATTATTCAATTGACAGTCGTTAGGAGAATAATAAATCTCACAGCGGTCCAGTTCAATATGTCTTAACTCTTAAAACATATCAACATATTAACTAGAAATCACCATTTCCATGATCAAGACAAATCATCGTAGTTAATATGTTATAGTCTTCGCAGATGAAATGCCCAATTTCATCACCGACTACGAACCAAAATTCTGAGTTTACAAAGAACTTGTGATCTATATCTTCTGTGACTTTTCACATAAATCACATACTATGCATCTCATGGACTATTTGATAATGTCCGAATATTCATGTTACTATTATTTTAGATAAGAATAAAACAACCTTATTAAACACAATATTAAGTCATACATCATGTCTCACATAATGTCATACATAATATCATACATAGCATCATACAATAGGATTTAAGGGCACATATCCTAACAGTTGTTGCTTTCACTGTCACTGTGGCATTGTCAATACTGCTGTTGCCACTACTACTATCACTCTTGCTATTGCTACCTTCATCATCATCACTAGGGGCTTCTACCCCTTCTTCATCACTTGTCCTTACTTCATACGGGCTTTTCAATCCATGTTGGCAAGCCTCCCAATACTCTTCTTCTTCTATATTGCAAATGGCATCTCCTAGAAACGTAGTCATTGCATCGGGATCTATGTAATCAGCCCAATCAGTTGGAACCCAATTTGCGTCTTCCTTCTTCAGTTTTGGAAGCTTGTTAATGCAATCAAATAGTAGCTCAAACCCAGGTATCATTGTTCTTGTCTTAGGGTCATACCTCAATTTAGGGAATTTCCAATAGTGTTGAGTATCTCTAGCTTTAACAAACTTTCCATTCAATGTTAAAGTATAGGGATTTAGGGGTTTCGGGGGACAAGGAAGCCCCTTTGATTTGGCTTTGGCTCGGGCCATTCTTCTTACCTCCATCTCTAATAAGTCATCATCAGTGGGCTTTTAGCCTAGCCCAAAAGGTGGTGTGGTAGTAGGAATCATTAGGTCTTGTACCTTCATCCCTTTTTGATGCGAACCCCAATCGACACGCTTTGAGACCCAACAAACAATATTGGAATTGATGCGAACCTCAATCGACACGCTTTGAGACCCAACAAACAATATTGGAATATTTTGCCCAAGAAAGCTAAAATTCAGATTTTGATAGAAACTCTGACCCAACGTTTATAAGAGAAACGCGAACCAAAGGTATAAGTAATAGACCTCGACCTAATGATTATAATGAAATCACGAACCGAAGGTATAAAGTTTGAACGCCACAAGGAAGAAAATTCTTGATAAGTTCACAGTTCTTGAAGAACCAAAGAGAAGAGCAAAGTCTCACCTTTTTCTAATTTTTATTCAATAATCCATCCAAAAACGTTTACAAACTTAGGGCTTATTTAAGGGCTCCATAAATATTGATCGACAAGAAAATATATTCTAAAATAACTCCTAATTGATACATAACCATATAAGGAATTAAATTTGACCTAAAAAGCATTAAATGCACCTAAAAACAAGGAAATAAATCACCTAAACCTAAAATAACTTTTTTTACATAAAAATACCAAAAATAAAAAATTACAATAATTAAATAGTAAATTGTGTCCTACATCAGACCCCTCCACTTGAAACAAACTCGTCCTCGAGTTGATCTTTGGAATTTGAGATCTTCCGCTCCAAATAAACAAATACTTCGAATGCTTTAATAACTTGATCCGGTTCTGAAACTTGAATCCTTCATAAAGTGTAGTATAAAATTTCTTCTCACCTACTTTCAATTTATTTGCAACATCAATCAACAAAGGGTTGATAATAAAATTAAAATTTTCTACTCCAAGAAAATCAACATATTGTATTGTCATCTTCAACAAATCATCTGAGACTTGAGAATTGTGAGTTGTGGACTCATTCTCAAATTTGACCTCAATTGAATCTTCCACAATGTTCTCAATAATTATCATCTCTTTTTTTTCACTTTTTTTTTTTTTGGAGCTTGGTGCTCGATTTTAACCTGATTTTAGAACCTGTGCTCTGATACCAAATGATACGAACCTCAACAGACTCGCTTTGAGACCCAACAAACAATATTGGAATATTGCCCAAGAAAGCTAAAATTCAGATTTGATAGAAACCTAGACCCAACGTTTATAAGAGAAACGTGAACCAAAGGTATAAGTAACAGACCTTGACCCAATGATTATAAAGGAATCACAAATCAAAGGTATTAAGTTTGAACGCCATAAGGAAGAATCCTTGATATGTTCATCGTTCTTGAAGAACCAAAGAGAAGAGCAAAGCCTCAGCTTTTCTGATTTTT
>CM066169.1:32227500-32297500 GCA_033629205.1 Lithocarpus polystachyus | reverse complement strand
GCGACCAAAGTCAACAAGGGCCGTAGACAATTTGTCTTTGAACCAGGTGATTGGGTTTGGGTGCATATGAGAAAAGAAAGATTTCCAGCCCGTAGGCGTTCCAAGCTACATCCAAGAGGGGATGGACCGTTTCAAGTCCTTGAGAGAATTAACGATAATGCATACAAGTTGGATCTTCCAGGTGAGTATAACATTAGTGCTACATTTAATGTTTCTGATCTTTCTCCTTTTGATGTAGGTGACGATTCGAGGACGAATCCTCTTGAAGAGAGGGGGAATGATGAGAATCAACAAGCATTCAAGGATCCATTGCTTGTTCCAGTTGGGCCAATTACAAGAGCGAGATCCAAGAAGATCAAAAAAGCACTTAATGGTCTGATTCAAGAGATTTGGGCTGATTCTATCGCAGGACATTCCAGGTGGGGCCCAAAGGAAGATAAATGCATAATAAATTTAATCCAAGCTATTAAGGGCTGATCTGACTTTATTGGGCGCTATTTATGGCATGGAATTATGGCTGATTGACTTTCCAGCTCTAAATCAGTTAATATATACTTTTCTTAATTTAGATCTTCTAATTTTGGACCAGATCTTCCTTAATTTTAGGCTTTTATTATTTAGAACGTTTTTAGGGTTTTTCCTATTTTGGATCTGCTATTTTCAGACCAAATCAGTTTTTAATTAGGGTTTTATTATTTAGTATGTTTTTTAGGTTTTCTACATTCAGCCATGCCTTATAAATAGCATGCACTCATTGTAATAGAAGGATTATTGAATTAAAAAAATCAGAAAAGCTGAGGCTTTGCTCTTCTCTTTGGTTCTTCAAGAACTATGAACATATCAAGGATTCTTCCTTGTGGCGTTTAAACTTAATACCTTTGGTTCATGATTCCTTTATAATCATTGGGTCAAGGTCTGTTACTTATACCTTTGATTCACGTTTCTCTTATAAACGTTGGGTCTGGGTTTCTATCAAATCTGAATTTTAGCTTTCTTGGGCAATATTCCAATATTGTTTGTTGGGTCTCAAAGCGAGTCTGTTGAGGTTCGCATCACTTTTGGTATAGGGATGAAGGTATAGCCTCAGTGTCATGGATCCATGATCGCCCAAGGAGCATATTGAAGCATGATGTTATGTTCAAGACTTGGAACTTCACCTTTTTAATCATTGGCCCTATAGTGAGCTCTACTGTCACGGTTCCTAAGACTTCTCTTCTATAGTTGTCATATGCCTTCATATGCTGATCAATAGGCACAAAATCTTCAACGCTTAGACCCAAGTAGCTTGCAGTCTTCAAAGGACACACATTTAAGGCACTTCCATCGTCAATTAGAACCATGGGAATTCTCTTACCTTAGGCATCTATAATAATATGCAATGGGTCACTGTGGTGCTTCCCCTTCTTTGTCAAATCTTTGTCAAAGTAGGAAATAGTGAGTTCCTTACTTATGGACCAAATCATAACATTCAGATCTTGAGAAGTAGTGGTTGTAGGAACTTGGATTTGGTTGAGAAGGTCTACCAAATTTTGGTGGGGCTTATATGAGGCAATGAGTAAACCTCATAAAGATATATTGGCTTGTGTACTTTGTAGTTGCTTGAGGAACTCACCTTCTTCAGCAGATGTTTGTTGGGTATATTTATTCAAGGCTTCTATTGTTAGGAAATATACATATTTGCATCGCATACAAAACATACGCAGCGGAAAATAAACGGATCTACTTCATTCGTAATTGATAACATGTACTATGTAGGTTTCAGAATATGAGAATAGGAGAGTGTACCTTGATGCGGTGAAATTCAAAACCGAATGAAGAGGTACTCGGGAAGACTTTCTATCTTCACTCCAATTCCACTTGATGCCCAAGATGTGTGGTCTCTCAATCAGTTCTATGTTTTCTAGAGAGAATATGAAAGAGTGTCTTTCTTCCTTATATCATATTCTTATCTTAAACATACAAACCATTTTATTCTATATAAAATTCTGTACGTTTCTCTCCACATAACTGATTATCTAATTGGGTTAGCCTTTTGGGCCTTCCCAATTGGGCTTTAGTGTGTGGCTTGAAGTGGGACCAAAAGGGAACAAATAAGACACTAGCTCCAATGGGCCTTGGGCTTTTCTGTCAACTCTTGACAAGTCCAAAGTTACCATTAATTATGATGATGTAAAGAATCAGTAGGCTGAATGCTCTGGCTTCGATGGCGATCGGTGGTTGCGAAGACCTGTAAGGAAAAACACAATCACAAAGCGACCGGGGTGGACAGGCCAAATCCCCTCCGATGGCGAAGTTAGTTTCTTTAGGAGAATGTTCAGACTTAGAGGGAAACGATGTTATTGAAAAACTTACCTTAATTTGGCGTAGGTCAGTCTTTATATAGCGAACCTTGGAGCGGTTATTCGCTTTGCAACTGCTCCAAGGTTTACGAAATCAACGGCTATGAAAGTTATAACTGCTGAAGGGAGTTAAGCAGTTGAGGTAATTACGGCGACATCTACGGGTCTGGTTCTTTCTCCTAAACTCATTGCTTGTAATTCTCAAGGTATATGAATGGAAGTCGTACCTCCAAGTTTTTTAAGGATCATATTGTTGTCCATACACTTCGTCTATGGACATGCTTCGTCCATGGGCGGCTCCGTTCACCGAAGGCGGACTTGAATTTTCCTAATTGATTCATGGACGACCCTTATGGACGATCGGGAGATAGTTATGTTTTGCTATTCCCATCAAATTATATTTAATACCACTATATAAATATAATTGCACTCTAGGCCTCATTAATAAATTATATCCCAAGACTTTATTATACATGCAACCCCTTCATAAAATATTCGTAGTAATACAAAGTCATGAATATAGACTGCCACTTTGTAAATTACTACATCTTAATCCTTGAGTACCCGGTTTAATCCTTTTGAGTTATTCACCATATATTTATAAAATCCAATTTCATAAATATATACTTTAGTCTTACTAAAGTGGTTAGGCCTAATTCTCTGAATAACTGTACCCATTAGACTTATCTCAAGGGAATATTTTATATCTCTGTTAAGAGACTATGAATTCCATCTTGAGAATATATGTTCCATCAACACTAAATGTGACTGCCCAACATACTGAGGTTTTGACCGTTACTTTAGATCTCACTCCTGATATATCAAAGCAACCTACATTTCATGATCAGGTCCATTATTCTCTCAGGATTAAGAGTTCATGTGAATACAAGTCGTGAGATTTATTATTTAATTGATAGTCATTAGGAGAATAATAAATCTCACAGCGATCCAGTTCAATATGTCTTAACTCTTAAAACATATCAACATATTAACTAGAAGTCACACTTCCATGATCAAGACAAATCATCGTAGTTAATATGTTATAGTCTTCGCAGATGAAATGCCCAATTTCATCACCGACTACGAACCAAAATTCTGAGTTTACAAAGAACTTGTGATCTATATCTTCTGTGCCTCAATCACATAAATCACATACTATGCATCTCATGGACTATTTGATAATGTCTGAATATTCATGTTACCATTATTTTAGATAAGAATAAAGTAACTTTATTAAACACAATATTAAGTCATACATTATTTCTCACATAATGTTATATATAACATCATACATAGCATCATACAATAGGATTTAAGGGCACATATCCTAACATCTATTGGGTTGTCTGTTTCCAAATGTGGGGGTTTGAAGTGTCTCCCCCCTTGTGACGTGGGCAATTTTTATTGGGTCATTCAGATCGGTGTCTTGGGGTTCAAAGTGTTTCCTTCCATTTGTGGATGTTAGGCCATTTGATTGGGGTTCGAAGTGTCTCCCCACGTATGTTGGTGCTTGGTAATTTGATTAGGGTTTAAAGTGTCTCCCCCCATTTGTGGATGTTGGGTAATTTGTTTGGGGTTTGAAGTATCTCCCTCCATTTGTGGATGTTGGGTAATTTGTGGTCTCGATTACATCTTCACTCCATATGTCATACCCTATAGTGGATGTCATTCCCAGTAGCTCTTCCCATTTTATCATAAAAAATTCAGGTAAGTCATAAATCAACTCAGACGGGTCTTCTTTACTTTTCTCCTTAGTCATTAAGCAATTAATCCTTAGTCCTCTCCCAAAATTGTGGTTGGGCAAGGGATAAGTGATGCTAGGCCGTGTAGGAGGTGCAATCACCTTATTTTCTATTAAGTCTTGAATTGCATGACGAAGGCCAAAACACTTGTCAGTATCATGGTCAGGGCTTTGGTGATAGGCACACCTCTTAGTTGTTAGAATTATGTGCCCTCAAAAACAATACTATGCATTTTTCATTTGATATTAAAATTTTATTTTCACACACATAATTTTTATAGGTATATTTTATTGTTTAAATGTGGCATGTGATGTCGCCTCTATAGAAAAATCATGTTAATGCTTAAGGAACCAAAAACAGGGAGTAATGATTTTTCATAAACTGTTAAATTGTTTTAGGCTGTGGATATTAATTAAATATCACCATTGAAACTTACACTTGTTGTGCTGCTATGTGATAGGATGATTTACTGCATCATTGAAGTAGTGACTTTAAGCAGACAAGTGGGTGTAATGTAACAAGTACATACACTGAATCAGATCCGATCAAGAATACCTTATGGAGTGATCATTGTTATTTAAAAAGTTGTTCTATCATAATTTTTTTATTGTCCTCAAATATGAGAGGTTTGTGTATATTTATTTATTATGCACACAACTTTGACAATGTCAACTAGTGATGCTAATTTTAAAGGCTATATACAGACATGTTGGGTTATGTGTGTAATGAGTAAAATATGTAAATGCTTAACAATGAATTCACCAGTCTCTAAAGAAGATAGTATATTTAGTTGATTTTCATATTGAAGTTGGACTCAAAACAAAACCCGCCGGTGACATTTTTCAAAAATATTTTTCGTATATATAATATTGTACATATATATTTAAAGAGTTTTTCAAAGATATTTTGGAGTCCAATAGAAATTATGAAATCAAGAAATTAAAGGTTACATAAGCTAAGGGCATGACAGTGATATTAATCCAGTCCTTGTGGCTTGTGGGAATTTAGTGTGGTGGAAGGACAGATATAAAATTGTAAGTAATAGGACATCATTTGTAATTCTCTAATCTTTAGGGATCAATTGCAATGTGTTGATGGATATTATTGCAATCTGTGGAAGTTCAAATATTTTCTTGACATGGTAAGAAAATTAAGGCATAGTTTCTAAAGAGTTTCAAGATAAGTCAGTAATATTCAAAATGTTATTGACACCTGAAGATTAGGATCCTTAAGGATCCCACGTCCAATCTCTCTCTTGGGTTTTAGAAGTCTTAAATAAAAATAAGATTAAAAAAAAAAATCATATCAGTTGTTGGCCATCTGAACTACTGAGTGATACTGCAGTCTTTTGAAAACCTAAAAAGAAATAGAGAGAGAGACATGAATACCTTGGGAGGCAATAAACTTGGGTTGCTAAGAGAGGTACACAATTTTGTTCTATTTAGAATCTATGGTTGTGTGGTACAACGATCTTTAAATGAAAATATAAATTTTGTTTTATATTACTTCCGCAAAAACTTACAAGTCACATCAAATCTTGCAGGCAATGGATTTGGGATTGGTCTTGGATCTAAGGGTTTTAGTAACCCTTTGGCTTTCAGTTTCTCAAACACTTGACTCACAAGCATATACAACTCATGAAATTCTCTTCTAGGCCTCGGAGGTGGTCCTTGTGATATTGGCACTGGGGCAACGGGAGCAATAAGTTAATAAAGATCATTTTTGTATATATTAAAAACTTCTGCAGTCTTAGAACTAGATCCTAAATTCATTTTAAACCTCGTTGGGTCCTCATTCTTTATAGTTTCATTATTTATTGCATCCACAATTTGGGCTCTAGCAGTAATTAAAGCTTTAAAATTAGGAAAATACTGAGCAAACATGAACTTATGGTATACAGGTAATAAATTCTTTACAACCATAACTAACTGTTCTTCTTCACTTGGCTTATTCATCATTTGTGTGGCTTTGGACCTCTGCTTGGTAATGAAGGTAGAGAAAGATTCTTTCGGTTCTTGCTTCGTGGTCTCGAGGTCCCTCCTTGTTATATCCACTTCTATGTTGTATTTGTACTGATTGTGAAACTCGCAGCAGATGTCCTCCCAACTCCTTGCTCTAGCATCATCTTGGTTGAGGAACCACCTAAAAGCGGCTCTAGTTTGGGTATTTTGGAACATTAAAGCAAGAAGTTCTTCAGTTGCTCCCAGGGGCTACATGGCCCTTATATACATCTTTAAATGGGACTTTGGGCAACCAGTCTCATCGAATTTGTCCAAGATTGGCATCTTGAACTTGGGACGCAGTCTTACATCGAGAAAAAGTGAGTGATTGGTAGTCCATGAGGTCCTCTATCTTATGAGCTCTCTTAATCATCTCTTCCATCTTGCTTATCCTCTCGTTGATATTCCTCTTACTTGATAGGCCAAATATGTATTGACCCCTTGTGATGAATTAATTGATTAATTAGACAAGTTTATTAATTAATCAAATTAACAAACAATATGTGTGGCAGCATAAAAAAATCAGCAATTAAACTAAATGCAACAAAAATTAAATTGACACGATGATTTGTTTACTCAAAAAGAAGGTATTGATTATGAGGAAACCTTTTCACTAGTAGCAATGCTTAAATCTATCAGAATTCTCTTATCCATTGCTGCTTATTATGATTATGAGATTTGGCAAATGGATGTCAAGACTGCATTTCTTAATGACAATCTTGAAGAGGAAATCTATATGAAACAACCAGAAGGTTTCATAGCAAAGAACCAAGAGCATATGGTATGCAAATTGAATAGGTCCATTTATGGACTTAAGCAAGCATCTAGGTCATGGAACATCAGATTTGATCAAGCAATCAAATCATTTGGTTTTGATCAAAATCTTGATGAACCATGTGTGTACAAAAGACATCAAGACAAAGTAGTAATGTTCCTAGTGCTTTATGTTGATGATATTCTACTCATTGGAAATGATGTAGGGGTTATGTCATTAGTAAAGGTTTGGTTGTCAAGCCAATTTGATACGAAGGACTTGGGTGAGGCTAACTTTATTCTAGGGATCAAGCTTTGGCGAGATCGTAAAAATAAGATGTTAGGCTTATCACAAGCTGGATATATAGATAAGGTTCTAGAACGGTTTAGCATGCAAAACTCCAAGAAAGGATTACTTCATTTCAGACATGGAGTTCCTCTGTCTGATGACCAAAGGCCTAAGACTCAAGAGGAAGTAGATATGATGAGACAAGTTCCTTATGCTTCTGCAGTAGGAAGTCTCATGTATGCCATGCTTTGTACTAGACCGGATATCTGTTTTTCAGTTGGCATGGTCAGCCGATATCAATCAAATCCAGGACCACAACATTGGCAAGCTGTAAAGCATATTCTCAAGTATCTACGGAGAACGAGAGATTATATGCTTGTTTACCGTCGTGAGGATTTGATTCCCGTTGGCTATACAGATTCAGACTTTCAATTGGATCTAGATTTCAGAAAGTCCACGTCAGGATGTGTTTTCACCTTGGGAGGTGGAGCCATAAGTTGGAGGAGTGTTAAGCAATCTTGTATTGCAGACTCTACCATGGAAGCTGAATATGTTGCTGCTTGTGAGGCGGCAAAGGAAGCTGTTTGGCTCAAGAAATTTCTTTCTGATCTTGGTGTAGTGAGAATGGAGCAAGTTCCTATCACATTGTTTTGTGACAATAGTGGAGCAGTTGCACAATCCAAAGATCCAAGGAATCACAAGAAAGGAAAGCACATTGAAAGGAAGTACCACATCATTCGAGACATTGTTGCTCGTGGAGATGTGGTGGTGGCAAAGATTGAAAGTGCAAATAATCTAGCAGATCCCTTTACCAAAGTCTTGCCTCAAAGGACCTTCGAGTCACATTTGGAGGGAATGAGAGTTAGATTAGTGCACAATAGTCTTTAGGGCAAGTGGGAGATTCTTAGGATATGTGCCCTTAAATCCTATTGTATGATGCTATGTATGATATTATGTATGACATTATGTGAGAAATGATGTATGACTTAATATTGTGTTTAATAAAGTTGTTTTATTCTTATCTAAAGTAATGGTAACATGAATATTCAGACATTATCAAATAGTCCATGAGATGCATAGTATGTGATTTATGTGAAAAGTCACAGAAGATATAAATCACAAGTTCTTTGTAAACTCAGAATTTTGGTTCGTAGTCGGTGATGAAATTGGGCATTTCATCTGCGAAGACTATAACATATTAACTACGATGATTTGTCTTGATCATGGAAGTGGTGACTTCTAGTTAATATGTTGATATGTTTTAAGAGTTAAGACATATTGAACTGAACCGCTGTGAGATTTATTATTCTCCTAACGACTGTCAATTGAATAATAAATCTCACGACTTGTATTCACATAAACTCTTAATCCTGAGAGAATAATGGACCTGATCATGAAATGTAGGTTGCTTTGATATATCAGGAGTGAGATCTAAAGTAACGGTCAAAACCTCAGTATGTTGGGCAGTCACATTTAGTGTTGATGGAACATATATTCTCAAGATGGAATTCATAGTCTCTTAACGGAGATATAAAATATTCCCTTGAGATAAGTTTAATGGGTACAGTTATTCAGAGAGTTAGGCCTAACCACTTTAGTAAGACTAAAGTATATATTTATGAAATTGGATTTCATAAATATATGTGAATAACTTAAAAGGATTAAACCGGGTACTCAAGGATTAAGATGTAGTAATTTACAAAGTGGCAGTCTATATTCATGACTTTGTATTACTACGAATATTTTATGAAGGGGTTGCATGTATAATAAAGTCTTGGGATATAATTTATTAATAAGGCCTAGAGTGCAATTATATTTATATAGTGGTATTAAATATAATTAATGGTAACTTTGGACTTGTCAAGAGTTGACAGAAAAGCCCAAGGCCCATTGGAGCTAGTGTCTTATTTGTTCCCTTTTGGTCCCACTCCAAGCCACACACTAAAGCCCGATTGGGAAGGCCCAAAAGGCTAGCCCAATTAGATAATTAGTTATGTGGAGAGAAACATACAAAATTTTATATAGAATAAAATGGTTTGTATGTTTAATAATAATAAGAATACGATATAAGGAAGAGAGACACTCTTTCATATATTCTCTCTAGAAAACATAGAACTGATTGAGAGACCACACATCTTGGGCATCAAGTGGAATTGGAGTGAAGATTGAAAGTCTTCCCTAGTACTTCTTCATTCGTTTTAGAATTTCACCGCATCAAGGTACACCCTCTTGTTCTTATATTCTGAAACCTACATAGTGCATGTTATCAATTGCGAATGAAGTAGATCCGTTTATTTTCCGCTGTGTATGTTTTGTATGCGATGCAAACATGTATATTACCCAACAGTTCTCCTCTTGGTTGCTCTTTAGGTTCTAAAACTGTTAAACCATAAGGTTTATGTCTTCCCTCAACTGGATTTGACTAGCTACCATGGTGTTGAGTAGCTTTTAGGTGTTCATGGGTTCTTCAGTGTTTGGATGGTCTTCCTCTTCTGCCATAGTTTTAGGAGTTTCAGACTTCTTGTGTCTTGAACTGTCTTATAGGTCGAATATGGGATTGTAATGTTGCAGCACTGAAGTGTCTTCTATGCTCATGTGCTTTAGTACCATGATGGGAGTGATGGGCTTGGAACTGGAGCTACTAGCTTGAGTGTCAGCCTTGGGTTCTCTTTGTAGCCTTCCTTTGGATCTTGACCAAATTCTTCCCTAAGAACAGGCTTAGTAGGGTTAATCAAAGCTAGGTCCCCATCTACATCAACCAACCAACCAAACAAACACACGTAATATGCAATGCAATTTAATCATGGACCGGCCTAGGGGTAGGTTCTAAGTCATTACATTGTAGGGTGGGTTTGTTGTTTTATTGTTTCCCATAGCTAGGATGTTACACCTCCTAACTTGTAATGTAATGAACATTGCGTTGGTCTAAACAGCATGGTCTGTCCTTTACAATCAACAAGAAATGATCTAGTGACTTTGGGCTATGAGTTGGTGAGTTCACCATTGGGTACTCGAATCTAATGAAGATCGATGATCCATGGTTATTACCACCATATTGTTGAGAGGGGTGCATACATTTTTGTTGTTTTGATGGCACACATTATGACAGTTAGGGAAAGCTCTTAACAAACAATCATGGCAATACAAACAAAAATATCATAGAAACATCTTAAGACATAAATAAACAAACAAACAACCATACCATGCAAAATCATGCAAAAGAGAAGGGTATATTGTTGGTCACTTAAGTCTAACATGAAGCTTGGCCCTCGACATCGCCAGTAGAGTCGCCATTGTGAGAGATCGTGAAAAATCGGGCGTTCTCAAAAAAAAAAAAAAAAAAAAAGATTCGGGTGCTTTTAAGGGCACCTCTCGTTTTAGGTAAGTGGTGTGGAGTCACCACTTATTTTTTATACAAAAAAAGAAAAGAAAAAGAAAAATACAAATTACATGATCAACATATTTTGAATGTTGTTAATTGAATAAAGAAAAGTACAACTTTGATAAATTAACCTTACAAGGCTTTGGGTCTTAGTTACATTCTACCAAAATTAAAAGACAAAACACTAATCTACCTATCTAAAAATCCTAAGCTCGGGGGCTAGATTATGGAATGAGAAGGTGTTAGGCACCCATTCTGCCCAAACAGAGTCTGGTCTTCTAGACTTTAATAACCAATATACCCTTTTTTGCATGATGTTGAATGATATGTTGAACACACATAATAGACACTTGACTAAAAATAATTTAAATAAATTTGCCTTATGATTGATGTTCTCTTTTAAAGAAAATTCAGATCTTTTTTGAAAATTTAAAAAATAAGACTTGGATTGTAAAAAAATCAGATCTGTTTTTATGAAGGGTTAAAAGAAAGATTTGGTTTGTAAAAAAATCAGGTCTATTTTTATGAAGGGTTAAAAGAAAGATTTGGTTTGTAAAAAAAAAATCAGATCTATTTTTAGAGGTTAGAAAAGAGGATTTTATTAAGAGAAATTAGATTTGTTGTTTGTAAAAAAAACAAAAAAAAAAGAGATTTTGAAAAGAATCAGATCTGTTTGGTGTAAAGTAAAAAACATGATTTTTGGGTTTATGAAAAACCAGACCTGTTGCTGAAAACAGATAAAAAGGACTTTCAGAGGAAGATTCACATTTATAAGACAAATTTATTATGCGTCACACAAAAAACTTTAACCTAACTTTCAGTCCCTTCTTTTGAATTTCAAAATCTGCAATTTTATAACAAAGAACACTTTTTTTTTTCAAAAAAATGAGATCTGTATTTAATGAAAACACAAATCAGTTTTAAGACTAGAAAAAAAAAAAAATTAGATCTGTATTTAATGAAAATACAAATCAGTTTTGTATTTAGAGAAAAAAATCAGATTTGTATTTAATGAAAATTCAAATTAATTTCAGGTATAGAGAAAAAACTAGATCTGAAAAAACAGATTAGTTTTGAGATTAGACAAAAAATTAGATATGAAATATAGTTCTGTTTTGAGATTAGACAAAAAAACTTATCTGAAAATACAAATCAGTTTTAAGATTAGACAAAAAATCAGATCTAAAAATGCAGATCAATTTTGAGATTAGAAAAAAAATTAAATCTGAAAACACTGATTAGTTTTGTCTTATCATAAAAAAGTTTTGATAATCATTACAAATTTAGAAGTCAAAGAGAAAGAATTGAAATAAATAATCATCTAAAGCATCAAATCATGGAAATTGTATATTACGAACAAGTTATAATCAAAACATGCTAATCATACTCATGCATCAAACCTAAAGCATGCCAATTAATGAAAAAAAAAAAAAAAAGAAAGAAGAAAAACAGAATACCTCTTGCACGAGCGTGCTCTTCTAATGAATGAATATTTTAGAAATCAAAGAAGTTTGTTCACCTCTTTGAGGTCTAAAATACTTTACTTACAAAAAAGAAGTTCCTAAAGCAAAAGCCTCCAGAACATCTTTAACTTAATGGGAATTGAAAAGTCAGAAGAGAAGAGCTAGAGAGAGGGGGCCAGAAAGTGTGAAAAAGTGTGTTGAATTTTGAGAGGCATCCTCTACTAATAGAGGCTGGGATGTTCGAAAAATTAGCTAAATGATCATAGCCACCTCTTGCTTGAATTGACATAGGACCACATACATCTGAATGTATTAGTTCTAGCAAATCTTGGGCTCTTCTACCTTTTGCATTAAAAGATCTTTTGGTCATTTCACCCTCCAAACAAGATTCATAAACTGGAAATCCATCAAAATCCAATGGCTCTAAGAGTCCATCTTTGATCAGTCTTTGAATCTTGTTTGAATTAATATGAGCCAAACGTAAATGCCAAAGATATGCATCACTAGTAGAAGGAAACTTTCTCTTTAATGATTTTACATGTGAATTATTATCTAATTTAGAATTATATAATTCATGCTTATTTGGAGTTAAAATATAAAAGCCATCAACAATATTTCCAGAATAGATAAACATTTTACCCTTCTTTATTACAACATTGTCTTTAAGGATAACACAATATCCATGTTTACTTAAATAAGTTGCAGAAATGAAATTCCTATGCGCATTAGGTACATATGGAAAGTCTTCCAATATTAAAACCCTAGAATCAAAGCATAAATTAAATACTCTGACAGCTACAACCAGAATCCTACTCCTATCAGCCAAAGTAAGAAACAATTCCCCTTCATTCAGTTTTTTGGTCTCGTGGAAGCCTTGTAAAGAATTACAGATATGATTAGTACAACCTGAATCCACACACCAAGAATCCGTGGGATTTTTTACCAAACATATTTTAAGGAGGAATGAACTTTTCAAACCCTTATTATTGGCAGCTCTGAATTTTGGACAATTCCATTTCCAATGTCCTTTCTCACGACAATGGAAACACTTCCCTTAGATTTTCTTTCCTTTGTTGGCAACTCCAAAGGCAATTTGTTTACCATCTTGCTTGGTGAAGTCCTTCTTCTTCTTTTTCTTACCCTTGCCTTTCGACTTAGGTTGAGAAGTAGAAGCTTCAGCCAGATTGGCATAAAAACTAGATGTACCAAGAATGCCTTCTGCTGCTACCAATTCATTAATTAATTCAAACAATGAATAAATCTTTTTGTTCATATTATAATTAAGTCTAAATTCCTTAAATAATTTTGGTAGTGACTGGAGTATTATATCCACTTAGGATTTTTCATCAATATCGGCACCTAAAACTTCTAGTGTACTCAGATTAGAGATCATCGTAAGACAATGCTCCCTTACTGGAAGTGCCATCAGTCATTTTGGTATTATAAATTTGCCTCAAGGTTTATTGCCTTGCAGAATGGCCTAGCTCACCAAACATCTCCTTCAGACTTAGCATTATGTCTGAAGCTAGTTCTACATCCTGCATTTGATGCTGTAGAACATTTGAGATAGATGCTAGGATATAGCACTTGGCCATCTCATTAGATTTCTACCAACGATCCTATCGTTTTTTTTCTCAAGAGAGGCATCTAATGATGAAAAGCTAGGACATGGTCGAGTAAGCATATATTTGTGCTCTTTAGCTATAAGAACAATGTTCAAATTTCTTTTCCAATCAACATTGTTGGATCCAGTCAGTTTGTTTTGATTAAGAATGGTAACAAGTGGGCTAAATGATGCCATGGTCAAATTTGAAAACAATAAACATGAATATAATAAGTAAATTGGACATTATCAATTTAGCGTATAAACATATAGCATGGAACCTTAATAAAACCATAATATAATATATGCAACGACGACCTAATCCCATATTCAATATCCCTCAGCGTAGAGTGAACATTATATATTATGAATGATTGAGAACTATCCTCATTATTTGGTGCTATGATGATAACTCTAATCAAACACTAATAATATGCCGTTCTACATTTAGCCTCTAAATAATAATAGTAAGCATTCATCATAGAGGATACTATAATATTTAGTCTAATGTATACAATTGTCTAGAATCATGTGTAGCCATATTTTATCTACCATAAACAAGTTTATCTTGTAGTACCATGATTCAAAACACCCTCTGCATGGAATGCAAAGCTCAAGGCTAAGACAACGTGTTTGATTAAACCACTATAAACCAGGAAGTTTAATCTTGTAGGACCATGAAATAAATACTCTCTGCATGAAATGCTAAGCTCGAAGAAAAGACAAAGTATATATTTCATGCTACTATGAACCAACAATGAAGGCCGTGAGATCCAACTCTTGTATCTTTCTCCCACTAGATATTTTAAATTAAAGGTTTTTAATTAGAAAACATGTATAATCTTATTACACATAGCCTTGCACTTTATACACGTGAAAACACTTAGAAAAAATTCTAAATTCCCAGTTTTTGATCGATTGATTGTGTGCCTCGATCGGTCAAAAAAATTAATAAATTTATACTTGACAATCTGCCTGGCTCGATTGGTACTTGATCACTTCTTGATCGATTGAAAAAGAACATTTGATCATTCGACTAGCAA
The DNA here is from genome assembly GCA_033629205.1 of Lithocarpus polystachyus. Taxonomy (NCBI): domain Eukaryota; kingdom Viridiplantae; phylum Streptophyta; class Magnoliopsida; order Fagales; family Fagaceae; genus Lithocarpus; species Lithocarpus polystachyus. Next base: position 32,282,886 of record CM066169.1, on the reverse strand, counting down.
TTGAATATCAATTGAATCAAACAGATTGGTCACGGTTTCACTTGATCGATCGAAGGTAATTTTCGATCGATCAAATCTAGTGAAACTTGAATTTTCAAGAATTTTTCTAAGGAAAAGTTCAACTGTTTTTCATGAATAAACAATCATCATATGAATATAATAGACAGAGATTGATATCAAAACTGAATTCCATTGATGCTATAGCCTTAAAGTTCAATTTAACATACTTAATATTAAACTCAAACAACATCATAACATCAATATCAATTTTAATCAAACAATAACTTCAATGACCATGCTGAAAATTAAATGTTTAATCTTATAACAACATGAAATTACTATCTCTAATTCCAAAACTCATAAAACATGTTATACATATTCAAAATTGAAAACCTCGCTCTGATACCATTTGATGGACAAATACATGTTAGTATCGCATACAAAACATACGCAGCGGAAAATTAACGGATCTGCTTCATTCGTAATTAATAACATTTACTATGTAAACTTCTAAATACAAGAACAAGAGAGTGTACCTTGGTGTGATGAAATTCAAAACTAAAAATTAGAAGTACTTGGTAACACTCTTAAACTTCTTGAGAGACCAATTCCACTTATGCCCAAGAAGTGTGGTTTCTTAATCAGTTTATATGAATGTGTTCAAGGGAGAATTAGAGAGTGTCTAGCACTCACATACAAACTATTTCATTCTCTTACAAAATTCTGTATGTTTCTCTCCTTATAACTGATTAATTAATTGGCCTAGCCTTTTGGATCTTTCGAATTGGGCTTTAGTATATGGCTTAGAGTGGGACCAAAAGCAAACAAATAAGACTCTAGCTCTAATGTGCCTTGGGCTTTTTTGTCAACTCTTAACAAGTTCAAAGTTTTCATTGATTATATTTAACATCACTATATAAAAATAATTGCACTCTAGGCTTTATTAATAAATTATATCCTAAGACTTTATTGTACATGCAACCTCTTCATAAAATATTCGTAGTAGTAAAAAGTCATGAATGTAGACTGCCACTTTGAAGATTACTACATCTTAATCCTTGAGTACCTGCTTTAATCCTTCTAGTTATTCATCATATATTTATGAAATCTAATTTCATAAATATACACTTTAGTAACTCTTTACTAAAGTAGTTAGGCCTAACATTCTGAATAACCAAACCTATTAAACTTATCTCAAGGGAATATTTTATATCTTTGTTAAGAGACTATGAATTCCATCTTAAGAATATATATTCCATCAACACTAAATGTAGCTGCCAACATACTTAGGTTTTGACCGTGACTTTAGATCTCACTCCTGATATATGAAAGCAATTTACACTTTATGATCAGGTCTATTATTCTGTCTGGATTAAGAGTTCATGTAAATAGAATTTGTGAGTTTTATTATTCATTTGATGGTCATTAGGAGAATAATAAATCTCACAGCGGTCCAGTTCAATTTGTCTCAACACTTAAAACATATCAACATATCAACTAGAAGTCTCCACTTCCATGATTAAGACAAATCATCTTAGTTGATATGTTATAACCTTCGCAGATGATATGCCTAATTTCATCATCGACTACGAACTAAAATTTTGAGTTTACAAAAAACTTGTGATTTATATTTTCTATGACTAAATCACATAAATCACACACTAGACTATATGATAATGTCCAAATATTCTTGTTGCCGTTATTTTAGATAATAATAAGACAACTTTATTAATCATAACATTAAACATTAAGTCATACATAGTATCATACATAATATCATACATAGTATCATACAATAGGATTTAAGGACATTAATCCTAACAATCTCCCACTTGCCCTAAAAACTATTGTGCACTAATCTAATTCCCATTCCCTTCAAATGTGACTCGAAAGTCCTTCGAGGCAAGGCTTTGGTAAATGGATTTGCTAGATTATTTACACTTTCGATCTTTGCTACTACTACATCTCGACGAGCAACAATGTTTTGAATGATGTGGTACTTTCTTTAAATGTGCTTTCCTTTTTTGTGATTCCTTGGATCTTTGGATTGTGCAACCGCTCCACTATTGTCGCAAAACAATGTGATAAGAACTTGCTCCATTCTCACAATGCCAAGATCAGAAAGGAATTTCTTGAGCCAAACAGCTTCCTTCGTTACTTCACAAGTAGCAACATACTTAGTTTCCATGATGGATTCAGCAATACAAGATTGCTTAACACTCCTCTAACTTATGGCTCCACCTCCCAAGGTGAACACACAATCTGAAGAGGACTTTCTGAAATCAAGATTTGATTGAAAATCTGAATCTGTATAACTAATGGGAATCAAATCCTCACACTAGTAAACAAGCATGTAATCTCTAGTTCTTCGTAGATACTTGAGAATCTGCTTTACAGCTTGCCAATGTTTTGGTCCTGGGTTTGATTGATATCGGCTAACCATGCGAACTGAATAGCAGATATCTAGTCTAGTACAAAGCATGACATACATGAGACTTCCCATTGCAGAAGCATAAGGAACTTGTCTCATAATATTTTCTTCCTTAAGAGTCTTAAGCCTTTGGTCATCAGATAGAGGAACTCCATGTTTGAAAAGAGGCAATCCTTTCTAGGAGTTTTGCAAGCTAAACCGTTCTAAAACCTTATCTATATACATAGCTTGTGACAAGCCTAACATCTTATTCCTGCGATCTTGCCAAAGCTTGATCCCTAGAATAAAGTTAGCTTCACCCAAGTTCTTCATATCAAATTGGCTTGACAACCAAACCTTTACTGATGACATTACCCCTACATCATTTCCAATGAGTAGAATATCATCAACATAAAACACTAGGAATATTACTACTTTATCTTAATGTCTTCTGTACACATATGGTTCATCAAGATTTTCTTTAAAACCAAATGACTTGATTGCTTGATCAATTCTAATGTTTTATGACCTAGATGCTTGCTTAAGTCCATAAATGGACCTTTTCAACTTGCATACCATATGCTTTTGGTTCTTTGCTATGAAACCTTTTGATTGCATCCATTTTCCAAATCTCATAATTATAATGAGTAGTAATGGATAAGAGAATTCTGATAGATTTAAGTATTGCTACTAGTGAAAAGGTTTCTTCATAATCAATATCTTCTTTTTGTGTATACCCTTTTACCACTAGCCTCGCTTTAAAGGTTTCAACCTTTCCATCTGTCCATCTCTTCCTCTTGCAAATCCCTTTGCAACCAGCTAGTTTAAAGCCGTTAGGCGCCTTTACAAGATCCCAAACTTGATTGGAATACATTAAATCTAATTCATATTTCATAGCTTTGACCTAATGATGTGCATCTATATCATTCATTGGCTCTTCATAAGTGCAAGGATTGGTTTCAGCCTAATCTAAGATAGCTTCATAAGTTTCTCCTAGACTTATAAATCTTATAGGTGGCCTAACAATCTTCCCACTGCAATGAGGTTCTTGTGTACTAGTCATCTCATAAGTAATATCTTGTGGTGTATCTGAAACAACCACATCATGCCTAGCTTCTTCCATTGGTTGTTCAATTACAGATTCATTTGTTTAAGCCAAAACAACTCTACTTCTAGGAGTATAATCATTCATATAGTCATTTTCCAAGAATTTAGCATTTGGACTAACAAACACTTTATTATCTATATGACTATAGAATAAACCTCCAACAGTTCCTTTTGGATACCCTACAAAGAAAACCACTTTTGTTTTATACTGTAACTTGTCAGACTTTCCTTTTACCACATGTGCTAGACAACCCCAAATATAGAGATGTCTCATGCTAGGCTTACGCCCATTCCACAACTCTACAGATGTTTTAGGAATAGACTTCAAAGGTACTAAATTCAGAAGATACATTGCAGTATTTAAGGCATATCCCTAAAAAGAAATTAGTAGAGTCGAATAACTCATCATGGATTTAACCATATCTAAAAGAGTCCTATTCTTTCTTTCCGCTACACCATTTTTTTTGTGGAGTTCTAGGTGCAATCAATTGGGATACAATCCCATTTTTAGTTAAGTAATCCTTAAAATCTCCAATAAGGTGTTCACCGCCACGATCAGATCGAATGACCTTTATGCGTTTATCTAGTTGATTCTCAATTTCAGCCCTAGACTCTTTGAACTTTTCAAAGGCTTCGGACTTCCATTTCATTAGGTACACATAACCAAATCTAGAGTAATCATCAGCAAAAGTAATGAAATACTCATAGCCACCTCTTGCTTGGATTGACATAGGACCACATACATCTGAATGTATTAGTTCTAGCAAATCTTGGGCTATATTACTTTTTGCATTAAAAAACCTTTTGGTCATTTTACTCTCCAAACAAGATTCACAAACTGGATATCCATCAAAATCCAATGGCTCTAAGTGTCCATCTTTGATCAGTATTTGAATCTTGTTTGAATTAATATGACCCAAATGTAAATGCCAAAGATATGCATCACTAGTAGAAGGAAACTCTCTTTCATGATTTCACATGTGAATTTTTATCTAATTCAGAATTATATAATTCATGCTTATTAGGAGTTAAAATATAAAGACCATCAACAATATTTCCAGGACAGATAAACACTTTACCCTTCTTTATTACAATATTGTCTTTAAGGATAACACAATATCCATGTTTACCTAAATACGTTGCAGAAATTAAATTCCTACGAATATTAGGTACATATAGAAAGTCTTCCAATATTAAAACCCTAGAATCAAAGCATAAATTAAACTCTCTAAAAACTATAGCCGGAATCCTGCTACCATTAGCCAAAGTAAGAAACAATTCTCCTTCATTAAGTTTTTTGGTCTCTTAGAACCCTTGTAAAGAATTGTAGATATGATTAATACAACCTGAATCCACACACCAGGAATCTGTGGGATTTTGTACTAAACATATTTCAAGGAGGAATGAACTTTTCATACCCTAATTATTGGCAGCTCTGAATTTTGGACAATTCCTCTTCCAATGTCCTTTCTCACCAGAATGGAAACACTTTCTTTTGTTGGCAACTCCTAAGGCAACTTGTTTACCATCTTGCTTGGTGAAGTCCTTCTTCTTCTTTTTCTTACCCTTGCCTTTCGACTTAGGTTGAGAAGTAGAAGTTTCAGCCGTATTGGTATTAACACTAGATGTAGCAAGAATGCCTTCTGCCGCTATCAATTCATTCATTAATTTAGACAATGAATAAATCTTTTTATTCATCTTATAATTAAGTCTAAATTCCTTGAATGATTTTGGTAGTGATTGGAGTATCATATTCACTTGGGATTCTCCATCAATATCGGCACCTAAAACTTCCTGTGTATTAAGATTAGAGATCATCGTAAGACAATGCTCCCTTATTGAAGTGCCATCAGTCATTTTGGTATTATAAATTTGCCTAATGGTTTCTTTCCTTGCAGAATGGCCTTGCTCACCAAACATCTCCTTCAGATTTAGCATTATGTTCGAAGCTATCTCTACATCCTGCATTTAATGTTGTAGAACATTCAAGATAGATGCTCGGATATAGCACTTGGCCATCTCATTAGATTTCTGCCAACGATCATATCGCTGTTTTTCCTCAAGAGAAGTGTCTAATGATGGAAAGGTAGGACATGGTCGAGTAAGCACATATTTGTGCTCTTTAGCTGTAAGAACAATGTCCAAATTTCTTTTTTAGTCAACATTGATGGATCTAGTCAGTTTGTTTTGATTAAGAATAGTAACAAGTGGGCAAAATGATGCCATGATCAAATTTGAAAACAATAAACATGAATATAAAAAGTGAATTGGACATTATCAATTTAGCGTATAAACATATAGTATGCAACCATAATAAAATCATAATATAATATATGCGACGACAACCCAATCCCATATTCAATATCCCTCAGCATAGAGTGAACATTAAATACTATGACTGATTGAGAACTATCCTCATTATTAGTGCTATCTGTTAGGAAATCATCATGTTTGTATCGCATACAAAACATATGCAGCGGAAAATAAACGGATCTACTTCTTTCACAATTGATAACATGTACTATGTAGGTTTCAGAATATAAGAACAAGAGAGTGTACCTTGATGCGGTGAAATTCAAAAACGAATGAAGAAGTACTCGGGATGACTTTCAATCTTCACTCCAATTCCACTTGATGCCCAAGATGTGTGGTCTCTCAATCAGTTCTTTTTTTCTAGAGAGAATATGAAAGAGTGTCTCTCTTCCTTATTTCATTACCATAATTATGATAAAACATACAAACCATTTTATTCTATATAAAATTCTGTATGTTTCTCTCCACATAACTGATTATCTAATTGGGCTAGCCTTTTAGACCTTCCCAATTGGGCTTTAGTGTGTGGCTTGGAGTGGGACCAAAAGGGAACAAATAAGACACTAGCTCCAATGGGCCTTGGGCTTTTCTGTCAACTCTTGACAAGTTCAAAGTTACCATTAATTATATTTAATACCACTATATAAATATAATTGCACTCTAGGCCTCATTAATAAATTATATCCCAAGACTTCATTATACATGCAACCCCTTCATAAAATATTCGTAGTAATACAAAGTCATGAATATAGACTGTCACTTTGTAAATTTTTACATCTTAATCCTTGAGTACCCGGTTTAATCCTTATGAGTTATTCACCATATATTTATGAAATCCAATTTCATAAATATATACTTTAGTCTAACTAAAGTGGTTAGGCCTAACTCTCTGAATAACTGTACCCATTAAACTTATCTCAAGGGAATATTTTATATCTCCGTTAAGAGACTATGAATTCCATCTTGAGAATATATGTTCCATCAACACTAAATGTGGCTGCCCAACATACTGAGGTTTTGACCGTTACTTTAGATCTCACTCCTGATATATCAAAGCAACCTACATTTCATGATCAGGTCCATTATTCTCTCAGGATTAAGAGTTCATGTGAATACAAGTCGTGAGATTTATTATTCAATTGACAGTCGTTAGGAGAATAATAAATCTCACAGCGGTCCAGTTCAATATGTCTTAACTCTTAAAACATATCAACATATTAACTAGAAGTCACCACTTCCATGATCAAGACAAATCATCGTAGTTAATATGTTATAGTCTTCGCAGATGAAATGCCCAATTTCATCACCGACTACGAACCAAAATTCTGAGTTTACAAAGAACTTGTGATCTATATCTTCTGTGACTAAATCACATAAATCACATACTATGCATCTCATGGACTATTTGATAATGTCCGAATATTCATGTTACCATTATTTTAGATAAGAATAAAACAACTTTATTAAACATAATATTAAGTCATACATCATTTCTCAAATAATGTCATACATAATATCATACATAACATCATACAATAGGATTTAAGGGCACATATCCTAACAATCTCCCACTTGCCTTAAAGACTATTGTGCACTAATCTAACTCCCATTCCTTCCAAATGTGACTCGAAGGTCCTTTGAGGCAAGACTTTGGTAAAGGGATCTGCTAGATTATTTGCACTTTCAATCTTTGTAACCACCACATCTCCACGAGCAACAATGTCTCGAATGATGTGGTACTTCCTTTCAATGTGCTTTCCTTTCTTGTGATTCCTTGTATCTTTGGATTGTGCAACCGCTCCACTATTGTCACAAAACAATGTAATAGGAACTTGTTCCATTCTCACTACACCAAGATCAGAAAGGAATTTCTTGAGCCAAACAGTTTCCTTTGCCGCCTCACAAGCAGCAACATATTCAGCTTCCATGGTGGAGTCCGCAATACAAGATTGCTTAACACTCCTCCAACTTATGGCTCCACCTCCCAAGGTGAAAACACATCCTGACGTGGACTTTCTGAAATCTAGATCTGATTGAAAATCTGAATCTGTATAGCCAACGGGAATCAAATCCTCACAACGATAAACAAGCATATAATCTCTCGTTCTCCGTAGATACTTGAGAATATGCTTTACAGCTTGCCAATGTTGTGGTCCTGGATTTGATTGATATCGGCTGACAATGCCAACTGAAAAATAGATATCCGGTCTAGTACAAAGCATTGCATACATGAGACTTCCTACTGCAGAAGCATAAGGAACTTGTCTCATCATATCTACTTCCTCTTGAGTCTTAGGCTTTTGGTCATCAGACAGAGGAACTCCATGTCTGAAAGGAAGTAATCCTTTCTTGGAGTTTTGCATGCTAAACCGTTCTAGAATCTTATCTATATATCCAGCTTGTGATAAGCCTAACATCTTATTCTTACGATCTTGCCAAAGCTTGATCCCTAGAATAAAGTTAGCCTCACCCAAGTCCTTCATATCAAATTGGCTTGACAACCAAACTTTTACTGATGACATTACACCTACATCATTTCCAATGAGTAGAATATCATCAACATAAAGCACTAGGAACATTACTACTTTGTCTTGATGTCTTTTGTACACACATGGTTCATCAAGATTTTGTTCAAAACCAAATGATTTGATTGCTTGATCAAATCTGATGTTCCATGACCTAGATGCTTGCTTAAGTCCATAAATGGACCTATTCAACTTGCATACCATATGCTCTTGGTTCTTTGCTATGAAACCTTCTGGTTGCTTCATATAGATTTCCTCTTCAAGATTGCCATTAAGAAATGCAGTCTTGACATCCATTTGCCAAATCTCATAATCATAATGAGCAGCAATGGATAAGAGAATTCTGATAGATTTAAGCATTACTACTGGTGAAAAGGTTTCCTCATAATCAATACCTTCTTTTTGAGTATACCCTTTTGCCACTAGCCTTGCTTTAAATGTTTCAACCTTTCCATCTATCCCTTTCTTCCTCTTGTAAACCCATTTGCAACCAACAGGTTTTATGCCGTTAGGCGCCTTTACAAGATCCCAAACTTTATTGGAATACATGGAATCTAATTCTGATTTCATAGCTTGAACACAATGATGTGCATCTATATCATTCATTGCTTCATCATAAGTGTAAGGATCAGTTTCGGCCTCCTCTGAGATAGCCTCATAAGTCTCTCCAAGACCTATGAATCTTATAGGTGGCCTAACGTTCCTCCCACTACGACGAGGTAACTGAGTACTAGAAATCTCATGAGTAGTATCTTGTGGTGTATCCAATACAGCCACATCATCCCTAGTTTGAACTATTGGTTGTTCAATTACAGGTTCATTCATTTCAGCCAAGACAACTCTACTTCTAGGAGTAAAATTATTCATATAGTCATTTTCCAAGAATTTAGCATTTGTACTAACAAAAACTTTGTTATCTTTATGACTATAGAATAAATAACCCCAAGTTTCTTTTGGATAACCTACAAGCAAACATACTTCTGATTTTGGTTCCAACTTATCAGACTTCCCTTTTAACACATATGCTGGACATCCCCAAATGTGGAGATATTTCATACTAGGCTTGCGCCCACTCCACAATTCCATAGGTGTTTTGGGAACAGATTTTGATGGAACTAAATTCAAAAGATGTATTGCTGTATCTAAGGCATAACCCCAAAAAGAAATAGGTAAAGTTGAGTAACTCATCATGGACCTAACCATTTCTAAAAGAGTCCTATTCCTTCTTTCTGCTACACCATTTTGTTGGGGAGTTCCAGGTGCAGTCAATTGGGATACAATCCCATTTTGAGTTAAGTAATCCTTGAAATCCCTAAGAAGGTATTCGCCACCACGATCAGATCGAATGGCTTTTATGTGTTTACCCAATTGATTCTCAACTTCAGCCCTAAACTCTTTGAATTTTTCAAAAGCTTTGGACTTCCGTCTCATTAGGTACACATAACCAAATCTAGAGTAATCATCGGTGAAAGTGATGAAGTACTCATAACCTCCTTTTGCTTGGGTTGACATAGAACCACAAACATCCGTATGAACTAATTCTAGCAACTCTTGGGCTCTTCTACCTTTTGCATTAAAAGGTCGTTTAGTCATTTTTCCTTCCAAACAAGATTCACAAACTGGAAATTCATCAAAGTCCAATGGCTCTAAGAGACCATCTTTGATCAGTCTTTGAATTCTGTTTGGATTAATATGACCCAAACGCAAGTGCCAAAGATATGCATCATTAGTAGAAGGAAACTTTCTCTTTAATGATTTTACATGCGAGTTATTATCTAATTCAGAATTGTATAATTCATGCTTATCAGGAGTTAAAATATAAAGACCATCCACAATATTGCCAGAACAGATAAACATTTTATCCTTTTTTATTACAACATTGTCTTTCAGGATAACACAATATCCATTTTTACCTAAATAAGTTGCAGAAATTAAATTCCTACGAACATTAGGTACAAATAAACAGTCTTCCAATATTAAAACTCTTGATTCAAAACACAAATTAAACACTCCAATAGCTACAACTGGAATCCTACTCCCATCAGCCAAGGTCAGAAACAACTCTCCTTCTTTAAGTTTTCTGGTCTCCTGGAACCCCTGCAAAGAATTGCAGATATGATTAGTACAACCTGAATCCACACACCAGGAATCCGTGGGATTTTGTATCAAACATATTTCAAGAAGGAATGAAATTTTCATACCCTTATTGGCAGCCTTGAACTTTGGACAATTCCTCTTCCAATGTCCTTTCTCACCATAATGGAAACATTTTCCTTTCAGCTTCTTTCCTTTGTCAGCAACCCCTAAGACAATTTGTTTACCCTCTTGTTTAGTGAAGTCCTTCTTCTTCTTCTTCTTACCCTTGCCTTTCGACTTAGGCTGAGAAGTAGAAGCTTCACCCACATTGGCTTCAACATTAGAAGTACCTAGGATGCCTTCCGCCGCTACCAACTCATTCATTAATTCAGACAAAGAATAAATCTTTTTGTTCATGTTATAATTAAGTCTGAATTCCTTGAATGACTCCGGTAGTGACTGGAGTATCATATCCACTTGGGATTCTCCATCAATGTCGGCACCCAAAACTTCTAAAGTATTCAGATTAGAGATCATTGTAAGACAATGTTCTCTCACTGAACTACCTTCAGCCATCTTGGTATTATAAATTTGCCTCATGGTTTCTTGCCTTGCAGAATGGCCTTGCTCACCAAACATCTCCTTCAGACTTTGCATAATGTCCAAAGCTAGTTCTACATCCTGCATTTGATGCTGTAGAACATTTGAGATGGACGCTAGGATGTAGCAGTTGGCCATTTCATTAGATTTCTGCCAACGATCATATCGTTGTTTTTCCTCAGGAGGAGCATCTAATGAAGGAAAGCTAGGACATGGTTGAGTAAGCACATATTTGTGCTCTTCAGCTGTGAGAACTATGTCCAAGTTTCTTTTCCAGTCAACATAATTGGTTCCAGTCAGTTTGTTTTGATTAAGAATGCTAACAAGTGGGCTAAATGATGCCATGTTCAAATCTGAAAATAATAAACATGAATATAATAAGTAAACTGGACATTATCAATTTAGCATATAAGCATATAATATGGAACCTTAATAAAACCATAAAATAATATATGCAACGACAACCCAATCCCGCAATTAAGTTTGAAAACACTTAGAAAAAAAAATTCAGATTTTCTTTCTTTCGATCGATCGAATGTGCCCCTCGATCGATCGAAAAAATTAAATAATTCGACCTAAACCTTCTGTTTGATTCGATTGATACTCGATCGCCTCTCGATCGATCGAAAATAAAATTCGATCGATCGACTAGCAATCGAACATTAATCGATTCAAAAGGATTAGTCTCTGTTTCACTTGATCGATCGAAAGCAAATCTCGATCGATCGAAACTCGTGAAACTCAAATTTCCAGAATTTCTCTAAGACAGTTTTCAACGGTTTTGCATGAATTAACAACAATCATACGAACATGATAGACAGAGATTGATATCAAAACTGAAATCTATTGATGCTATAGCCTTAAAGATCAATTTAACATTCTTAAATTCATATTTAAACAACATCATAACATCAATATCAGTTTTTATCAAATCATAGTTTCAACGACCATGCAGAAATCTATCAACTTGAAACTATAATCTCTAATACCAAAACGAACAAAACATGTTATACAGATTCGAAGTGAAGACCGCTCTGATACCAATGTTAGGAAATCATCATGTTTGTATCGCATACAAAACATACGCAGCGGAAAATAAACGGATCTACTTCTTTCGCAATTGATAACATGTACTATGTAGGTTTCAGAATATAAGAACAAGAGAGTGTACCTTGATGCGGTGAAATTCAAAAACGAATGAAGAAGTACTCGGGATGACTTTCAATCTTCACTCCAATTCCACTTGATGCCCAAGATGTGTGGTCTCTCAATCAGTTCTTTTTTTCTAGAGAGAATATGAAAGAGTGTCTCCGTTCCTTATTTCATTACCGTAATTATGATAAAACATACAAACCATTTTATTCTATATAAAATTCTGTATGTTTCTCTCCACATAACTGATTATCTAATTGGGCTAGCCCTTTGGGCCTTTCCAATTGGGCTTTAGTGTGTGGCTTGGAGTGGGACCAAAAGGGAACAAATAAGACACTAGCTCCAATGGGCCTTGGGCTTTTCTGTCAACTCTTGACAAGTCCAAAGTTACCATTAATTATATTTAATACCACTATATAAATATAATTGCACTCTAGACCTCATTAATAAATTATATCCCAAGACTTCATTATACATGCAACCCCTTCATAAAATATTCGTAGTAATACAAAGTCATGAATATAGACTGTCACTTTGTAAATTACTATATCTTAATCCTTGAGTACCCGGTTTAATCCTTATGAGTTATTCACCATATATTTATGAAATCCAATTTCATAAATATATACTTTAGTCTTACTAAAGTGGTTAGGCCTAACTCTCTGAATAACTGTACCCATTAAACTTATCTCAAGGGAATATTTTATATCTCCGTTAAGAGACTATGAATTCCATCTTGAGAATATATGTTCCATCAACACTAAATGTGGCTGCCCAATATACTGAGGTTTTGACCGTTACTTTAGATCTCACTCCTGATATATCAAAGCAACCTACATTTCATGATCAGGTCCATTATTCTCTCAGGATTAAGAGTTCATGTGAATACAAGTCGTGAGATTTATTATTCAATTGACAGTCGTTAGGAGAATAATAAATCTCACAGTGGTCCAGTTCAATATGTCTTAACTCTTAAAACATATCAACATATTAACTAGAAGTCACCACTTCCATGATCAAGACAAATCATCGTAGTTAATATGTTATAGTCTTCGCAGATGAAATACCCAATTTCATCACCGACTACGAACCAAAATTCTGAGTTTACAAAGAACTTGTGATCTATATCTTCTGTGACTAAATCACATAAATCACATACTATGCATCTCATGGACTATTTGATAATGTCCGAATATTCATGTTACCATTATTTTAGATAAGAATAAAACAACTTTATTAAACATAATATTAAGTCATACATCATTTCTCAAATAATGTCATACATAATATCATACATAGCATCATACAATAGGATTTAAGGGCACATATCCTAACACTATCATGATAACTCTTATCAAATACTAATAATTTGCCATTATACATTTAGCCTCTAAATAATAATAGTAAGAAATCAGCATAGAGGATACTATAATATTTAATCTAGTGTATACCATTGTCTAGGATCATGTGTAGCCACATTTCATCTAACATAAACAGGTTTATCTTGTAGTACCATGATTCAAAACACCCTTCGCATGGAATGCAAAGCTTAAGGCTAAGACAAGGTGTTTGATCAAACCACTATAAACCAAGAAGTTCAATCTTGTAGGACCATGAAATAAATACTCTTTACATGGAATGCTAAGCTCGAAGTAAAGACAAAGCATATATTTCGTACTACTATGAACCGAAAATGAAGGCCATAAGATCCAACCCTTGTATCTCTCTCCCACTAGATATTTTAAATTAAAGGTTTTTAATTAAAAAACATGCATAATCTCATTACACATAGCCTTGTACTTTATACACGTGAAAACACTTAGAAAAAATTCTAAATTCCCAGTTTTCAATTGATCGAATGTGTGTCTCGATTGGTTGAAAAAATTAATAAATTTATACTTGACAATCTGCCTAGCTCGATTAGTACTTGATCGCTTCTCGATCGATCGAAAAAGAACATTCGATCGTTCGACTAGCAATCGAATATCAATCAAATCAAAATGATTGGTCACTGTTTCACTCGATCAATTAAAGGTAATTTTCGATCGATCAAATCACGTGAAACTTGAATTTTCTAGACTTTTTCTAAGGTAGTTTTACAATTGTTTTTCATGAATAAACAACCATCAGATGAATATAATAGACAGAGATTGATATCAAAACTGAATTCCATTGATGCTATAGCCTTAAAGTTCAATTAACATACTTAATATTAAGCTTAAACAATATCATAACATCAATATTAGTTTTAATAAACAATAACTTCAACGACCATGCATAAAATTAAATGTTTAATCTTCTAACAACATGAAATTACTATCTCTAATTCCAAAACTCACAAAACATGTCATACATATTCGAAATTGAAAACCTCGCTCTGATACCATTTGATGGAAAAATACATGTTTGTATCGCATATTAAACATACGTAGCGGAAAATTAACGGATCTATTTCATTCGCAATTATAACATGTACTATGTAAATTTCAGAATACATGAACAAGGGTGTACCTTGGTACAGTGAAATTCAAAACCAAAGATTAGAAGTACTTGGGAACATTCTTAAATTCTTGGGAAACCAATTCCACATATGCCCAAGAAGTGTGGTCTTTCAATTAGTTTATATGAATGTGTTTAAGGGAGAATTAGAGAGTGCCCATCACTCACATACAAACCATTTCATTCTCTTACAAAATTCTGTATGTTTCTCTCCTTATAACTGATTATCTAATTGGGTTAGCCTTTTAGGCCTTTCCAATTGGGCTTTAGTATGTGGCTTGAAGTGGGACCAAAAGGGAACAAAAAAGACTCTAGCTCCAATGGGCCTTGGGCTTTTCTGTTAACTTTTGACAAGTCCAAAGTCACCATTAATTATATTTAATACCACTATATAAAAATAATTGCAGTCAAGGTCTTATTAATAAACTATATCCCAAGACTTTATTGTACATGCAATCCCTTCATAAAATAATCGTAGTAATACAAACTCATGAATGTAGACTGCCACTTTGAAGGTTCCTGTAACACCCCAAACCCTTAAGAAGGATTTAGATGCATAACCTGTCTTATAAAAATCAACAATGATATAATGGAACAGAGCGTAATATTTATCCTCAAATAAACTTCTTGAATATCATCAGATTTCCTTAACAATCCATAAAAACAAAACAACAATAATATTCTTGAATGTAAAATCTCCAAATAACATCTCAAAATAGTTCCAAAATAATAATCTCATTGTCCTGAAACAATTTTACTAAAACAATTCTGCAACTAACAAGCTCCAAACGAAGTCGTCCATCTAAGGCTCCACTGATCTACCACCAAAAGACACTCCATAACTCTAATCTGAAAGGATGGAAAAAGGGGTGAGCTAAAGGCTCAATAAGAGACTACAAACATGAGGATGTCTTCCAAAACAAAACGATAATATCATTGACAAAATATAGTCATCACGATACAATTAAAATTAGTTTAAACTGTAAAATAATATATTCTATAAAGCTGTTAAAATAAAACACTTCACTATAACACTGTAAACATTAATAAAATAATGACCACATTTATATGACAATATGCACCAAATAGGTAGAAACAATTTTATTTTGAAAATAAGCAATTTTCCACCTAAAAGAACAGTAGTAAATAAACAGTAATTTCAATATGAAAAATATTAGTCAAACACAGACAAAAGCTGCTAAACACTCGGTGGGTGATTTCCCATGGGAACAATAACACTAACCTCAAAGAGGCAACACTAACTCCGAAGAGCAACAATAACACTGCACCACACCACACTAACACTACTTCGGCCGAAGACCAACACTTAACCCTGTGTTGGCAAAGGTTGCAGACTGTCTAGTTGACCATTTGAAACACTCTTGACATATACAGTTTCACAATAATATACAATAAATAATAGAGTTTGAGTATGTATAAAGCACTAACAATGGTATAACTCTTTGAAACTTCACTTTTGCAATTATGCGTATGTATATATATATAAATATATTTTTTTACCACAATTATATATATATATATATATATAAATATATACGTCTTGAGAGACGTCATGTGTTGAAGTCAACTTACCTCTAGTGGCTAAACCAAGCTTCACTTCAATTGCTCGAAACAACGTCAACTAGAACCTAAATAATAATTAAACAATTCAATAAGGGTAGGTTCTCTAATAACCACAAATTCCTCTTGATAAAACAATTCCTCAACCACTATGAAGATTCAGCAAGGTAAAAATTTAACATATATTTCTAACATACCCCCAAACCTATTCCAGTTCAAAATAATTGTAAAGCACCCCAAAAAAAATAATTTGTTAACCTATATATATATTATTACGCATAAGCCTATATGTAAACTTCTAGACTTCATCAGATCAAAATAAACCTAATATCAAATCCTACTTTCTCGGTCAATCAGATGAACCATGAGGTGAACTGAAAATCTATTAAAGCCGTGAATATATATATATATATATATATATATATTAAAGCTATATATAATTGATCGATTAAAGCTATATGTATAGCAGGTTCTTTCACGGCCAAATCCGTGCACTAGTAATTCAATATATATATATATATATATATATATTCGGCCACCCAATTGAATCAACCATATATATATATCTACTTGTTTATAAATCTAATAGCACCATTCACCAATTCAGCCAACAACGAATGTGAAATTCCAGCAGATTTGTCAAATTGACTTAGGACAATTATAAACTTAAAACATACCCAAGTAAGATTAAGGGGAAAAAGGCAATCACAAGAAATAAAATCAACTTCCAAAAGAATTATCAAGAGTAATCCAAACAGCCTAGAAAGTAGGATCCTAGATCAAATAGTGCCCAAAGAAAGCAATAGAGTTTGTGAACACATAAGTTTACCTCAATACCGAATTGAGGTTTTTGCTGGCAGCCCCTTGCAGCGCACTCTCTACAGCCCCCCCCCCCTTTTGCTGTAGTTTCTTTTTTTTTTTTTTTTTTTTTTTTGTGTCTTGTGTCTTTCTCTCTACCTATCCCTAGGAAACCCTAATTTTATTTCATTATAAAGCTGTTGCACTTGGGCTGAAAGTTTAGAAGTCTATTTCATGATAAGGCTAATTTCAGTTGGGCTGAAAATTTAGAAGCCCACTACAACTAAATTAAACTTCCAAGACCCACTTATATTCCCACTAAACACCTTAATATTATTTTTATTATTGTTATCATTATAAAAAAATCACAATATAAAATTAATTATTTCCTCCAAAATAAATTAAGCAGTTTATCAAATCTACTCTCTAAAAGTAATTAAATTAAATTTAAATGAGACGGGTGTTACATTCTCCCCCTCTTATAAAATTTTCGTCCCCGAAAATTCAAAACATACCTCACTGCAGAAAAAGCTGGGGATATTTGGATTGCATTTCTTCTTTACGCTCCCATGAAGCTTCTTCCATGGAGTGGTTCCTCCATAATACTTTGACCAAATGTATAGTCTTATTACGTAGCACTTGCTCTTTACGATCTAAAATCTGAATCGGGACTTCCTCGTATGATAAGTTCTCTTTGACTTTGGTGGAGTTTGCTTATAACAATAGTTATCACTCCAGTATTAAGATGGCACTTTATGAGGCTTTGTATGGGAGAAAGTGTAGATCCCCAGTTTGTTGGGATGAGGTTGGAGAGAGGAGAATCTTGGGTCCTGAGATTGTTCAAAGGACCAGTGAAAAGATTGATGTGATTCGGGAAAGGTTGCGTGCAGCTCAGAGTAGACAGAAAAGTTATGCTGATCCACGGAGAAGAGAAGTGGAATTTGAAGTTGGAGACATGGTTTTCATTCGAGTGTCACCTATGAAAGGAGTTATGAGGTTTGGCAAGAAGATCAAAGCTGCTCAGAGTGGTGACCCTCAATTGTTTAAGATCATGGAACAAGTACGTGGTGGAAGTAGATTTGATTTTAGTATCTCTGATGATGGTGTTTTGAGGTTTGGTAATAGGCTTTGTGTGCCTAATGATTCATTGATTAAAAGAGAGATATTGGAGGAAGCACATCGTTCGCCTTATACAATGCATCCGGGTAGTACCAAGATGTATCATGACCTTCGAGAAGTTTATTGGTAGATTAACATGAAAAGAGAAATTGCTCAATTTGTGGAACAATGCTTGATTTGCCAGCAAGTCAAAGTGGAGCATCAGAGGCCATCAGGGTTGTTACAACCTTTACCTATTCCTGAGAGGAAGTGGGAGAATATCACCATGGACTTTGTGTGTGGATTACCGAGATCACCTAAGAATCATGATGCTATTTGGGTGGTGGTGGATAGGTTGACTAAATCTGCCCACTTCATTCCAATTAGAATGAACTACTCTCTTGACAAACTGGCTGAACTTTATATAAATGAGATTGTGAGGTTGCATGGAGTGCCAGCTTCTATTGTATCTGATAGAGATTCGAGGTTCACTTCAGGGTTTTGGGATAGTTTGCAAAAAGCCTTGGGTACTAAGTTGAACTTTAGTACTGCTTGCCACCCTCAAACGGATGGACAGTCTGAGAGAACTATCCAAATTTTGGAAGACATGTTGAGAGCTTGTGTCTTGGATTTCAAGGGTAGTTGGAATGACTATTTGTCTTTTGGTGGTAGATCAGTGGAGCCTTAGATTGATGACTGCGTTTGGAGCTTGGATAGTTGCTGAGTTGTTTTAGAAAAATTGTTTCAGGACAATGAGATTATTTTTTTGGAACTATGTTGAGATGTTATCTGGAGATTTTTCATACAAGAATAATATATTTTGTTTTGTTTTTTTTATGGATTATTAAGGAACTCTGATGATATTATAGAAGTTTATTTGAGGATTAATATTACGCTCTGTTCCATTATATCATTGTTGATTATTTCTAAGACAAGTTAAACATCTAAATCCTTGCTTTGGGTTTGGGGTGTTACAGTTCCTACATCTTAATCCTTGAGTACCCGATTTAATCCTTTAAGTTATTTATCATATATTTATGAAATCCAATTTCATAAATATATACTTTAGTAACTCTTCACTAAAGTAGTTAGGCCTAACATTCTAAATAACCAATCTTATTAAACTTATCTCAAGAGAATATTTTATATCTCCGTTAAGAGACTATGAATTCCATCTTAAGAATATATGTTCCATCATCACTAAATGTGGTTGCCCAAAATATTGTGGTTTTGACTGTGACTTTAGATCTCACTCCTGATATATCAAAGCAACCTACACTTCATCATCAAGTCCATTATTCTCTCAGGATTAAGAGTTCATGTATATAGAAATCGTGAGTTTTATTCTTCATTTAACAGTTGTTAGGAGAATAATAATTCTCACAGCAGTCCAGTTCAATATGTCTTAACACTTAAAACATATCAACACATCAACTAGAAGTCTCTACTTCCATGATCAAGACAAATCATCTTAGTTGATATGTTATAACCTTTGTAGATGAAATGCCCAATTTCATCACTGATTATGAACTAAAATTCTGAGTTTTCAAAGAACATATGATTTATATCTTTTGTGACTAAATCACATACTATGCATCTCATGGACTATATGATAATGTCCAAATATTCATGTTACCATTATTTTAGATAATAATAAGACAACTTTATTAATCACAACATTAAGTTATACATAATATCATACATAGCATCATACGATTGGATTTAAGGACACTAATCCTAACAAATGGTTTGGATGCCTTTCATAGGAAGGAAGCAAAGCTTCTTTGTGTGTAGTTCTTTTTTTCTTCAGGTATAATCCCTAACTTTTGCCTAGGTTTTCAATTTAATGGGATTCCTCAAATTTTGCACGGATTGCCTTTCGGTTTTCAACCCATTGAGGCACCTTATATCGTCTTTCAACATTATTATTATTATTATTATTATTATTATTATTATTATTATTATTATTATTATTATTATTATTATTATTAATTTTTTTTCACGCTTTTTTTTTTCTTTTTTCTTTTCTTTTGTCTTTCTCTCCTTCTCTTCTTCTTCTTCTTCTTCTTCTTCTTTTCTAGATATGGCTATAAGAGAGACTTTGGTTGCTTCAACCTCCCATTGTTCCTTTCAACACCTACCTCCCTAAGCACCTTAGGGACTGCCGGCTTCGTTAGAATGACATGGACTTTGAGGTGTATATGAAACTTATGGGTTGCCTCAAGGAGACCGACATTCAGTGGGTCGTGGAATGGTGGCATATCTCAAGCATGGTCCATAGTTGCTGCAAGGACCACTGTGTGACCTTAGTTGGGCTTCGAGGCTGTTCTTACTACTCCACTTGTCGTATCTCAAGGCAATTTAGAGAGCGTCAAGGAGCTCCTAATGATAAGTGGGCCTACCACATTGCAGTGTTCACCAATAGGATCTTGGGCAGGATCAGTGAGGCTTGGCCACGTTGTAGGGTGACAAAAGACATCGTTCCTCCCAAATACATCTACCCCATTGCAAGGTACAAGCAATGGGTGAAGGATGACATGAAGTGGATTTTGAAGGATGAGAAGGCTTACATGAAGACTAGCAAGAAAGTAAGGACGATTGAGTGACCACCTTGATATGCCCCATGTTTTACTTTTCTGCACTTTTAGGATTCTCATGTTTTTGTTTTTGAATTTAATAAAGGTTTGGAATGTTCCAAATCCCTTATGAAAACAATCTTAATATCTTTTAATTTGAGAAATGAGAGAATTTCCTTTTATTATTTGTGCTTATTGTCATTATTATTCTTTTTTTTTTCCTTTTTCCTTTGCCATGTAATTTTTGCCCATGACGTCCCTTCGGGAATTTTTGCCATGCCCATGGTATTTTCCCCTAATTTTTTCCTAGACCGTCTTTGCGAGTTTTCAATCTAGCAGGGTTCTTTTGCCTTAATTTTTGCTTAGGTTACCCTTTTGGGTTTTCAACCTAGCAGGCTTTTTCCTTTTTTATTTTTATTTTTATTTTATTTAGATGTTGTGATGGAAAAATACATGTTTGTATCGCATACAAAACATACGCAGCGAAAAATTAACGGATCTACTTCATTTGCAATTGATAACATGCACTATGTAAGTTTTAGAATATAGAATCAAGAGAGTGTACCTTGGTATGGTGAATTTCAAAACTGAAGATGAAAAGCACTTGGGAAAACTTTTAATCTTCACTCTAATTCCACTTCATGTCCAAGATGTGTGGTCTCTCAATTAGTTATATGTGTTTGTTCTAGGGAGAATGAGAAAATGTCCAACACTTACATACAAACCATTTCATCCTAATAAAATTTTGTATGTTTCTCTCCACATAACTGATTATCTAATTGGGCTAGCCTTTTGGACCTTACCAATTGGGCTTTAGTGTGTGGCTTGGAGTAGGACTAAAAAGGAACAAATAAGACACTAGCTTCAATGGGCCTTGGGCTTTTTTGTCAACTCTTGACAAGTTCAAAGTTACCATTAATTATATTTGATACCACTATATAAATATAATTGCACTCTAGGCCTTATCAATAATTATTTCCCAAGACTTTATTGCACATGCAACCCCTTCATAAAATATTCGTAGTAATACAGAGTCATGAATGTAGACTGCCATTTTGTAAATTACTACATCTTAATCCTTAAGTACCCGGTTTAATCATTTTAAAGTTATTCATCATATATTTATGAAATCTAATTTCATAAATATATACTTTAGTCTTACTAAAGTGGTTAGGCCTAACTCTCTAAATACCTGAACCCATTAGACTTATCTCAAAGGAATATTTTATATCTCCATTAAGAGACTATGAATTCTATCTTGAGAATATATGTTCCATCAACACTAAATGTGGCTGCCCAACATACTAAGGTTTTGACCGATACTTTAGATCTCACTCCTGATATATCAAAGAAACCTACACTTCATGATCAGGTCCATTATTCTCTCAGGATTAAGAGTTCATGTAAATATAAGTCGTGAGATTTATTATTCAATTAACAGTCGTTAGGAGAATAATAAATCTCACGGCGGTCCAGTTCAATATGTCTTAACTCTTAAAACATATCAACATATCAACTAGAAGTCTCCACTTCCATGATCAAGACAAATCATCTTAGTTAATATGTTATAATCTTCGTAGATGAAATGCCCAATTTCATCACCGATTACGAACCAAAATTCTGAGTTTACAAAAAACTTGTGATCTATATATTCTATGACTAAATCACATAAACACATACTATGCATCTCATGGACTATATGATAATGTCCAAATATTCATATTTCCATTATTTTAGATAAGAATAAAGCAACTTTATTAATCACAATATTAAGTCATACATCATTTAATACATAATGTCATACATAATATTATACATGGCATATTACAATAGGATTTAAAGACACTAATCCTAACATGTTGTATTTCTGGAATCTATCCATGTTGATTAAGCGAAGCATTTCTTCCCTATCCAAATTTGTGATTCTTGTAGTAGCTCCAGTCATGATCTTCTTAAGGATAAAAGGCCCAGACCACCTCGCCTTCATCTTTCCTCTTGGATCGAAAGTCTTATCTTTAAGCACCTTTGAGACCAAGTTCCCTTCTTTAAGGTTTCTCGGCTTCACTTTCTTGTTGAATGCTCTAGCAATCCTTTTTTGGTACCCTTGTGCATGATATTGTGCCTTAGCCCTCTTCTCATCTATCAAAGCCAATTGTTCATATCTCACCTTAGCCCAATCCTCTTCTAGGACCTTGGTTTCCACCAATACTTTCAACGATTGTATCTCCACATGAATAGAAAGCACCTCCTCACTACCATAAACCAACGAGTAAGGTGTTGCCCCAGTTAATGCCCGTATAGAAGTTCTATAACCCCATAAGGCAAATGGATGCTTCTCTGCCCAGTCTTTGTATGTCAGTACCATCTTGGCTAGGATGTTCTTCAAATTCTTATTAGTTGCATCTACAACCCCATTAGCTTGTGGTTGATACAGTGAAGACTTGTAATGCTCATTGTTGTACAACTCCATGATCCTTCGAACCTCCCTCTCGAAGTGGGAACCGTTATCAGTAATGATCTCTTGGGGCACCCTAAACTTGCATATGATATTGTTTTCTAAGAACCGAGCCACATGCTTAGCCTTCAATACGGAGTAGGAGGCTGCCTCCACCCACTTAGTCAAATAGACGATTGCCACTAGAATGTATTCATGTTCATTTGAAGCCTTAGGATCTATCCTTCCAATCACATCTATGCCCCAAACCGAGAATGGCCATGGAGAAGTCATGCTATACAACTTATTAGGCAATACATGGTTCAAGTTGGCGTGCATTTGACAATCGTGGCAACTTTTCATTATACCACACAATCCTTCTCCATTGTATTCCAGAAGTACCCTATCCTTAGGATTTTCTTGGCTAACATTCTTCCATTCATATGAGGGCCACAAATCCTTGATGAACTTCTTCCATTACTTTCTTGCCTTCTTCCTTCTTCCAGCAATGAAGGTGTATGCTATCAAAGGATTTTCTATAGAGTTGTGCTCCATATAGGATGTACTGAGTTGCCATCATCCTAATGGAA
Organism: Lithocarpus polystachyus; assembly: GCA_033629205.1. Classification (NCBI taxonomy): domain Eukaryota; kingdom Viridiplantae; phylum Streptophyta; class Magnoliopsida; order Fagales; family Fagaceae; genus Lithocarpus; species Lithocarpus polystachyus. The sequence continues at coordinate 32,259,127 of CM066169.1, read as the reverse complement.
CAACGTTTTCTCTTGTTGGCACCATCCGGATATGCCCTTAGTTCCAAGAACTTCATGATGTCATAGTACAACGGAACTTCCTCTTCCTCTATGGTCATTACTGAAGCTTCGGTTTTCCCTTTGTGCACTTCCTCATAACTTTGCTCAATCTCCAAGGGTCGTGTCCATATTCCCTCGGGTATTTCAACCATGGAGGCTAAGGTAGCTAAGGCATTCGCAAATTGATTTTGAGCTCTAGGAATGATTGTGTATTCAACTATGTCAAAGGTCTTGTTTAAGTCCTCCAAGTATTGTTGATATGGCTTCAAATGTTCCTTTTTTACCTTCCACAATTTATGCGCTTGGGCTTTAACCAGAGTTGAATCCCTAAGACTTTGGCCTTCTTTACCCCCAATTCTTGAAGAGCTTCCATTCCGGCAATGCAAGCCTTATATTTAGCCATGTTATTGGTGGCTTCAAAATTCAACTTGATTGCCAAAGGTATGTGAGATCCCTTGGAAGCAATCAAGAGTATCCCTATCCCATTCCCATATTGGTTTACGTCTCCGTCAAAGTACATGTTCCATATCCCTAACTCAACATCCAAAATGTCCTCATCTGGAAAGTCTTCTTTACCATCTTCCCACTCTATAAAATTCTTGGCACAAAAATCTGACATAATGCTTCCTTTGATAGTTTTCCTAGCCACATACTTCAAATCGAACCAACAAGATCAACCATCTCGACAATCTTCCACTCAAAGCAAGTTTCTCAAAGAGATACTTCAATGAGTCCATTCTTGCTACCACCCATATTTGGAAAGATAAGACAATATGTCTTAATTTCTGTATAGCCCAAACAAGTGCAAAGCATGACTTTTCTATGGGAGTGTACCTAGTTTCATAATCATGGAACCTCTTGCTCAAGTAATATATGGCCCTCTCAGTCTTGTCATTGTTTTCTTGTGCAAGCATACTTCCAACTGCATCCCCTATGATAAAGAGGTATAGGTGTGATGGTTCTCCATGTTGTGGAGGCACTAGGATAGGTGGGTGGAGGAGATATTCCTTGATAAGTTCAAAGTCTTTTTGGCACTCATCATTCCATGTATGCGGTTCATTCTTCCGTAGGAGTTTGAAGATGGGCTCACAAGTAAAGGTGAGCTTGGCAATGAATCGACTAATGTATTGTAATCGGCCTAAGAAACCCCATATTTCTTTCTCACTTTTGGATGGAGGCATCTCTAATATGGCTTCAATCTTGGATGGGTTAACTTCTATCCCTTTATCACTCATTAGGAAGCTTAACAATTTTCCGAAAGTTAAGCAGAAGGTGCACTTTTATGGGTTCAACCTCAATTTATATTCTTTAATCCTCTTAAAGAACTTTCTTAAGTTTATGGTGTGGCTATCCCTATCCTTGGATTTTACTATCATGTCATTAACATACACCTCTACCTAATAATGCATTATAACATGTAGCAAGGCCGTAGCCATCCTTTGGTAAGTTGCCTCAGCATTCTTGTGGCCAAACGGCATTAATGTGTAACAATAGATTCCCCATTCGGTAGTAAAGGTGGTTTTGGTCATGTCCTTGAGAGCTATCTTGATTTGGTTGTACCTCGAAAAACCATCCATGAAAGACATCAAAGCATTTCCCGCCGTGTTATCTGCTAAGACATCAATGTGTGGGAGAGGAAAGTCATCCTTAGGGCATGCTTTGTTCAAGTCCCTGAAATCTGCACACATCCTTACCTTCCCATCTTTCTTAGGTATGGGCACGACATTGGCTATCCATTCAGCTTGGTGTACAGGTTTGATGAACCCTGCATTTAATTGCTTAGTAACTTCTTCCTTGATTTTTAAAAGCCATTTGGTCCTCATTCTTCTTAATTTTTGCTTGACAGGCACCATGTGATCATAAGCATTAATGTGATGTTGAGTTATCTTGGGGTCAATTCTGGGCATATTTTCATAGGACCATGCAAACACCTTTTGAAATTCCATGAGGAGTTCTTGATGATCTTTTCTCTCTTTTTCATTAAGAGTTGAGCCAATTTTAATTAAGCATGGATTCCCATCATTGCCCAAATTAATGGTTTCAAGAGTTGGTTCCAGAGGTTCAATTTTCTTTTCCAATTGTTTATTAATTTTGATGCGAACCTCAATCGACTCGCTTTGAGACCCAACACACAATATTGGAATATTGCCCAAGAAAGCTAAAATTGATATTTTTGATAGAACCCTAACCCAACGTTTATAAGAGAAATGCGAACCAAAGGTATAAATAACAGACCTCGACCCAATGATTATAATGGAATCACGAACCGTAGGTATAAAGTTTGAACGTCACAAGGAAGAATCCCTGATAAGTTCACAATTCTTGAAGAACCAAAGAGAAGAGCAAATTCTCACCTTTTTTTTTTATTCAATAATTTATCAAAAACGTTTACATACTAAAGCACCTATTTAAGGGCTCCATAAAACTTGACAAACAAGAAAATATATTCAAAAATAACTCCTAATTGATACCTAACCATATCAGGAATCAAATTTGACCTAAAAAGCATTAAATACACCTAAAAACAAGGAAATAAATCACCTGAACCCAAAATAACGTTTTTTACATAAAAATACCAAAAATAAAAAATTACAATAATTAAATAGTAAATTGTGTCCTACATCAAACCCCTCCTCTTGAAACAAACTCATCCTCGAGTTGATCTTTGAAATCTGAAATCTTCCGTTCCAAATAAACAAATATTTCGAATGCTTTAATAACTTGATCCGGTTCTGAAACTTGAATCCTTCATAAAGTGTAGCATAAAATTTCTTCTCATCTACTTTCAATTTATTTGCAACATCAATCAACAAAGGGTTGATAATAAAATTAAAATTTTCTACTCCAAGAAAATCAACATATTGTATTGTCATCTTCAACAAATCAACTGAGGCTTGAGGATTGTGAGTTGTGGACTCATCCTCATATTTGACCTCAATTGAATCTTCCACAATGTTCTCAATAATTACCATCTCTTTTTTTTTCACTTTTTTTTTTCGAGCTTGGTGCACGATTTTAACCTAGTGCACGTCACAAAATAAGAACGAGGAATAAAGGACACAAAAGGAATAAGATAGGATGGTAACAGGAAACAAAAGATAAAAGGATAGAAAATTGATTTTAGAACCTGAGCTCTGATACCAAATGATGCAAACCTCAATCGACACGCTTTGAGACCCAACAAACAATATTGGAATATTTGCCCAAGAAAGCTAAAATTCAGATTTTTTGATAGAACCCTGACCCAACGTTTATAAGAGAAACGCGAACCAAAGGTATAAGTAATAGACCTTGACCTAATGATTATAATGCAATTACGAACCGAAGGTATAAAGTTTGAATGCTACAAGGAAGAATTCCTAATAAGTTCACAGTTCTTGAAAAACCAAAGAAAAGAGCAAAGCCTCACTTTTTCTGATTTTATTCAATAATCTATCAAAAACGTTTACAGACTAAAGCGCGTATTTTAGGGCTCCATAAAACTTGACAGACAAGAAAATATATTCTAAAATAACTCCTAATTGATACCTAACCATATCAGGAATCAAATTTGACCTAAAAAGCTTTAAATGAACCTAAAAACAAGGAAATAAATCACCTAAACCCAAAATAACGTTTTTTACATAAAAATACCAAAAATAAAAAATTACAATAATTAAATTGTAAATTGTGTCCTACATAAGGAGGAGTCGCTACCTACTTTTGCAATGGCCTAGGAACTATGAATATAGTGTCCTTTCATGGAAGGACCATTGATCTTACTACCAAAGATATGAGTTTGGAGTTTAGGTACATTCTTGGGAAGGTGTTAGACACCTAAGACTGCCTAACCCTAAGGTTGGTCTCGTATTATTATGTCTTAAGTCTTAAACTCAATAATGAAATGAAAGTCCTAAACTATTTAAGATTTCTTAAACACTAATGAATCAAAAATTAGTTATATAGAACTCTATCCTTAACTTATTTGATTAAGAATTCTAATCTCATTAGAAACTTTATACCTTTTAATTAAGATTTAATTACACTAAAACTTCTAATTAAAATAAATTAAGGACTATCAATCATACAATAATTTAGGACTACGAGTTCTATTTAACTAATATATTTGATCGCATTAGGTCTTTTAGTTAGATAATGATTAATAAATGTCCTTAACTTTTAAGGACTATAAAATTAATCACATAGCCTTATGACATCTTCATTATTCTTCCATCAAAAACACCTTTTGATTTTATTAACGAAGATTTACATTTTTGTGAGAATCTCGCAACTAAGCTCTTCTTGCAAAAATGGGTTAAGGCAAAATAGTGAAAACACAAAATTCAGACGGAAACTTTCACGACTGTCTCGGGACTGATTCACAAGTAAGGGACTGATTCACAAGTAAAGCTTACCTGTAAAATAGTTTTATGCTTCAGAGGCATTTTTCATGGGTTACCTTCTCGCAAAGTTACTCGCAAAAAATGCGTGTTTTCAGCTTTTAAAGAACAGTTGCAAACAGTTTTCAACGGTTTTTCATGAATAAACAACCATTATATGAACATGATAGTCAGAATTTGATATTAAAACTGAATTCCATCGATGTTATAGGCTTATAGTTCAATTTAACATACTTAAATTCAAATTTAAACAACATCATAATATCAATATCAGTTTTTATTAAATCATAGGTTCAACAACCATGCAGAAAATTAAATGCATATAAAATCTTTAAACATGATGAAACTATTATCTCTAATTCCAAAACTCACAAAACATGTTATACAGATTCGAAATGAAAACCAGGCTCTGATACCAATTGTAGGAAAATAACTTGTTTGTATCGCATACAATATATATGCAGCGGAAAAATTAACGGATCTACTTCATTCGCAATTGATAACATGTGCTATGTAAATTTCAGAATATATGAACAAGAGTGTACCTTGGTATGGTGAATTTCAAAACCAAATGAAGAAAAGCACTTGGAAACACTTTTGATCTTCGCTTCAATTCCACTTGATGCCCAAGATGTGTGGTCTCTCAATCAGTTCTATGTGTTTGTTCTAGAGAGAATATGAAGAAGTCTCTTTCATATATATATAAACATACAAACCATTTCATTCTCATATAAAATTCTGCATGTTTCTCTCCACATAACCGATTATCTAATTGGGCTAGTCTTTTGGGCTTTCCCAATTGGGCTTTAGTGTGTGGCTTGAAGTGGGACTAAAAGGGAACAAATAAAACACTAGCTCCAATAGGCCTTGGGCTTTTCTGTCAACTCTTGACAAGTCCAAAGTTACCATTAATTATATTTAATACCACTATATAAAAATAATTGCACTCTAGGCCTTATTAATAAATTATATCCCAAGACTTTATTATACATGCAACCCCTTCATAAAATATTCGTAGTAATACAAAGTCTTGAATATAGACTGCCACTTTGTAAATTACTACATCTTAATCCTTGAGTACCCGGTTTAATCATTTTAAGTTATTCATCATATATTTATGAAATCTAATTTCATAAATATATACTTTAGTCTTACTAAAGTGGTTAGGCCTTCTCTGAATAACTAAACCCATTAAACTTATCTCAAGGGAATATTTTATATCTCCATTAAGAGACTATGAATTCCATCTTGAGAACATATGTTCCATCAACACTAAATGTGGCTGCCCAACATTCTAAGGTTTTGACCGTTACTTTAGATCTCACTCCTGATATATCAAAGCAACCTACATTTCATGATTAGGTCCATTATTCTCTCAGGATTAAGAGTCCATGTGAATAAAAGTCGTGAGATTTATTATTCAATTGACAGCCGTTAGGAGAATAATAAATCTCACAGCGGTCCAGTTCAATATGTCTTAACTCTTAAAACATATCAACACATCAACTAGAAGTCTCCATTTCCATGATCAAGACAAATCATCTTAGTTAATATGTTATAGTCTTCACAGATGAAATGCCCAATTTCATCATCGACTACGAACTATAATTTTGATTTTACAAAGAACTTGTGAATTATATCTTCTGTGACTTTTCACATAAATCACATACTATGCATCTCATGGACTATTTGGTAATGTCTAAATATTCATGTTACCATCATTTTAGATAAGAATAAAGCAACTTTATTAAACACAATATTAAGTCATGCATTATTTCTCGCATAATGTCATACATAAGATCGTACAGAGCATCATACAATAGGATTTAAGGGCATTAATCCTAACATAAAGAACAGTTGTAGACAGTTTTCAACGGTTTTTCATGAATAAACAACCATCATATGAACATGATAGGCAGAATTTGATATCAAAACTAAATTCATTGATGTTATAGCCTTAAAGTACAATTTAACATACTTAAATTCAAATTTAAACAACATCATAACATCAATTTCAGTTTTCATCAAATCATAGTTTCAACAATCATGTTGAAAATTAAATGCAAAATCATCTAAAGATATGAAACTATTATCTCTAATTCCAAAACTCACAAAACATGTTATTCAGGTTCAAAATTAAAGACCGCTCTGATACCAATTATTGGAAAATACTTGTTTGTATAAAATTCGCAGCAGAAAATTAATGGATCTACTTCATTCGCAATTGATAACATGTACTATGCAAGTTTCAGAATTTAAGAACAAGAGAGCGTACCTTAGTGCGGTGAAATTGAAAACAAAATATTAAAAGTACTTGGGAACACTTTTAATCTTCACTCTAATTCCACTTAATGCCCAAGAAGTGTGGTCTCTCAATCAGTTTCCAAGGAGAGAATAAGAGTGTGCCCAACACACACATACAAACCATTTCATTCCTTAAATGATCTTAATGAAAACCTTTTTGAAAAGACTTACACTTACGAAAGACTTATGAAATTCTGTATGTTTCTCTTCTTATATATAACTGATTATCTAATTGGGTTAACCTTTTGGGTCATTCCAATTGGGCTCTATTATGTGGCTTGGAGTGGGACCAAAAGGGAACAAAAAAGACTTTAGTTCTAATGGGCCTTGGGTTTTTCTATCAACTCTTGACAAGTCCAAAGTTACTATTAATTATATTCAATACCACTACTAACATAATTGCACTTTAGGCCTTATTAATAAATTATATCCCAAGACTTTATTATATTGCAACACCTTCATTAAAATATTCATAGTAATACAAAGTCATGAATATAGATTGTCACTTTGAAGATTACTACATCTTAATCCTTGAGTACCTGGTTTAATCCTTTATGCTATTCATCATATATTTATGAAATCCAATTCTATAAATATATACTTTAGTAAACCTTACAAAGTGGTTGGGCCCAACAATCTGAATAACCAAACCCATCAAACTTATCTCAAGGGAATATTTTATATCTTCGTTAAGAGATTATGAATTCCATCTTAAGAATATATGTTCCATCAACACTAAATGCGGCTGCCCAACATATTGAGGTTTTGATAGTGACTTTTGATCTCACTCCTGATATATCAAAGCAACCTACACCTCATGATTAGGTCCATTATTCTCTCAGGATTTAGAGTTGATATAAATAGAAGTCATGAGATTTATTATTCATTTGACAGTCGTGAGGAAAATAATAAATCTTACAGCGGTCCAGTTCAATATGTCCTAACTCTTAAAACATATTAACATATCAATAGAAGTCTCCACTTCCATGATCAAGACAAATCATCTTAGTTGATATATTATAGTCTTCATAGATGAAATGCCCAATTTCATCGCCGACTACGAACTAAAATTCTAAGTTTACAAAGAACTTGTGATTTATACATTCTGTGACTTTTCACATAAATCACATACTATACATCTCATGGACTAAGGTAATGTCTCATTAGTTCATTTATAAATAGTCTCATAAAATTAAACAATTTAATTATTTATAACATGCCAATAAATTGGATTTTAGGGCATAAAGCCCAACAAGATATGTGGAAACATAAAAGGAAAGAGAGAAATTCATTTAAGCTAAGGTTGGAAAACATCCTAACATAGAAATATTCTGACCAGTTTTGGTATTTTAGCCATATCTTCTTACTCCGATATCAGATTGACTTGATTCTTTTGGCCACGCAAAGATGACTTAAAGATATAAAATTTTGTTGTTTACTAAAACTTTAGAATCTTTCATATTCAAGGCCAGAACGGACCAGGAATTTGACCTACTGTTGAAAAAAGTGAATCGACATTTTTTATTTTCCTTTTTGGGGAGCAGGTGTTTTAGGGTTTTGAATCTTATAAATATTAAAGGGATACAAGGGCAGACCCATTTTTGGCTGTTGGAAAACCTTATTTTTCATCAGTTTTAAAAGTTTTAATTTTCTATGGAAACTTAAGAACCTAAGCTAGGGTTAGGGGCAAATCCCTAATGTTGTATGCTGTCCACTATTCAATCCAAGCATGTTTTTCACATTTTGATTACTGAAATCAATTGTTCCTTTTTCATAATTGTTTTGTTAGATTGATATTTAATTTTCCGATTCTTTCATAAGTCTATTTTTGAATTTTCTTATTGTTAGAATAGGGTTTTATTATCTCTTTAGCCAAATGTAGTAATTTTGTTAGATATTACTTTTGCCATAGTATTGCCTCTAAGGTATGCGATGTTCTTGAGTTTTTCTAGAAATTTTATGATTCTCTAGACTAAATTGTTGGAAAAAATTAATGAATATAATCAACCAAAGAGAGTTTTATTAATTAATCTTATTTCTAAATCTCCAATTGGATAGTTTATGTGTTTACTTATCCGATTCTGTACTAAATTGGATTGGTAGTGGATGCTTAACAATATTGGTGGACAAACCCTAACGCCCTATGTAGACACTGCATTTTGTACCTGTTAATAAATTTTAGTCCCCGGTCCCAATGATGAGCTTGACATGTCTACAAAAGGTAATTGAAGTTATTTTAATCGTTTGGAAGTAATCAAAATTCAAAAGTGCTCAAATCGCTTCGAAAACGATGCTGAAAAATGACCTTTGCTCACTGTTTTGACCATTACTTCTGATCGGTAAATAATTTTTGAGTGAGGTAGACATTGGATAGTAGACATACTGGGCTTCAATTTGAACATAACTTTTTCCTGATTAGGATTTATATTGAGTGAATTATGGTCGTTTGAAGTTGGGCCATTAGAGCTATCAAAAATTAAGGTTTCTGGGAATGCATGCGTGCGCGGGTGTGAGCGCGACGGGGGGAGTACGTCTCGGCCGAGTGGATTGGGGCAAAGAAAAGAAGGAGTCACGACCTAGATTAGGTCTAGGAATCATAATATAGTGCACTTACATTGAAGGACTAATCTTACTACCAGAGTATGGGTTAGAAGTTTAGGTATGGGGATGGAAAGGTGTTAAGCACCCAACCCCACCCAACCTATGGGTCGGCTTCCAGTCATTGTGTCTTAAATCTTAATCTCATTAAAGGCTCATTCAATATTGTTATCTATACTCACACACACACACACTAGCATACATATATCATGGCAACTCACCTCAAGCCTACATACATCTATCATGCATATTCAAACAACAAGATATCACAAGGGCAGAAACTTAAACATGGCAACATCAAAGAAACGTGTGATTGCATTCTAGACATCAAGAACACATCATCCAACCAAGCATGTTCATACTCATCATTAAATATATATCCAATACATGTTCGTGTGGATGCATGACTTACTTTACTTACCTTACTGCATCTTAGCACCTATGCATCAATGAATGGGCATGTGAGTACATGTTTATGGAATTAAAGCAAGAAAAGAAAAGGAAACCCTAATCTTGCATGTTAAAGGCAAACAAACAATTAAACAGAGGAACAGATTCTCAAAAACATAAAAATGAGCCAAAACAAAGGTATATGACACATGAAAATAAAGAAAAAGAAGCTAAAAAACTCGGATTAGGATTTCTGGATTGAAGTATGCGTGCGCATACATAAGCCTACGTGCACAAACATGCGCTCAGGAACCCTAACCCAGAAACTCAGAAACACAGAAACAAAGCAGAAAAGAAAACTAAGGAAACTAACAACATAACATGCTTTAAAACGTGAAAACAACATATACCTAAACTAAACAAGCATATTAAAACATATATAACAAATATATAAATTAAGAACACAAGAACATGAATTATAAAATATTCAAATTAAAGAAGAGCCATGAAGAGAGACTCGCCTTGCTTATGGAACACAACTTGGTTGATATTTAACTGGCCCCTCAGTACCTATAACAAAAAAATTAGATTGCAGACAAGAATAATCAAAAGAACACAACAAAGTTAGTAATCACAACTCAAGAATAAGAGATTTTGAAAATAGTTTGGAGAAATCAATTTAAAAAATAATAATTTCTACCTTAAAACTAACTAAAGAGAGGTTTTTAATTTGTAAAAAAATGTGCTAAGGGATGTGTGTCAATTTTAGAGAAGAGAGTTAGGGTTTTTGAGACGATGGAGGCCCAAAAATAACTCTCTCTAGCTAGGGTTTTGATTGGAGACATAAGATGAGTATTTATAAGTTAAAATTAGGGCTTTGGGTCTTTTTAATGATCTTTTGACGTTCTCAAGGTCTATGGGCCGGCCCACATCAAAGCATGATATTTTGGGCCCTTAAAATGAAGTTTTAAAACTAAGAAAATCAGACTGCCTAGTTGGCCCAACTTTAAATGGTCATAACTTACTCAATATAAGTCCAAATTAGGCAAAATTTGTGCTCAAATTGAAGCCCAAGATGTCTAATTTTTAATGAAATAATCACTCAAAAATTATTTGTGGATCAAAAGTTATGGTCAAAATAATGAGCAAAGGTCATTTTTCAGTATTGATTTCAAAGTGATTGAAGCACTTTTGAGTTGTGATTACTTCCAAACCATTGTAAACTCTTTAATTACCCTTGGTTGACATATGTTAACCTCATCATTGGGGTTGGGGACCAAAAGTCATTAATGGGTACAAAATGTAGTGTCTACAACGGGGAGCATGCATGCGTGCGCATCCCCAAACCTGCGTACGCATGGCTTCTCCAAAAGCCCAGAAATTCAGTTTTGGGGGTCCAAAACATCATTCTTTGATGTGGGCCAACCCTTAGACCCTTTGGAATGTCTAAAACTCTCTAAATGAGTCTGAAAACCCTAATTTAAACATATAAATACAACCTTATGCCTCCAAACTAAGGGGCTAGCTGGAGAGAGTGGATTTTTGACCTAATTACTTCCAAAAACTCTTTCTTTTCTCTGCATCTTCTATACACAACTGCCAAGAATATTTTTTAATCATAAAAAATATAAAATATAAAATAAACCTCTCTTTAGTTAGTTCTAATCTTGTTTTTGAGTTATGATTACCTACAAACTATTGAAATATTTTATTTTCTTTGATATCTCATTGAATCTTGTTATGTAGGAACTGAGGACTGGTTAGACATCAACCAAGTTGTGTTCCATAAGTAAGGTGGGTCTCTCTTCATGGCTTTTCCATGATTAGGGTTTTTATAACTTGTGTTCTTGGTGTTCTTAATTGATTTATATGTTATATATTCTTAGAAATATGTTTTTCTTTGTTTAATTTTGTTTTGTTGTGTCTCATCCTGTTTTGATTGGAGAGTTGAATGATTGGATATATTGATGAACATGTTTTGATGTGTTAAGTGTTATTCTTGTCTGTTATTAGATCCAATGCATGTTTAAGAATAGATTTCATTTTGCATATTTTTGTTGTTAGTTTAGGTTGTTTATTTTTATATTAGAAGTATGTTTAGGTTGTTAGTTTCTTTGCTTTAAGTTTCTTCTCTGTTTTTCTGCATTTTAGTTTCTGGGTTAAGGTTTGAGGTGTGTATGCTTGCGCATGTGTACACATACTCGAAGTACACGTATGCGTACAACTAGCCCGTGCACGCAGGCTTCTGTATGCACACGCGTACTCCTGCCTAGAAAACCTAATCTGAGTTTTCTGCTTCTGTTTTTCTTTATTTCTTTCATGTAATGTGCCTCTGTTTTGGTCATTTCTTATGTTTTTTAGTCTCTGTCTCTCTATTTACTTGTTGTTTTTTCTTTATATGTTAGCTTAGGTGTAGACACAGCATTTTATACCCCTTACGACTCGGGCCCCCGTTCTCCAATGATGCTCGAACTCTAAGGCCCAGGCTAGTTAGAGCCTAATCAGACATTAAATTGACTTGAGGAGTGTTAAAATGGAAAATATAACTTTTTAAATAAGAAAAAAAAATCTATTTTTGCAAATGACCAAACTGGCCCTCAGTCTACGTACGTGGGTCGCTACTTGCGTACGCGGGCCAAAGCATGCGTACGTACGCACATTCCTATGTAGACAGCTAGGGTTTCAGAAGCATAAGAAAGGCAAGATTTATGCAATAATGGCTGAGGTTTGGAATGAATCCCAAATCGTATGGGAGCCGTTCCAAACCCCATTTTTTCAACTATAAAAACCCTTACATGGTACATTTTTAAAATACACAAATCCCATAGGAAAAACCTATGATTCACTAGAAAATATTGAATCAAAAGGGAGTTTTTCACAAAACACCCTCATGTCAATTTTATTTGATTGGGACCTTTTCTGGCCCTAATCCTTTTAGTTTAACGTTGCTAATCACTTTCTTATTGGTTTGTGAATAGATTTCACTGAAGGGAACTGTCAAAAATCAAGCTAAGGAGCTTTTTGCTTTAAGGTATTCTTTCTAGCTTTCTTGTTATTTTTTGTCTTTCTTTTCTTGTTTTAATCTTGTTTTTGGTTTGGTTTATGTTTATGCATGTTTGCCTAGGGTAGTATATAGTGTTATTTATGTTCTGAGCATGCTAGGTTGTTAGAATTAAGTTTTTCTTGCTTGTGCTCTGTTATTATGTTTTTAGGTTTTCTGGGCAAGGACTTGTGTACGCATAATTTTGCCTGTGCACATAGGCTTGATTATGCAGACACAAGCCTATTCTAGCGTGCATGATGCCATTGCCCAGAAACTCTAAATTTTTTTTTTTGTTTGTTTTGTTTCTACTTCTGTAAGGTTGATTTATCAACCATTGTGTTGTCTTTATTCCGTGCCAATTTGCTTATATTTTCAACATTTAGAAACCCTGTATTTAGGTGGGAATCATGTAAGGGTAGTGTGTGAGAGAGTGTGAAGATTTGCTCAAGACTATGCTGCAAAACAGAGACTCGCGACTGGACCTTGCTGGTGTCTTACGACTGGCAAGCTGCCAGATGTTGTACACGAGAAAAGCGTGTAGAGGAGAACTCGCGACTGGATATCACGGGTGGCTCGCGACTGGAAGCTGCCAGAATATGAACCATCGTGCCAGCTGTCGCACTACAGGACGAAATTTCTAGTCTGACCTTTCAGTTTCTTCATGACTTGAACTTGCGACTTAGTCAAGCTGCGAGGCCAAGCCGCCAGCCTACTCTGTTGTGAAAAATCTGTCTCTTCGCATTCCAAACACCCACCAGTATATATACCCCTTATACCCATGAAATGTAGAGAGCTTCCAGACAGAATATTGAGAGAGAAACCCTAGAGAAAAAAAAGATTGATTCATCCACAATCTTAACCTTGTGACTCTTCAAATTCCTTTACTCTCTTCCTCTCCATTGTAGATCCTTGAGAGGTACTTTAGTTAAAACCTTTTCTCACCATACCCACATCTGTGAGAAAGCTTTTTGGTTTTTTGGGAAGCAGTTAGGAAGTAGCCAATTTATATTTGTAGATTCTATGAACTAGTAGCGGGATCCGGGAAGCTAAAGAAGAAATAGGTTCGGCGTAACCTCATTGGAGCAAGAAGCTTGGAGAGCTTAGGTACCTGGGTAGATTAGGCTTGGAGGGTCTATTGCTGTCCTTGTATCCCAACAACATTCTTTAGTGGATCATTTTGACCGCTTGGAGGGCGGCGGAGAGGTTTTTCGCCGAGGGTCTTCGGTTTCCTCTTCGATAACACATCTTGTGTTGTCCTTGTGTTTGCATCTCTCTTCCCTTTATCTTTGTCATTTAATTTCTGTTATGGATGTGATTTTATTTGACTAAGATGGTTTATCAATTCTGTTTTAGGCTTTAGTTCATTTTCCGTATGTTAATCGTTTGTTTTAAAGCTTGAATTGATAATTTGTAATTTGGGGGTCTAAATGTTCATAGTGTTTTATACACTATTTGAACTTTCAATTGGTATCAGAGCAGGTACACTTTTTGTGGTTTAAATATCTAAGTGTGATCCTTGACCCCTTGTATTTATTTGCCATGGATTGTGATTTGTATGCTTCCTTGGTTGTTGATGATTGTAGCATGCCACATGTTTGTGAAAATGCCTCTATGAGTGATAATTCTCATGATTGTGATGCGATGTTACATGAGTCTTTGGATGTTATTGATATTCCTAACATCAAACTCTTTAAGAAAAAGGCTAAGAAGTTTCAAAAGGATTTGGGCAAGTTTGTTTGTGAAAAGGATGATTTGAAGGCTAAGCTCAATGAATCAAATAAATTGGTTGAGAAATATAAAAAACTTGCTGAAAATTCTCTTGAAAAGTTGAAAGAGTTTGAATGTTTGAATATGGACTTGGATGCTAAACTTGTTTTGTCTAACAAACTAGTTGATGATCTTAAATATGAAAATGAATCTCTTAAGATGATGCATGCCAAGTGTTTGATTGCTGAACCTACTGTTAAAAATGATGAAAATATTTGTTGCAATCATGTTGTGGTACCCGATTCTGTGCCTATTGTGTGTTCTACCTCAAAGGAAAAATCGGTGTACATTCCTCCACACAAAAGAAATCAAAAGGTGGAGAGAAAGGCTGTTAAGCCAAAGTCTTTGTTTAGGTCTCAATCTAAAGTTTTGAATGAATCTAAATTTGTTCCAACTTGCCACCATTGCGGTGTGATCAGTCACATAAGACCTCAATGTCGTAAGTTGAAGAGAGAACAAAATCAAATGGCTAGATCCCTTCCCAAAAAGCCTAGTAGACCTAAACACGTTGTTTGTCACCATTGTGGTGCTTTTGGTCATCTAAGACCTTATTGCTCTAAGTTTCATGCTCTTAAAAGAATTAAAAGAAAAGAGAAACTTGAGCTTTTTGGAGGATGTGCTAAAAAGGGTAAACCGGATTTGAGTGAAAATAGCATGTTGTTAAAGAAAGTGTTTAAAGCTCTTAACTCCTTGACTATGTGCATCTCCGGTTCTCATTCTTCCAACCCTCGTCTCAGTTCTCATGAGATACTCATTCCAAACAATCGACCCGTTTGGATGAGGAAGGGTTCCTATGGTTGCGCTTTTACTCTTTTGGTCCTTGATCAAATTCTTTCGATCTTTGTAGGACTGTTCATGCATTAAATGTCATATCTTCATGCATTTTCTGCATCTTGCATTTATTCATATGCATTGTTTTCGTTTTGATCTTAGTTTTATGTTTTAGTTTTGTGTGAGTAAAAATCCAAAACCACATAAAAAGTGAAAAATTCAAAAAGTTTGATCGTATATGTTTGAGCACATATCTCATGTGAGTTTTTCCTTGTACCTTCGTACTTATGGCTTTGTGCATTTACGAGCTTAGCTTGTTCTTTATGCACTCATATCATTGTGGGAAAAATCTTGACATCTTTGTGTGTTTGTTGTAAATCGATCTTCAAGCTTGTCATGAATGATAAGTCAATAGTCATGTTGGTTTTGATACATGCGTAGACTTGTGCCTATATCTCTTCCCACTCATTTTTTTTTTTTGCTTAAAGAGCTCAACCAATGTAAATCTCAAAATGAAAACAGATAATAAGCTGCAAAAGCCGTCGCACATACTAGTATTCGACTAGCAAAAAGGGAAAGCGACTTTTATGAAAATGTATGATGCCCAAAAAGCCAAAGGCTTGTTCATCAAATTGAAATATAAAAAATTTCAGGCATTGATCTCAAAATGAGATGTATTGATTTAGAATGATCAAATGTTGAGAATTGTAAAGAAGCCAAATGAAAAGCTTCAAAAGTGATGTAATCATTTTCTTGTGGGAGGTCATATATGCATATTTCTATAATTGAGATAGACCACTTGTCTTAGCACTAGTTGTGTATGACTTGATTGAATTGATTATTGAAGCTTTACTCTAGACTAAGGACTATTCTGCATTTGATACACACACACATGCCTAACGTTCAATGAATGCCTTATTCATTTGTTTGATTGTACTTGTTTAAATGTGATGTGTGTGTGCTCAACTATATATGGATCAATCCAAAAAGATTTTTGATCATTTTATATGTTTTTGGAAGTGATTTTTATCACTCTTTTTGTTCATGTTTAGTGCTTACATTGTTTTTCATTGTTTGGCGACTCACTCGCGACTGACTCTCTAGTTGCCAAATTTTTGGCTACTCATTCTGCCGACTTTCAAGTCGCGAGATCAAGCTACGAGTTTTGGCAACTCGTTTTGGTGACTCGCCCAGTCGCGAGACCCAGTTGCGAGAATTACACAGAGTGTTTTGCGGCTCATTCGCGACTCGCCTCGTGGCTCGCCCAGTCGCCAAACTCCCAAAAACAGCTTTTTAAAGGGCTTTTCGTGGGAAACCTGTTTTAAACCTCTCCCATTCTCTTTTTAACCCCTCTCTCAACATTTTTTACATCAAAACCCAATCAATTTGAATGGGTTTTCATTCCATTAACATTGTTAGGTTCTAAAGATTAGGAACTAATGTATTTAGAACTTCAATTTGTATGTTGGCAAACCATGATCAAAACAATGTTTAATCGTGTGTTAGACTTGCTCAAAGTATGTGTCTTAATGTAAAGTTGGAATCGAGTTTTTATGCAGAATTACCTTTAACTTTCTGTATGACTCGATCGATCGAAAATTAGACTCGATCGATCGAAAATCGTGCAGAACGTTTTTCTGTAGAAAATTCCAACTCAGCCCAAGCCCGTTTTAATGTATAGAGTTTTATGTTTTGCCCTAAGTATAAAAGGGAAAACCCTAGCCACGTTTTTAGAGTTCTGTTTCGCTGTGTTTGTGAATCTCATTGTGAGATCTAGAGGTGTTTACCTTCACATACACTTAGGGTTTACAAACTTGCGATTTATGTCAAGAGTTGTGTAGATCAATACAGTTGCAGAATCAAGAGAACACAAAGATATACAAGCAGGTGCGCTTGTGGATTTGCTGAAGAATTCCAGAAAGAAGGAGTCCGTGGATCTCGGAGCTATCATGGGGTCATGGTAGTAAGTTTCCTACACTTGGGTAGCAACAAGATGTTAGTAGTCTAAGTCTTGTCGTGTAAACTTCAATTCTTTCATAGTGGATTCAGTTTACCTTGAGGATAGCTAGGTCAAATCCTCCCCAGGTTTTTACCGGTGTGGTTTCCTGGGTCATCAGATCTTTGTGTTATTTATTTTCCATTGCTTTGTTATTTTTGCCTATCTGTGTTAACCTAGTTTTAATTAAATTACCTAAGTTAATCACTTGGCTAATTCACTAGGTTAATCTGTTGGGTTTAAGGGGTCTAAACGAACTGACAAGTGGTATCAGAGCGGGTAGCTTTTGTTTTTGATCCTTTGATCTTTTAGCTGATCCTTGACCCCTGTTGTCATGGAACACGGACACTCTCTTGTTGTTTCTCCTCACTTTGATGGAAACAACTATGCTTATTGGAAAGTAAAGATGAAAGCATTCCTGAAATCCATTGATGAGAGAGTTTGGAATTCCGTTGAATACGGATGGGAGAAGCCCACTACTCCTGTGAGTGAGTGGCAAACTTCTCAAAAGGAGGCAGCCGCTTTTAATAGCAAAGCTATGAATGCTATTTTTAATGTTGTTTCCATGGAGGAATTTAAGAGAATCTCTAATGTTGAGGTTGCTCATACTGCTTGGAAAATCCTCCAGACTGTGCAAGAAGGCACGAAGGCAGTTAAGATTAATAAGTTGCAACAATTAACCTCTAGATTTGAAAGCATAAGAATGAATAATGATGAATCTTTTGATGAATTCTATGCTAAATTGAATGATATTGTTAATTCTGCTTATAATTTGGGTGAAATCTATGATCAACCTAAAATTGTTAGGAAGATTCTTAGATATTTGACTGAGGATTTTAGACCCAAAGTGACTGCCATCACTGAGAGCAAGGATGTGGACTCCATCCCTGTGGATGAACTTGTAGGATCTCTTCAGTCCTATGAGTTAGACCTCCCCAAGACTAACAAATCCAAATCAATGGCTCTTAAGTCTGTTGATGATGTTGATGATGGTGGATTTGATGATGAACTCTCTGCTACAGAGATTGCCTATCTTGCCAAGAACTTTAGAAACTTTCTGAGGAACAATAACAGAAGGGCAAGAGGGAAGAACACTGTTGAACCTAGAAATTTTAGGAAGAATGATCCCATTAAAGTCAATAATACTGAAAAACCTAAGGAGAAAGTGGGACAGCCTTTTAATAATTCTTTGGGACAACAATGTTATGGTTGTCAAGGTTATGGTCATTTAAAGTCTGAATGTCCTACTTATTTGAGGTCTAAGGGTAAGGCTATGGCTGTAACCCTTAGTGATGACGAAGTTTCCGACAATGAATCCGCTAGTGATGAGGATGGAAACTTCATTGCTTTCACTGCTACCACTGTAGTCAATGAAAGCATATCTGTTGAAGAGAACCCTTCTGATGGGGAACTCTCTGAGGATGCAGATTTACAGGAAGCCTACAATAAACTTTGCAAAGTTGCTGCAAAGGATGCCATGAATGTTGAGTTAGGCTTGAAGAAAATTGCATCTTTAGAACTTGAAAAGAAAAATTTACTTGTTAAATTGTTTGATGCAAATGAGCTTTTGAATAATGTGAAAACTGAGAACATGCTCTTACTTGATAAAGTTAAATGTTTGGAACTTGATTTATCTGTTGCTAGAGAACAAACTAATAGGTCTGCAAGCTCCAAACTTGATCACATGCTGAGTATTCAAAAGTCTCCGTCTGATAAAACTGGTTTAGGATATGAGGAAAGTATTTCTGTGCCTGAACCTTCTTCCACTAAATTTGTTCCTTCTTCTGAACCTCCTAAGAGTGAGATTGTTAAACCCTTGGTGAGTGAACCTGTCAAACCTGTTAATATTCCTCCACCTAGAAAGATTAGGGTTGATCTTCATGCTTCTCATTCTAGAGCTTCTACTTCTACTAAGGGCAAATTGCATGATAAGCCTGTATGTGTTTGTCATTTTTGTGAAAAACCTGGACACATTCGTCCAAATTGTTTTAAGTTGCAAGCTGCGAAGCAAGCAAATAAAACTAAAGTACCTGTGCCTCAAGCACATGATCCTATGGTACTTATTGGTGAATTGGTAAAGGCGTTAAACCTTTATTCCAATCCTGGAGTTGCTCAGAATTCTAATGTGAATCATAACTCCAATGCAAGAGTTGCATCTAAGATGTCTTGGATGCAAAAGGCTCAATCTAATTGAGTCTGTCTGACATGGTCCTTGTGCTTCATTGCTCAATCTTTTGTGACCTTTGTTTCTAGGATTTGCATTGCATTACATTCATGCATTTCATTCTAGGTTGTTTGTTTCTTTGTTAAATAAAAAAAAAAAAAAAATTTTTTTTTTGCAAATTGTGTTTTGCTATTTTTCTTTGAATTTGAAGACAAGGTTGGTCAATCAAAATTTACATGTCATATGTATGTACCTTGTTTAGCTTTGATGCACTTATTTCTATTGCACTTTACTAGCTAAAGTCTTGTTGTGCATGTTGTGTGGGAAGATGCTATAATTGTTGATCACATGATCTTGATCTTGAAGTCTTATGTCTTTGATTGTCGGACTTGGTCTTATTGAGAAAGGCATAAATAACCATCTCACCACTGTTTATTAGCCAATCATGAACACCTTAGTGCATATCGTAAGATTTTGTGCTCGAGAAAGTGTAGCACATGCACAAAAAGAACATAAGGTGTAGCCTCTAAATAAAATTGGTGTGTACATTATTGGGCTATAATAATCTCACAAACTCTAAATAAAATTGGTGTGTACATTATCCCGGCTTTTATTAAGTTTCTAATCAATAAATTTGAATATTGAGGCAAATCAAGAAACTTACATGATTGCAAGCTATTATTCTAGGAGATGTGGGAGTTATATGATGTAACTCTTTAAGGGAAAGTCTCTTTCAAATTCATGTGATGAATTTTGTAGAAATTGTGATTAATCTCTATGTGTATATCACCTCACATGTTTCTCAAGCTTTTGCTAGTTGCACACACTACACAAGCTATTCTTTGCTAGAATTGTGTACATGATATTGTGTGTGTTTTTGGCCTGACCAACCAAGTTTGAGAATTTTGGGAATTTGATGCAAAACATGTTTGCTTGTTTGTTTTTTTTGGGTATATTGAGAGAAAATTTTTGCCTTGAGAAATCTGGATTGAATACATGTATTTTTGGGAAACATCTCATCTCATACTCATGCATTTTTTCTCATAAAATCTAATACTTTGAGGAGTTTTTGATCAAAAATGTTGGTTTTTCAAAACTGTGCTTTTTCCAGAATTTCGATTGATCGAAACTGATTTTCGACCAATCGAAAATGTTTCAAATCCAGTGTTAAAGTTTCTGGTTGGATCGATCGATCCAAACTTATTTTGGATCAATCGAATAAGTTTTCGACCGATCAAATGTGATTTTCGATCGATCGAAAATCGTGCTGGATGTTTTTAAAAAGGAGCTTTTTCACGTGGCTTTTCACTTTTCAAACTTTTTCAAAAACTTCTTTTTCTCCCTACCAACCGGTCAAAGCTTTTCTTGAAAATTTTGTCGTTTTCCTCCGATTCTTTTGCACAATTTCTCTCTCCCAAGGCTGGTAAGACCTTTATACCCTTCCCTTTGCATTTATTTTCGAAATTCATGCATTTTTCATGCATTTTTTTTTTGTTATTTTCGGAATTATTGTTGTGGCAAATTTGGGATTGTTTTTGAGTGTTTCTTTCTCAAATTTTTTATGGTTTTTTGTGGGGACACCTTACCTAAGCTCTTCATGTGGTTTAATTGGATTATTTTGGTGTTTTGAAGGAAATTTGAAATTCTAGGGCTTTAATTTGAGATAATTGGGGGTTTTGTTCAATTTGATTGAAATTGATGAAATTGGCTTGTTGGTTTGGTAAATTTGATCATTATATTGTGTTAATTAACTATTTTATTGATCAATTTATCAATTTGTTGTGTTTTGAAAAATTAGGTTTTTCAAATTGGGTATTTTTGATAAATATTGCTTGCTCAAGCCAATTTTGTTAATTTGGATCACAATTGAACATGTCATTGCATTAGTACATGCATCATATTATGTTCATGCTCATGCATCATATAGAATTGTTATATTCTATTTTTTTGCTGTGCTAACTTGCAGTCTGCCCTTGGTATTGTTTTTGCTCTTTTCTTTCTGTGTCTATCTTTTCCTTAGCACTATGCCTAGGAAAACTAGAGCCCACAGGACTTCTGATCCTTCTCCTTCCTTTGACACTGAGCGGTTCCCTAGTGAGTCAAACCAAGTCACCTATGAGACTCTGAACCTTAGGCGTCAGATTTGGGCTGAGCGTAGGGTTATCTTAGATGAGTTGGATCCTGAGGTGCGTCGTAACTTTTCACGTCGGGGTTGGTTACCTTTGCTCGAGTATGAGCATTCTCCTCCTCCTGCCACCTTGATTAGAGAGTTCTATTCGAACCTCTCTATTCATGTCTACGATAACGACACCTTAGTAAAGGTGTGGTTACGTGGTGTGGAGTATCGCATTACCCCTTCGGTAGTGTCTGATGCTCTTGGGGTGCCTATTGTGGACCATCCCGTTTTTCCTTACGAGGAGTCTCCTCCCCTTGATGACATCTTGTCATACATCACTGGGTCTTCTATCCAGTGGGGTTCTGATCCTCGGATCACTTCTGCTGAGCAGTCTGAGCTGCACTATCTTTTCTTTAGGATAGCGTGTCATTCTTTGTGGCCTATTTCGCATGTCCACACCATTCCTCTTGAGAGGTGTGTCTTTTTGTATGCCTTGGTCACTGATGCTCCTATCAGTTTTCCGCATCTGTTCCTTCGTTCTTTGAACGAGGTTCATCGGTCTAGTTCTACGGCTCATGCTTTGTTTTTCCCTGTCTTTATTCATAGGATTCTCCTTTTTCTTGGTTTTGGTTAGTATCCTGCTTCTGAGCCTGTACATGTTGTCGCTCCTATCGGTGCTACCTTTTTGAGGCAAAGGGCTGCTCAACTTCGAGCTAGCTCTAAGCGTCCTAGGGTAGAACCTTCTGGTGTCACTCCACCCCCTTCTTCTTCTACAGATACTCATGCAGCTGGGACTTCTTCTGATCCTGCTGTTGCTGCTGCTGCTGCTGCTGATGTTCCTCCACCGTTTGATGAGGTTTCTGACCTTCGTCGGACTCTTGATACTGTCGTGACCGTTCAGGCGACTCATGGTCAGCTTTTGGTGGACATCCTTGATGAGCTACGTGCGTTACGAGCGGATTTGGCGAGCTCTCGTCATTCTCCTCCGCCTCCTTTTGATGATGAGTGAGTGCCCTTTGGCAATTCGTCACAAAAAGGAGGAGTACATAGTTCATTGTATCTAGGAGATTTTTTGTGGAGATTTACATTTTAGGGGGAGTTTTTTGTTTACTTGGTAGTGATACTGCGGAGCTTGTGGAGTTATTAGATTGTATCTAGATGCTTCACTGTGTATTCTCATTTTTAGCTCTTGTTTAGGAGATTTATTTTGGTTGAGATACATTTGTATATATATGTTTCTTATTTCACTATGCTACTACTCTGCTTATTGATTTATATTGATGATGTTATTCATGATATATGTCTTTATTTTGTGTCATGTGAAATCAAGAAATTTTTATTTATGTATTTCCTGTTTTTTTTCCACACATGCGTTTATGTGTTTGTTAAGTGTTACAGGAATATACAGGTTGCTTTCAGTCAAGCTGCTGTCTATTTTGCAACTGTTAGATAGTAGTTTAGGTTGAATTGTTAAGTGGCTATTTTTATTGTAATGGGCTATTTCAATTTGTAACTTTGAGCTTTTTGTTAAGTTTGTGTTTTGTCACGGATTGCCAAAGGGGGAGTTTGTTAGGTTCTAAAGATTAGGAACTAATGTATTTAGAACTTCAATTTGTATGTTGGCAAACCATGATCAAAACAATGTTTAATCGTGTGTTAGACTTGCTCAAAGTATGGGTCTTAATGTAAAGTTGGAATCGAGTTTTTATGCAGAATTACCTTTAACTTTCTGTATGACTCGATCGATCGAAAATTAGACTCGATCGATCGAAAATCGTGCAGAACGTTTTTCTGCAGAAAATTCCAACTCAGCCCAAGCCCGTTTTAATGCATAGGGTTTTATGTTTTGCCCTAAGTATAAAAGGGAAAACCCTAGCCACGTTTTTAGAGTTCTGTTTTGCTGTGTTTGTGAATCTCATTGTGAGATCTAGAGGTGTTTACCTTCACATACACTTAGGGTTTACAAACTTGAGATTTATGTCAAGAGTTGTGTAGATCAATACAGTTGCAGAATCAAGAGAACACAAAGATATACAAGCAGGTGCGCTTGTGGATTTGCTGAAGAATTTCGGAAAGAAGGAGTCCGTGGATCTCGGAGCTATCATGGGGTCATGGTAGTAAGTTTCCTACACTTGGGTAGCAACAAGATGTTAGTGGTCTAAGTCTTGTCGTGTAAACTTCAATTCTTTCATAGTGGATTCAGTTTACCTTGAGGATAGCTAGGTCAAATCCTCCCCAGGTTTTTACCGGTGTGGTTTTCTGGGTCATCAGATCTTTGTGTTATTTATTTTCCACTGCTTTGTTATTTTTGCCTATCTGTGTTAACCTAGTTTTAATTAAATTACCTAAGTTAATCACTTGGCTAATTCACTAGGTTAATCTGTTGGGTTTAAGGGGTCTAAACGAACTGACAAACATCTCTAAGGCAATTCTAAACTCTTTTCATTGATTTTGATCCTTAGATTATGTTTTGGAGAGTTTTTGTGCTCTTAGTTGGGATTTTCATCATAGGGGTTGGGGAAACTTAATTTTTGTCAAATTTTTGTATGGGATTGGTTTCTTTTATTGATTTTCTTTGGATGATTGGCCCCTTTCGGCAAAAAGATCATGTATTAAGGGTGGATTTCATGATGTTCATGCATTGTTTTGCATTGTTGTTCATAGTGTGCACGCTAAGCGTTTGATAAAATGCCTCTTAGGCATTTTCTCGCTTGTTTGGACTCCAATGAGTACCAAACTTTGGGATTTCTCATGTTTCCTCATTAGGAACATGTTTGGTTCATTAGTTGTGTATTTAACACATCTTGCCCCACACATGCATTTTTCATGCATTGGTCATGCATTGCACATAGCCACCTCTTGCACACACCTTTGCTACCCTTGTCATGCATTGGTCTATACCTTGTTGCCTCATCCTAGCATGTCATGTTTACCTTATGCTTTGTAGCATCTTGTTTTGTCTTAAGTTTGAGCTTCATTTCTCATTCATCTTGATCCCCTCATGCATCATGCATCATTGTTCATTCCTTCATCTCTTGCCTTCGTTTCTCCTTGACCCTTTGTCTACTCCTGACAAAAAGGGGGAGAGTGTACTGTAGAGAGTATACCAGAGAGTTTTTGTCATTTCATGTGCACATTCTTATGGGGAGAAATTCTATTTCTAGTGCACATGTGTAAGGGGAGAGATATTCCATAGGGGAGATGCATATACCAAGGGGGAAAAGACATTGTGTTAATAAGAAAACTTTGTTTTAATTGTGTTTCTTCATGATTGTTTTCTTGGTTATTTATGGTGCTTTGAGTTATGATTAGTATCTATGCTTTGTTGTTCTCATTGCATCGTGTTTGTGTTGAACATGCATATATCCTTATGTTATTGTGCTTAATTGAATGCATGTTCGGATGATCATTTGCTTTGCTTTGTGATCATTGTAGTCATATCTTTATGACTGTTTTGTTGCATGATCAAGTTGCTCACATGTTTCACATCATGCTTACTTGATCGCAACCTACTTGTTACATTATACTTGTCCTTTTATTACTTGCTTTACCTTGAGGGTATAATTTGTTTTGTGCAAGTGTTTCAGGTTACAGGTATATATGTTTCAAGTTCATCACAGCTCCTATGATTCATAATAGGGGGAGTGATTGATAAAGGGAGTATTTTTGTACCTTTGCTTATGTAGCCTTTTAATTTATACCTTTCGCTTTTGTGGCATGATGGTCATCTTTTGTACCTGGCTTTTATAAGCACTTTGTTTTCTTGCCTTGTGGCTTTCGTACTCTATGTTTAAATGCCATGCTTTTATCCTTTAGTACATCACTCTTGTGCCTTGTGTTGGATTTTTATCCTTAATGCAATTACGTAATGTTTTTGCATTGGTTGAGTGTTGGACATGCAAATGATATTTGTCATTGAGCTTATTAGATTGCATGTCCGGATGTTCATTCCTTGTGAGAATGAGCATTTTGATCACTATTTATAGTGATTGTTCGTTTTTGGTCAAGCCATGCTATATTGCTTTAATTCTTTTTGCTTGATCGCATTGTGCTTGTTTCATATGCAATACAAGTTTCTTTTTGCAAACAATGAACTTATTGTGTGGTTGCTTTTCAGGAGATACTTGTACTTATGGTTCAAGAGCTTCAAAGATCCTAGAGTTAGGTGTGAGCGAGTTTTGTTCAACTGTTCCCAACTCACGCGTTAAGTCTAGAGTTTGTTATAGGGTTTTGTCACGAAATAGCCAAAAGGGGAGATTGTAAGGTTGAATTTTATCAACCATTGTGTTGGCTTTATTCCGTGCCAATTTGCTTGTATTTTCAGCATTTAGAAACCCTGTATTTAGGTGGGAATCATGTAAGGGTAGTGTGTGAGAGAGTGTGAAGATTTGCTCAAGACTGTGCTGCAAAATAGAGACTCGCGACTGGACCTCGCTGGTGTCTCGCGACTGGCAAGCCGCCAGATGTTGCACACGAGAAAAGCATGCAGAGAAGAACTTGCGACTGGATATCGCGGGTGGCTCGCGACTGGAAGCTGCCAGAATATGAACCGTCGTGCCAGCTGTCGCACTACAGGACGAAATTTTCAGTCTGGCCTTTCAGTTTCTTCGCGACTTGAACTCGCGACTCAGTCAAGCCGCGAGGACAAACCACCAGCCTACTCTGATGTGAAAAATCTGTCTCTTTGCATTCCAAACACCCACCAGTATATATACCCCTTATACCTACGAAATGTAGAGAGCTTCCAGCGAGAATATTGAGAGAGAAACCCTAGAGAAAAACAAGATTGATTCATCCACAATCTTAACCTTGTGACTCTTCAAATTCCTCTACTCTCTTCCTCTCCATTGTAGATCCTTGAGAGGTACTTTAGTCAAAACCTTTTCTCACCAGACCCACATCTGTGAGAAGGCTCTTTGGTGTTTTGGGAAGCAGTTAGGAAGGAGCCAATTTATATTGGTAGATGCTATGGACTAGTAGCGGGATCCGGGAAGCTAAAGAAGAAATAGGTTTGGCGTAACCTCGTTAGAGCAAGAAGCTTGGAGGGCTTAAGTACCTGGGTAGATTAGGCTTGGAGGGTCTATTGCTGTCCTTGTATCCCAACTACATTCTTTAGTGGATCATTTTGACCGCTTGGAGGGCGGCGGAGAGGTTTTTCACTGAGGGTCTTTGGTTTTCTCTTCGATAACACGTCTTGTGTTGTCCTTGTGTTTGCATCTCTCTTCCCTTTATCTTTGTCATTTAATTTCTGTTATGGATGTGGTTTTATTTGACTAAGATGGTTTATCAATTCTGTTTTAGGCTTTAGTTCATTTTTCGCACGTTAATCGTTTGTTTTAAAGCTTGAATTGATAATTTGTAATTTGGGGGTCTAAACATTCATAGTGTTTTATACACTATTTGAACTTTCAACTTCCACATGTTTGTTTGTTTAGTCTCTTTTCCATGCTTTTATGCTTTCAATGCCCATGTTTCACATGTTTAATTGCTTGGTTTGCTATCACATATTAGAGTTAGGGTTTGTCTAGTGTTTTCCTTGTTTTGATGAAATGAACATGCATTCACATAATCACGCATAAATGCCATAGGTGCTAAGTTGCTGCAAAATAAGTAAAAGGTAAGTCATGCATTGGAAATGTTCATGCATTTGTGACATGATCTTGATTTGGTACTAGAGATGAATGTGAGTGCTTGGATGAATCACATGTTACTTGGATCTTTCCTTATGCTTATGCTTTTGCCTTGATTTGATTATACATGTTGCTGCCTTGAATATGCTTTGATGTCATGTTAGATGAATGCCAGGGTTGTATATGTGCAGGTCGGTTTCTTGTGCTTTATGGATGGATATGTATATGTTTTGGGATGATGAGTACGTTAAAGGTTTGCTACCAATCCACTATGAGGTCCACTTAGGCCCTCGGTTGATATCATAGCCCACCTAGTTATGAGTGACCTACTTATCTATCCCTTTAGCCTTAGGGAACCTACCCACACTAGCAAGATCTTAGATCCTATCACAAAGGATATCCTTTATATATCTCTTGTTTGTTCAACCATGTATCTTGTGATCACCTAATTCTAAAGTACAAATAAAAGATGTAAAGAATTGGAGGATGATCCTAAAGTTATGGTATACTCTAAGATGTTGTGGGATAAAAGGAAAGAGGTTCTCACGTATAAAAGGCTTGTCCCTAAATCCAAAGGCATATCTTAACTTAAAAGGTTCATAAGACCATAGCTTAATTGCTATCGTAAGCCCAAGTGGAAAAGGCCCTTTAGAATAAGAGGACTTTGGGCCTAAGATAACAAATATGCTATGGACTTAGCATCTAACATCCTTCAAAGCCAAAAATGAAACTCCCTAATCTTGGGTCTCTTTGTGGCTTGCCTAGGCCCAAAATGATGAAAAATTCATAGACTTTAAGAGGAAGGTTACAATGTATTCTTGCAAGAAGGCTATTTCAAAAAAAAAAAAAATGATGATGAAATAATGAATAAAAATGAAAAGCCCAAAAGTGATGAATATATTGTAAAGCCCAAGTTTGAGACAAAGGGTTGAAAATTCCTAAGTGCATTCTAATGAAAGCCCATAAAAGTAAGATGAGAGCTTTATTGTAAATGGATCAATGCCCCATGAGACAAGGTGCAAAAATCCATAAGAGGGAAGGAAGTGATTTTTTAATTAGGCCTTCATTAAAATGAACTTAAGATTTTTCTAAGGACATCTAAAGATTAAAAGGAACCTTTAATTGGGACTTGAACTTAATGAAGATCGGGCTTCTTTTCCTACATCATTCCAATCCAAGTCCAATGGAAGGCAAGACATCAGACTTATCAAGAGGGAAAGATGGAAGCTACAAGTGAGGAGGTCCTCATGCAAAAAATGCTTGAATGTGTGGAGGCGCAAGCTGAAGTCCTTAAAAAGATAATAGGCCACCTCTCCGAGATAGCGAAAGAAGAAGCATAAAAAGACAAGGCGTGAACAAAGCAAGCTGACTCAAGAGGACACCAACCGCATGATGGCAAAAGGGAAAGTCCACCAACTTCTACCCAACTTTAAACCACAACTAAAAAGTGCTCTGGGACCATGGACTTTCAAGAAGGCCTATGTCAACAACTTTTCCGAATCAGGAGATGCAGGATCATGGGAAGATCATGATTGGCCATAATGGACCTCAAAGGTGGGGACAACCCAAGTCACCCTAGCTCGCTTCATGCTTGAACATAACATGGACCCTTCTTCCAACGATAACCAATATCTCGTGATGAACAAAGAAGAAGGAGATGATGACATGATTAGCTGTTAGAGCGGAGATGACAGCAACTAGTTCCTTGATGAGGCAAGGAGAGACTTCCCCAATGAGGGCAAAGATCTGTATGATATGACTGAAGCTATGCATGTGTGGGAACCTTTGAAGAAGGAAGACTGGCTGAAGAAAGACAAGGGGAAGAGTGGCGAGCCTTGAAGAAGAAAGAGGAAAGAATTCATCATGCTTAGTGTGGGGCCCATTAATAATTGGACTTGGGTTGGGTTTTCTGAAAACATAGAGAAAGAGTTTTGTAATGCAAGTTCCAATGTACTTTTCAATATTTTCAGTAAGATGAATTCTGATTTGGCTTACTTTGATGTGTCTCATAACATTGAAATTCTGCACTTAAATGATTCAAATGAATTTGAAAATGAAATTTGATGTAGGACACAATTTACTATTTAATTATTGTAATTTTTTATTTTTGGTATTTTTATGTAAAAAACGTTATTTTGGGTTTAGGTGATTTATTTCCTTGTTTTTAGGTGTATTTAATGCTTTTTAGGTCAAATTTGATTCCTGATATAGTTAGGTATCAATTAAGAGTTATTTTTGAATATATTTTCTTGTCTGTCAAGTTTTATGGGTCCCTTAAATAGGCGCTTTAGTCTGTAAACGTTTTTGACAAATTATTGAATAAAAATCAGAAAAAAGGTGAGGCTTTGCTCTTCTCTTTGGTTCTTCAAAAACTGTGAACTTATCAGGGATTCTTCCTTGTGGCGTTCAAACTTTATACCTTCGGTTCGTGATTCCATTAGAATCATTGGGTCGAGGTTTGTTATTTATACCTTTGGTTCGCGTTTCTCTTATAAACGTTGGGTCAGGGTTCTATAAAAAATTTGAATTTTATCTTTCTTGGGCAATATTCCAATATTCCAATATTGCGTGTTGGGTCTCAAAGTGAGTCGATTGAGGTTCGCATCATTTGGTATCAGAGCACAGGTTCTAAAATCAGGTTAAAATCGAGCACTAAGCTCGAAAAAAAAAAGTGAAAAAAAAGATGGTAATTATTGAAAACATTGTGGAAGATTCAATTGAGGTCAAATATGAGGATGAGTCCACAACTCACAATCCTCAAGCCTTAGTTGATTTGTTGAAGATGACAATACAATATGTTGATTTTCTTGGAGTAGAAAATTTTAATTTTATTATCAACCCTTTGTTGATTGATGTTGCAAATAAATTGAAAGTAGATGAGAAGAAATTTTATGCTACACTTTATGAAGGATTCAAGTTTCAGAACCGGATCAAGTTATTAAAGCATTCGAAGTATTTGTTTATTTGGAGCGGAAGATTTCAGATTTCAAAGATCAACTCGAGGATGAGTTTGTTTCAAGAGGAGGGGTCTGATGTAGGACACAATTTACAATTTAATTATTGTAATTTTTTATTTTTGGTATTTTTATGTAAAAATCGTTATTTTGGGTTTAGGTGATTTATTTCCTTGTTTTTAGGTGCATTTAATGCTTTTTAGGTCAAATTTGATTCCTGATATGGTTAGGTATCAATTAGGAGTTATTTTAGAATATATTTTCTTGTCTGTCAAGTTTTATGGAGCCCTTAAATAGGCGCTTTAGTCTGTAAACGTTTTTGATAGATTATTGAATAAAATCAGAAAAAAGTGAGGCTTTGCTCTTCTCTTTGGTTCTTCAAGAATTGTGAACTTATCAGGGATTCTTCCTTGTGGCATTCAAACTTTATACTTTCAGTTCGTGATTCCATTATAATCATTGGGTCAAGGTCTGTTACTTATACCTTTGGTTCGCGTTTCTCTTATAAACGTTGGGTCAGGGTTCTATAAAAAAATCTGAATTTTAGCTTTCTTAGGCAAATATTCCCATATTGTTTATTGGGTCTCAAAGCGTGTCGATTGAGGTTTGCATCATCTCTGTTGTGTCCATAGTGGCGACTCTGCTAGGGATGATGAGTTTAATTCCTATGTGTCTTATTTCTTAACCTTCATAAAAACTATTTCAATACTTGTTTGCACACACATCACTTGGTTCCTTTTGTCCCTTAACCTCAGTTGGTGATGAGTGGGAAGATGGAAGGCTCTACTCAGGCCCAAATCTTCCGAAGTTCATCCCATTAACTCATAATTCGTGCCATCGCCTATAATGGGCTTTGAGTACATTAAAGGTTTGTTACCAATCCACTAGGGGGTCTACTTTGGCCCTTAGCTGGAATCATAGCCCACTAAGTTATGAGTGACCAACTTATCTATCCCTTTAGCCTTTGGGAGCCTATCCACACTAGAGAGATCCTAGACCTTATCACAAAAGATACCCGTTATATCTCTTGTTTGTTCAACCATATATCGTGTGTTCACCTAATTCTAAAGAATAAATAAAAGATGTAAAAATGGAAGGGATGACCCTAAAGTTATGGTATACCCTAAGATGTTTTGGGATAAAAGAAAATAAGTTTTCAAATATAAGAAGCTTGTCTCTAAATCCAAAGGTATATTTTAACTTGAAAGGTTTATAAGACCATAGTCTAATTGCTATCATAGGCCCAATTGGAAAAGGCCATTTTGAAAAAGAGGACTTTGGGCCTATGGTAACAAATATGCTATGGACTTACCAATCAAAATCCTACAAAGCCAATATGAACTTCCCTAATCTTGGGCCTTCTTGTTGTATGTCTAGGCCTAAAATGATGAGAATTTCATGGACTTTGAAAGGAAGGCTACAATATATTCTAGCTAAAGGACTAATTCAAAAAAAAAAAAAATGAAATGATGAATA
>CM066169.1:32087500-32220000 GCA_033629205.1 Lithocarpus polystachyus | reverse complement strand
AATTTTGATGGGATTGGAGATCTGAAGCAACACGTAAGAAGGCACCTAAGCATCGCTGAAATGAAGGGGCTAGATGAGAAGCAGACTTTGCATGCATTTCCCCTTTCACTCGTGGGAGTTGCATCAAGGTGGTACTACATCCTTGATCAGAGCAAAACTAAGGTGTGGAATGAACTAGTGGAGTTGTTTGTGGACCAATTCATCTTCAACACCATAACTGATGTGACTCTAAGAGATTTGGAGACTACCATAAAAGGTGTAGGGGAGACATTTTTCGAATACATGACTAGATGGTAGACCAAGGCGTCTAGAATGGTGAATAAGCCAAATGAGAAAGACGAAATCAACATGATCCTCAAGAACTTGCTTTCGACTTATAATAGTAGGCTTTGGTCATCACCTATTAGCTCATTTAGAGAACTACGAGATAGCGGGACAAGATTTGAAGATTTTATTGATGGAAAAATACATGTTTGTATCGCATACAAAACAAACGCAACGAAAAATTAACGGATCTACTTCATTCGCAATTGATAACATGTACTATGTAAATTTCAAAATATAAGAATAAGAGAGTGTACCTTGGTGTGGTGAATTTCAAAACAAAGATTAGAAGTTCTTGGGAATACTTTTAATCTTCACTCCAATTCCACTAACACCTAAGAATTGTGGTCTCTCAACCAGTTTATATGAATTTGTTCAAGAGAGAATTAAAGAGTGAACATTCACACACAAACCAATTCACGTTCTTAAAAATTTTTGTATGTTTCTCTCATTATAATTGATTATCTAATTGGGCCAGCCTTTTGGGCCTTTCCAATTTGGCTTTAGTTTGTGGCTTGGAGTGGGACTAAAAGGGAACAAATAAGACATTAGCTCCAATGGGCCTTGGGCTATTCTGTCAACTCTTGACAAGTCCAAAGTTACCATTAATTATATTTAATACCACTATATAAATATAATTACACTCTAGGTCTTATTAATAAATTATATTCCAAGACTTTATTATACATGCAACCCCTTCATAAAATATTCGTAGTAATACAAAGTCATTAATGTCGACTGCCACTTTGTAAATTACTATATCTTAGTTCTTGAGTACTCGGTTTAATCCTTTAAGTTATTCATCATATATTTATGAAATCAAATTTCATAAATATATACTTTAGTAACTATTTACTAAAGTAGTTATGCCTAATATTCTGAATAACAAACCCATTAAACTTATCTCAAGGGAATATTTTGCATCTTTGTTAAGAGACTATTAATTCCATCAACATTAAATGTCGCTGCCCAACAAAGTGAGGTTTTGACCGTGACTTTAGATCTCACTCTTGATATATCAAAGCAACCTATACTTCATGATCATGTCCATTATTCTTTCAGGATTAAGAGTTCATGTAAATATTAGTCATGAGATTTATTATTCCTTTGACAGTTGCTAGGAGAATAATAAATTTTGCAGTGGTCTAGTTCAATATGTCTTAACTCTTAAAACATATCAACATATCAACTTGAAGTCTCCACTTCCATGATCAAGACAAATCATCTTAGTTGATATGTTGTAGTTTTCGTAGATGAAATTTCCATTTTCATCACCGACTACAAACTAAAATTATGAGTTTACAAAAAACTTGTGATTTATATCTTCTGTGACTTTTCACATAAATCACATACTATGCATCTCATGGACTATATGATAATGTCCAAATATTTATGTTACCATCATTTTAGATAATAATAAAACAACTTTATTAACTACAACATTAAGTCATACATAATATCATACATAGCATCATACAATAGGATTTAAGGGCACTAATCCTAACAATCTCCCACTTGCCCTAAAGAGTATTGTGCACTAATCTAACTCCCATTCCCTCCAAATGTGACTCAAAAGTCCTTTGAGGCAAGGATTTGGTAAAGGGAACTACTGGATTATTTGCACTTTCAATCTTTGCAACTACTACATCTCCATGAGCAATAATGTCTCGAATGATGTGGTATTTTCTCTCAATGTGCTTTCCTTTCTTGTGATTCCTTGGATCTTTGGATTGAGCAATCGCTCCACTATTGTCGCAAAAAAAAGTGATAGGCATTTGCTCCATTCTTACAACACTAAGATCAGAAAGGAATTTTTTGAGCCAAACAACTTCCATTGCCACTTCATATGCAGCAACATATTCAGCTTCCTCGGTGGAGTCCACAATACAAGATTGCTTAACACTCCACCAACTTATGGCTCCACCTCCCAAGATGAACACACAACCTGAAGTGGATTTTTTGAAATCAAGATCTGATTGAAAAACTAAATCTGTATAGCCAATGGGAATCAAATCCTCACACCGGTAAACAAGCATATAATCTCTTGTTCTCCGTAGATACTTTAGAATATTCTTTACAGCTTGCCAATGTTTTGGCCCTGGATTTGATTGATATCGGCTGACCATGCCAACTGAATAACAGATATCTGGTCTAGTACAAAGCATGGCATACATGAGACTTCCTACTATAGAAGCATAAGGAACTTGTCTCATCATATTTTCTTCCTCTTAAGTCTTAGGCCTTTAGTTGTCAGACAAAAGAACTCCATGTCTGAAAGGAAGTATTCCTTTCTTGAAGTTTTGCATGCTAAATCGTTCTAGAACCTTATCTATATACCCAGCTTGTGACAAGCCTAACATCTTATTCTTGTGATTTAGCTAAAGCTAGATCCCTAGAATAAAGTTAGCCTCACCGAAGCCCTTCATATCAAATTGGCTTGACAACCAAACCTTTGCCGATGACAATACCCCTACATCATTTCCAATGAGTAGAATATCTTCAACATAAAGTACTAGAAACATTACTACTTTATCCCAATGTCTTTTGTACACACATGGTTCATCAAGATTTTTTTCAAAACCAAATGATTTGATTGCTTGATCAAATTTTATGTTTTGATCAAATTTGATGTTCCATGACCTAGATGCTTTCTTAAGTCCAAAAATGGACCTTTTCAACTTGCATACCATATGCTCTTGGTTCTTTGCTATGAAACCTTCCGGTTGCATCATATAGATTTCTTCTTCAAGATTGCCATTGAGAAATGCAGTCTTGACATCCATTTTCCAAATCTCATAATTATAATGAGCAGCAATGTGTAAGAGAATTCTGATAGATTTAAGCATTGCAACTAGTAAAAAGGTTTCTTCATAATCAATACCCTCTTTTTGTGTATACCCTTTCGCCACTAGCCTTGCTTTAAAGGTTGCAATCTTTCCATCTATCCCTCTCTTCCTCTTGTAAACTCACTTACAACCAACAGGTTTAATGTCGTTAGGCACCTTTACAAGTTCCCAAACTTGATTGGAATACATGGAATCTAATTCAGATTTCATAGCTTTGACCCAATGATGTGCGTCTATATCATTCATTGCTTCTTCACAAGTGTGAGGATTAGTTTTGGCCTCTTCTAAGATAGCATCATAAGTTTATCACAGACCTATAAATCTTATAGGTGGCCTAACAATCCTCCCACTACGATGAGGCACCTGTGTACTAGACATCTCATGAGTAGTATCTTGCGATGTATCTAATACAACCACAATCATCCCTAGTTTCATCCATTGGTTGTTCATTTACAGGTTCGTTCATTTCAGCCAAAACAACTATACTTCTAGGAGTATAATCATTTATATAGTCATTTTCCAAGAATTTGGAAATTGTACTAACAAACACTTTATTATCTTTATGACTATAGAATAAACCTCCAATAGTTCCTTTGGAATACCCTACAAAGAAAACTACTTCTGTTTTAGACTGTAACTTGTCAGACTTTCCTTTTAACACATGTGCTGGATAACCCCAAATATGGATATGTCTCGTACTAGGCTTACACCCATTCCACAACTCTACAGGTGTTTTATGAATAGACTTCAAAGGTAATGAATTGAGAAGATACATTGCAGTATTTAAGGCATATCCCCAAAAGAAAATTGGTAGAGTCGAATAACTCAGCATGGACCTAATCATATCTAAAAGAGTCCTATTCCTTCTTTCTGCTATACCATTTTGTTGTGGAGTTTCAGGTGCAGTCAATTGGGATACAATCCCATTTTTAATTAAGTAACCCTTAAAAACCCTAAGAAGGTATTTACCACCACAATTAGGTCGAATGGCATTTATGCGTCTACCTAATTGATTCTCAACTTTAGCCCTAAACTCTTTGAACTTTTCAAAGGCTTCAGACTTCCATTTCATTAGGTACACAACTAAATCTAGAGTAATCATCAGTAAAAGTAATGAAATACTCATGGCCATCTCTTGCTTGGATTGACAAAGGACCACATACATCTGAATGTACTAGTTCTAGCAACTCTTGGGCTTTTCTACCTTTTGCATTAAAAGGTCGTTTGGTCATTTTACCTTCCAAATAAGATTCATAAACTGGAAATCCATCAAAGTCCAATGACTGTAAGAGTCCATCTTTGATCAGTCTTTGATTCCTGTTTGAATTAATATGACCCAAATGCAAGTGCCAAAGATATGCATCATTAGAGAAGGAAACCTTCTCCTTAATGATTTTACATGTGAGTCATTATCTAATTCAGAATTATATAATTCATGCTTATCAGGAGTTAAAATATAAAGACCATCCACAATATTGCCAGAACAGATACACACTTTACCTTTCTTTATTACAACATTGTCTTTAAGGATAACACAATATCCATGTTACCTAAATAAGTTGCAGAAATTAAATTCCTACGAAGATTAGGTACATATAAACAGTTTTCCAATATTAAAACCCTAGACTCAAAGCATAAATTAAACATTCCAATAGCTATAATCGAAATCCTGCTCCCATTAGCTAAAGTAAGAAATAATTCCCCTTCTTTAAGCTTTCTGGTCTCCTGGAACCCCTGCAAAGAATTGCAAATATGATTAGTACAACTTGAATCCACACACTAGGAATTCATGGGATTTTGTACTAAACATATTTCAAAGAGGAATGAACTTATCATACCCTTATTATTGGCAACTTTTAATTTTGGACAATTCCTCTTCCAATGTCCTTTTTCACCACAATGGAAACACTTTCCTTTACTCTTTTTTCCTTTGTCGGCAACCCCTAAGGCAATTTGTTTACCACCTTGCTTGGTAAAGTCCTTCTTCTTCTTTTTCTTACCCTTGCCTTTTGACTTAGGTTGAGAAGTAGAAGCTTCAGCCTTATTGGCATCAACACTAGATGTACCAAGAATGCCTTCCGCCTCTACCAATTCATTCATTAATTCAAACAATGAATAAATCTTTTTGTTCATATTATAATTAAGTCTGAACTGCTTGAATGACTCTGGTAGTGACTGGAGTAATATATCCACTTGGGATTCTCCATCAATATCGGCACCTAAAACTTCCAGTGTATTTAGATTAGAGATCATCTTAAGACAATGCTCCCTCACTGAAGTTCCATCAGTCATTTTGGTATTATAAATTTGCCTCATGATTTCTTAACTTGTAGAACGGCCTTGCTAACCAAACATCTCCTTTAGACTTAGCATAATGTCTGAACCTAGTTCTACATCCTGCATTTGATGCTATAGAACATTTGAAATAGATGCTAGGATGTAACACTTGGCCATCTAATGAAGGAAAGCTAGGACATGGTTGAGTAAGCACATATTTATGCTCTTCAGCTATAAGAACAATGCCTAAATTTTTTTTCCAGTCAACATAGTTGGATTTAGTTAGTTTGTTTTGATTAAGAATAGTAACAAGTGGGCTAAATGATGCCATGATCAAATCTGAAAACAATAAACATGAATATAATAAGTAAACTAGACATTATCAATTTAGCATATAAACATATAGTATGGAACTTTAATAAAACCATAACATAATATATGCAACGACAACTCATTCCCATATTCAATATCCCTCAGAATAGAGTGAACATTAAATACTATGATTGATCGAGAATTATTCTCATTATTAGTGCTATCATGTAACTCTTATCAAACAATAATAATATGCCGTTATACCTTTGGCCTCTAAATAACAATAGTAAGAACTCAGCATAAAGGACACTAAAATATTTAGTCTAGTGTATACCATTGTCTAGAATCATGTGTAGCCACATTTCATCCTCTCAAAAGGCTTATTTTGTAGTACCATGATACAAATCACCCTCCGCATGGAATGCAAAGCTCGAAGCTAAGACAAGGTGTTTGATCAAACCACTATAAACCAGGAAATTCAATTTTATAGGACCATGAAATAAATACTCTCCACATAGAATGCTAAGCTCAAAGCAAAGACAAAGTATATATTTCACACTACTATGAATCGACAATGGAGGCCATGAGATCCAACCCTTGTATCTCTTTCCCA
Source organism: Lithocarpus polystachyus (assembly GCA_033629205.1). Taxonomy (NCBI): domain Eukaryota; kingdom Viridiplantae; phylum Streptophyta; class Magnoliopsida; order Fagales; family Fagaceae; genus Lithocarpus; species Lithocarpus polystachyus. The sequence goes on along the minus strand of CM066169.1, from coordinate 32,213,628 downwards.
TTAGATGTTTTAAAAGAAAGGTTTTTAATTATAAAACATGTGTAATCTAATAACACATAGCCTTGCTCTTAATACATATGAAAATACTTAGAAAAAATTTTGAATTCCATGCTTTCGATCGATCGAATGTGTATCTCGATCGGTCAAAAAAATTAGAAAATTGTCACAAAACAATATGCCTGGCTCAATTGCTTCTTGATTGATCGAAAAAGAATACTCGATCGATTGACTAGCAATCGAACATCAATCGAATCAAACCTGACAATCTGCCTGGATCGATTGGTACTCGATTGCTTCTCGATCGATTGAAAAAGAAAATTAGATCGATCGGCTAGCAATCGAATATTAATCGAATCAAAATAGATTGATAACTGTTTCCCTTGATCAATCGAAGGTAATTTTTGATCGATCGAATCTCGTTAAATTTGAATTTCTTGAATTTTTCCAAGACAGTTTTCAACGGTTTTTCATGAAAAAACAACCATCATATGAACTTGATAGACAGAGATTGATATCAAATATGAATTCCATTGATGCTATAGCCTTAAAGTTCAATTTAACGTACTTAAATTCAAATTTAAACAACATCATAACATCAATATCAGTTTTTATCAAACCATAGTTTCAATAACCATGCAAAAAAGTAAATGCATAATCTTCTAACAACATCAAACTATTATCTCCAATTCCAAAACTCACAAAACATGTTATACAGATTCGAAATTGAAGACCGCTCTAATACTATTTGATGGAAAAATACATGTTTGTATTGCTTACAAAACATATGCAGTGGAAAATTAACAGATCTACTTCATTTACAATTAATAACATGTACTATGTAAATTTCAAAATATAAGAACAAGAGAGTGTACCTTGGTGTGGTTAGTTTCAAAACAAAGATTAGAAGTTTTTAGGAACACTTTTAATCTTCACTCCAATTCCACTAGAGCCTAAGAAGTGTGGCCTCTCAATCAGTTTATATGAATTTGATCAAGAGAGAATTAGAGAGTGTCCAACACTCACATACAAACCATTTCATGTTCTTACAAAATTTTATATGTTTCTCTCATTATAATTGATTATCTAATTGGTCTAGCCTTTTGGGCCTTTTTAATTGGGCTTTTGTATGTGGCTTGGAGTGGGACCAAAAGGTAACAAATAAGACACCAGCTCTAATGGGCCTTGGGCTTTTCTGTCAACTCTTGACAAGTCCAAAGTTACCATTAATTATATTTAATACCACTATATAAATATAATTGCACTCTAGGCCTTATTAACAAATTATATCCCAAGACTTAGTAACTACTTATTTATAAAGTATATATTTATGAAATCAAATTTCATAAATATATACTTTAGTAACTACTTACTAAAGTAGTTAGGCCTAACATTTTGAATAATAAACCCATTATACTTATCTCAAGGGAATATTTTGCATCTCTGATAAGAGACTATGAATTCCATCTTGAGAATATATGTTTCATCAACACTAAATGTGGCTACCCAACATACTGAAGTTTTGACCGTGACTTTAGATCTCACTCCTGGTATATCAAAGCAACCTACACTTCATGATCAGGTCCATTATTCTCTTAGGATTAAGAGTTCATGTAGATATAAGTGTAAGATTTATTATTCATTTGATAGTCGTTAGGAGAGTAATAAATCTCACAGCGGTCCAGTTCAATATGTCTTAACTCTTGAAACATATCAACACATCAACTAGAAGTCTCCACTTCCATGATCAAGACAAATCATCTTATTTAATATGTTATAGTCTTTGAAGATGAAATGCCCAATTTCGTCACCGATTACGAACTAAAAGTCTGAGTTTACAAAGAAGTTGTGATTTATATCTTCTGTGACTTTTCACATAAATCACATATTACGCATCTCATGGACTATATGATAATGTCCAAATACTCATGTTACCATCATTTTAGCTAATAATAAAACAACTTTATTAACTACAACATTAAGTCATACATAGCATCATACAATAGGATTTAAGGGCATTAATCCTAACAGCTATCAACAATGGACAATTGAAGAAATGTGAAAGTAAGCCTCTAACCAAGAAAACATATGGAGGGGGAGCAACTACCACTAAAGCACCCAATCCCATAAATGTGAGCGCCATCATACCCCAACAAACACTAGCCTACCTAAAGAAAGCTCTCTAAGAATTCTTCGACCTAAAAATGACCCTCACCTAAGCATGTGAAAACCTATCCTCTAAAGGATTCGTCAAACCTTTGGACCTTACACCTATGCCTAATCCTATACCTCCCACTTAGAACCTCAATGAATATTGCCACTACCACCAAAAATTCGACCCCAAAACCGACAATTGCTTCCGCCTCAAACACAAAATACAAAACCTTATAGATAATGGAACCCTCCCAAATCTCAACATTATCACTAAACCCAACATTAGAAAGTGTAAGGGACGTATTTTTATGTAATTGTCATATCCTTTGACAAAATGGACTTTACTTGTATTTGGGTAAATCTAAGTAGGTTCAAGTTGATCATTACAAGTTGTTACATTGAAGACATGAAGATTACTTAAGAACTACCTAAGAAAAGTGCAATCTGCAGGTCTCGATACCTCCTCGACAGAAGCTCGATCTGTCGAGATTCATTAATGCTCAACACATGTCTCGATTTATTAACCTTACGGGATTTAGACTATAGCCAACAACGTTTTTATTCTAAAAGGCTATTTGTTTATGGGTTTGTATAATCCTTATTAGACTAGGAAAGCCTAAGGTTTGTGTATACTTATTTGGAATAGGAGAGCCCATTGATCTCCTATTTAAACAAGGAGGTGGAAAAAGAAAATCCTAACCCTAGAGAGCTTCATAAGGTTTTCTTTTTGAAACCTAGCCTCCTTCTACAGAAGAAAGAGTTCTTGTTGCATTTCTTGTACGCCTTTGGGTTCTGTAGTGAAGTAAAGTCTCTCACACCATCATTGAAGATCTTATTGGTGTTTCTATGTGATGCTGTTTGAAATCAACTACATTAATCAAAGGGTTGCTGTGGAGTTTGTCATATATTGGGATTCGTGCATCATTGGTTAGTCATGTACTGGGATTCGTGTATTGAACGGAAATATTACCGCTACAAAACAAGTCCAATTAAGTTTTAGGGTACGGGTTCAACTGTAGGTTGGTATTTCTAGATAGGCCAAAGGGTTGGGTAAGATTCCTTATACTTGTAACCACTTGTTATTTATAATAGTGGATTCTTGGGAGAGGTGACCTTAAAATCACCTGGTGGGGTTTTGCCTCGGTGGTTTTTCTCATTCGTAAACAAATCACCCATATTAAATTTATTTTCCGCTGCATTTAGTATAATTGGTGATTTGTTTGTGCTACCATACTATTGTATGGAATTGAACCTAATTAATTAACTTGGGTAATTAATTAATTTGCAAGGGGTCAATACATTTTTAACCTATCAAGTGGTATTAGAGCGAAAACACTCTAATTAGGTTTTACTCTTTGCTTTGTGATCCATTGACCCCCGTCATCATGGAAACTCTTAATTGTTTTGATTTGCATAATCTTGTGTTGAATGATGATGATGATATTCAAGATGCCAATTGTAAGCTTTATCATTTTTGTATGAAATCTATTAAACGTTCTACAAAATTAAAAGCTAATTTTAAAAAGGTCAAACTTGAAAGAGATGAATTGATTGCAAAATTGGATGAAGCTAATAATTTGAATGAGGAATTTAAAAAACAAATTTCATCTCAGGTGGACAAAATTAAGAGTTTGGAAGAGCAACTAGTTGAATCTAAAACCAAAGTTGAAAAATTAACTAGTGCCAAACTTGTTGAGCCTAACTCAAAAGAAAAAGATTTTTATATTCATCCATTTAAAAAGGAATAATGAAGAGTTGAATGCTAATATTTCTAGGATAGTCAAAGGTAAACATTCTGATGTTAACGCTAAAATTTCTAAACCTATGTCTAAAACTCCTCCTAGGTTGAATAAAAATTCTGAACTTGTCCCCACTTGTCATCATTGTCATATTAGGCCAAATTGTCCTTAGTTGTCAACTTCTAAGGTTAGACCTCCTTCTAGGAAGCCGAGTAGCTCTAAAACTACTCATGTTTGTCACCATTGTGGTGGTTCTGTTCACACTTGCCCTAATTGTTACAAGTTGTTTCCTCATAAGCGAGTGTCCAATAGGTCTCATCCTTTGTCTAAAGGCTTTGTACCTATTCTTGGTGAGTTATTAAAAGTTTTAATCTTTTTAACTCAATTTCAGGGGAATTCTAATTCCTCTATGTCCTTTAGTAGTCATACTAGGACATGTGTCTTTTCATCTTCACGACCAAAGACTCGTGCTATGTGGGTGGTGAAGGATCGTAAGACGTAATACCAAAGACTCGTGCTATGTGGGTGGTGAAGGATCCTAAGACGTAATTGTTTGTCCTCTGCTTTAATTCTTTCTATCTAAAGTTGGACTTTCTTGCTTGATTTCTTATTTGTTTTTGGAATCATGCTTTCATGCATTTGCATCTAGTTTTCATGCTTTATAGTTGTTTGCTTGTTTTTGTTTATTTGCTTTCAGTTTTTATTTTATTTTTTCAAAAAAAATTTGAAAAATGAGAAAAATACAAAAACAGTGTGTGTTTATGTATATCGGTATTTGTGTACCTTGGATGGCCATTGAAACAAAGTTTCTAAACTTTGTATCTCTTGTAGCTTAGATGAGCATTTTAATGCACAACTAAACAAGTGAACTTTGTGGCTCATGTTGGTGATGAGTATGATTAAGTAACATTTTATACTTAATACTCATATCACTCTTTTTGATAGAAAGGACTAGAAAATCCTAAGAGAAAGGCATAAATAACCATCTCACCACTAAAGCCCACCAATCATGTATAACATCTGTGTTCTTCAGCATTGTAAAATTGTGATGTTTGGCTTACATAATTGTGTATTTCTTTCCTCTCTTATATGCCCATGCATGATATGTTCAAAAAGAAAATATGCAAAGAATATAAAAGCAAAAAGAATCAAAATGCTTTTAAAATGATTGTAAGCGTGTTTCTAGGAGATGTGGGAGATATATGATGTACCTCATAAGTGATAGTCCCCATCAAATAGTTATGATTGTATGTGAATGTATTAGATATTCTCATATCTCAAATCATCATAATATGAGAAACTTGTGCATACTTGTTATGTTTTCACACATAACATGCATACTTTTTGCTACTCTTGATACATGTGCAAGTACAATGTGTTTTTGCCATCACAAGGGATACATGTGTTAATATATACTTGCTAAACTATCTTAACTTGTTTTTGAAAAATGAAATTGGTTAGACTTGTTTAGTGTGTTTTTGGATCTAGGAATGCTTTTCATCTAGAGTTGAGGTGAGGTTTGAGTGCTTAACATGTTGACTGGATGCTTGTTTGAGTAGCCATCTTGTTGCTTTCTCATCTTATGTGTTTTTCCCCCCTTGAAAAACCTATCTTCTGCATCCTCGATAGCTTCTCAATAGAATCTCGACAGATACCTCTTCTATCAAGATTTCTGGGTTTGACCTTGATAGCTTTTCGAAAGATAGGTCGATCCATCAAGCCAAAATCTTATGCTCTCTATTTGCTCGACACATCCTCGACAGATTCTCGATCCATCGAGGTTGGCTTCTTCTTGATCGATTCTCGATACCTCCTTAATCAATCGAGATACCTTTGCATGCATTTCATTTTTCTTTGTTTTGCATTTTTTCCTTTGTGTCCATAGCATCTTGTTTTTCATTTTCTTCTAGGTCTATGGTTCCTTGTTCTCCTCGTTCCCTCTATATCAGTTTTCTGTTTGTCTCTGGTTAAGTTTTTTGGCCTTTTATGCCCTTTGACAATCATGTCAAAAAGAGCGAGAATTTTGAGAATTGAATGTCATTTCTCAGGGGGAGTAATAGACTTAGGGGGAGAAATTCATGTTAAAGGGAAGAAAGTTTTTAATGTAACTAACTTAGGTGGAGAGTTAGTCTGATAAACGTTGATATTGATATATATTTTGTGTTGTGTATCTTTTGGTTAATGACCATTTACATACATCATGTGTTGTTTCTATATTTGATGATGATTTATGTGTTTCACTCTTTATCTCACATGTGTTGTTTCTTTTCTCTCTTTATACACATATTTCTTGTTTATTTAACTTGTCATTATTTTCCACACGGTAACTTGATGTGTTTTGTTTAGTGCCTTTCAAGAAAGACAAGTTAAAGCCAAGCCAAGATTGTGAACCTTCTTCGTGCAGCAACTTCCAAGGTTCAAATCTGTTAGACTAGGCTTATTTATTCTGTAATCTTGAGTAGAATGTATTTTAGTACATTCAATGTACTCTTGTGGTATTGTCACGGATTGCCAAAGGGGGAGACTGTAAGGGACATATTTTTATGTAATTGGCATATCTTTTGACAAAATGCACTTTACTTGTATTTGGGTAAATCTAAGTAGGTTCAAGATGATCATTACAAGCAAAGACATGAAAATTACTCAAGAATTGCTCAAGAAAAGTTCAATCTGCAAGTCTCGATACCTCCGCGACAAAAGCTTGATCTGTCGAGATTCATTAAAGCTCGACACATGTCTCGATCTATCAAGCTTACAGGATTCAAACTATAGCCAGCAACGTTTTTATTCTAAAAGGTAATTTGTTTATGGGTTTGTATAATCCTTATTGGACTAGGAAAACCCAAAGTTTGTGTATACCTAATTGGAATAGGAGAGCCCATTGAGCTCCTTTTTAAACAAGGAGGTGGAAAAAGAAAAACCTAACCCTAGAAAATTTCATAAGGTTTTCTTTTTGAAACCCTAGCCTCCTCCTACAGAAGAAAGAGTTCTTGCTGCGTTTCTTGTATGCCTTTGGGTTCTGTAGCGAAGCAAAGTCTCTCACACCATCATTGAAGATATTATTGGTGTTTCTATGTGAAGCTATTGTAAATCAACTACATCAATCAAAGGGTTGCTATGGAGTTAGTCACGTACTGGGATTCGTGCAAAAGAGTTAGTCATGTAATGGGATCCATATATCACTGGTTAGTCATGTATTGGGATTCGTGCATCATTGGTTAGTCACGTACTGGGATTCGTGCATTAAACGGAAAGATTGCCCTGCAAAACAAATCCAATTAGGAATTGGGGTAAGGGTTAAACTGTAGGTTGGTATTTCGGGATAGGCCAAAGGGTTTGGTAAGATTCCTTATACTTGTAATCGCTTGTGATTGATAATAGTGGATTCTTAGGAGTGGTGACCTTAAAATCACCCAGTGAGGTTTTGTTTCGGTGGTTTTCCCCATTCATAAACAAATCACCCGTGTCAAATTTATTTTCTGTTGCATTTAGTATAATTGGTGATTTGTTTGTGCTACTGCACTATTGCATGTAATTGAACCTAATTAATTAACTTGAGTAATTAATTAATTTGCAAGGGGTCAATACATTTTTGCCCTATCAGAAAGAGCCCGTTGCCCGATTACCATAGGGCTCCTCCTCCATATCAAAATTGGGTGTAAATAGATGAGATTGAATGGGATTTCTCAAAGTTGATAGAAACTACAAATGCCAATATCAATGCCGTGGAAGTCCAAGGAATATGGGATGATGAAGATGAAGTCTTAAAGGAACTTAAAGGAAGTGGTCGTGGTGTGGCTTCCCAAAGGAGTGATAGAATTACAAAAAAGGGTCTTAGAGGACAATGTAGTAAATATCACTTGGAGTGGGAAGCACTACAAACCATCCTTTTTGGAAAAGGGTCATCCTAGTAGAGATTTAGGGGAAGGGTTCAAGCCCACAGAACCTAAAGGAAAAGAAGACAAAGAAGAAGAAGATAGGGTCTTAATGCAATTGAAGAAGACCCAAGCTCATGTGTCTGTATGTGGCTTACTCATGGCCTCTCAAAAGCATCATAAGGCTCTCTTGGACGCCTTGAATAGGAAAGAAGTTGCTATAGAAACTACACCACAAGAAGTTTTGTCTTTCATGGGAGTCGAGGGTTCCTCATACCCTCTCCTTGCCTTTTCCGTTGAAGATGTCCCTCCTGAAGGAGCTACTCACACTAGACCCTTGCAAATCACCATTGAATGCATGGGTGCCAAGGTTCTAGTGGTGCTTATTGACAATGGGTCCACCTTGAATGTTTATCCTTTTAGGACCGCCTTCAATATTGGCCTAGATATGGGGACTATCATCACTTCTCCCTTGACTGTAAGGGCATATGACAACATTTCAAAGAAGGTCATGGGTACTTTCAAGGCTCCTTGCAATATTGGGCCAATAGAAACCATTGTGTAGTTTCATGTCATGGACATCACCTAGAATTACAACCTTCTTTTAGGAAGAGCTTGGATTCACCCCAATGGGGCAATCCCCTCCTCACTACACCAAAAGATGAAGATCCTATGGAAAGGAGGGATTGCCATAGTGCTTGGAGATGGTGAAATTCTAGCACCAGTTTATGGACTCAATGAAGGAGGAAGTGAGCTTCAAATGAGTGGCTTTGAGTACGTAAACATGGCTGACTATGGGTTGAAAGATGAAACGTATACTACCAACTTGTTCCCATATTGTAGCCATTAGGTGATTGCAATGATGAAGGAGTCAAGTTCTCCAACGTTAAGACTTAAGTGACTAGGGAAGGTTTAGGATTCTTTGAAGGCTGCGATGGAATCAAGAAAAACCTTGGCACTCTAAATGTGAACTTCATAAAGGAAGGGGAAAATTTCTCTTATTATGGCTTCCTCGAACCTTGGGTAGGTAAGGATGGAAAGGTGTATCCGGGTTATGAAATATTATTTATTGAAAAGCTCACCTTTATGGAAAAGCCAACCATGGTGATCAAAGAGATATAAGAAAAGGTCGATTGGGTGAACTACATGGATGCTGAAGCAATGAAGACCATGATGAAGACGAGTGGGGACGTGTTTGCCATCACCAATGAAGAGCTAAGTGATCTTTCAAAATTCATCATGCCTGCTGTGGGGCCCCATTAATAATTGGACTTAGGTTGGGTTTTTTGAAAACATGGGGAAAAAGTTTTGTAATGCAAGTTCCAATGTACTTTTTAATAATTTCAATAAGATGAATTCTGATTTGGCTTACTTTGATGTGTCTCATAACATTGAAATTCTACATTTAAATGATTCAAATGAATTTAAAAATGAAATTAATAAACAATTGGAAAAGAAAATTGAACCGATGGAACCAACTCTTGAAACTATTAATTTAGGCAATAATGAGAACCCACGCTTAATTAAAATTGGCTCAACTCTAAATGAAGAAGATAGAAAAGATCTTCAAGAGCTCCTCACAGAATTTCAAGAGGTGTTTGCATTGTCCTGTTAAGATATGCTTGGAATTCACCCCAAGATAGCTCAACATCACATTGTTACTCATGATCACACAGTACCTATCAAACAAAAGTTGAGAAGAATGAGGACCGATTGTCTCTTAGAATCAAGGAGGAAGTCACTAAGCAATTAAAGGTAGGGTTCATTAAACTAGTACACCAAGCCGAATGGATAGCCAATGTTATACCCATACCTAAGAAGGATGGGAAGGTAAAGACCCGTGTGGATTTTAGGGACTTGAACAAGGCATGCCCTAAGGATGACTTTCCTCTCCCTTACATTGATGTCTTGGTGGATAACACGGTGGGAAGTGCCTTGATGTCTTTCACGAGTGGTTTCTCATGGTACAACCAAATCAAGATGGCTCCTAAAGATATGATCAAAATCACTGTAACTACCGAATGGGGAATCTATTGTTACACGGTGATACCGTTTGGCTTTAAGAATGCTGGGGCAACCTACCAAAGGATGGCTATAGCCTTGTTACATGATATGATGCATAATGAGGAGGAGATGTATGTCGATGATATGATAGTGAAATCTAAGGATAAAGTAAGCCACACTGTAAACTTGAGGAAGTTCATCCAGAGAATTAAAGAGTATAGGCTAAGATTGAACCCACAAAAGTGTACCTCTGGAGTAATTGCCGGAAAATTGCTAGGCTTTCTAGTGAGTGATCGAGGCATAAAAGTTAACCCATTCCAAGATCAAAGCCATATTGGAGATGCCTCCACCCAGAAGTGAGAAAGAGAGAAGGGGTTTTTTGGGTTGATTACAATACATTAGTCGATTCATTGCCAAGCTCACCTCCACTTGTGAGCCCATCTTTAAACTCCCAAGGAAGAATGAACCACATACATGGAATGATAAGTGCCAAAAGACCTTTGAACTTATTAAGAAATATCTCCTCCACCCACCTATCCTAGTGCCTCCACAACGTAGAAAACCTTTACTCCTATACCTCTCTATCATAGGGGATGCAGTTGGAAGTATGCTTGCACAAGAAGACGATGACAAGAATGAGAGGGCCATATACTACTTGAGCAAGAGGTTCCATGATTATGAGACTAGGTACACTCCCATAGAAAAGTCATGCTTTGCACTTGTTTGGGCTGTACAGAAGTTGAGACATATCATCTTACCTTTCTAAATATGGGTGGTAGCAAGAATGGACCCATTGAAGTATCTCATTGAGAAGCCTGCTTTGAGTGGAAGATTGTCAAGATGGTTGATCTTATTGGCAGAATTTGATTTGAAGTATATGGCTAGAAAAACTATCAAAGGAAGCGTCGTGTCGGATTTTTGTGCCAAAAATCCTATAGAGGGGGAAGATGGTAAAGAAGACTTTCTAGATGAGGATATTTTGAATGTTGAGTTAGGGACATGAAAGATGTACTTTGACAGAAGGTGAAGGAGGAACACTTGATGCCTTATTAGCAATACTTGGAGGACTTGACCAAGACCTTTGACAATATTGAGTACACAATCATCCCTAGAGCTCAAAACTAATTTGCAGATGCCTTAGCTACCTTAGCCTCCATGGTTGAAATACCCGAGGGAGTATGGACACGACCCTTGATGATTGAGCAAAGTTATGAGGAAGTGCACAAAGGGAAGACTAAAGCTTCAGTAATGACCATAGAGGAAGAGGAATTTTCATGGTATTATGACATCATGAGGTTTTTGGAACAAGGGGCATATTTGAAAGGTGCCGACAAGAGAGGATGTTGTTCCATTCGAATGATGGCGTCCTATGTAGAGGACAACTCTATAGAAGGTCCGACGATGGTATACACCTTCATTGCTTGAAGAAGGAAGAAGCCGAGAAGGTAATGGGAGAAGTTCATCAAGGGATTTGTGGCCCTCATATGAATGGGAGAATGTTAGCCAAGAAAACTCTAAGGATGAGGTACTATTGGCATACGATGGAGACCGATTGTGTGGACTATGTGAAGAGTTGTCATGATTGTCAAACACATGCCAACTTGAACCATGTACCACCTAGTGAGTTGTATAACATGACTTCTTCATGGCCATTCTCTATTTGGGGCATAGATGCGATTGGAAGGATAACTCCTAAGGCTTCAAATGGGCATGAATACATCTTGGTGGTAATTGACTATTTCACCAAGTGGGTGGAAGCAGGCTCCTACTCCGTATTGAAGGCTAAGCATGTGGCTCGGTTCTTAGAAAACAATATCTTATATCGGTTTGGGGTGCCCCAAGAAATCATCTCTGATAACGGTTCCCACTTTGAGGGTGAAGTTCGGAGAGTCATGGAAGAATATAGCATTAAGCATCACATGTCTTTACCATATCAACCACAAGCTAATGGGGCTGTAGAAGCAGCTAATAAGAATGTAAAGAACATCCTAGCCAAGATGGTAGTGACATACAAAGATTAGGCCGAGAAGCTTCTGTTTGCCTTATGGGGTTAAAGAAATTCTCCCTATACGTCAATCAGGGCAACACCTTACTCTTTGGTTTATGGTAGTGAGGATGTGCTTCCTATTGAGGCAGAGATACAATCTTTGAGGGTATTGGTGGAAACCAAGGTCCTAGAAGGGGATTGGGCTAAGGCGAGATATGAAAAATTGGCTTTGATAGATGAGAAGAGGGTTAGAGCACAATATCATGCACAAGGGCACCAAAAAGGATTGCTAAAGCATTCAACAAGAAAGTGAAATTGAGAAACCATAAAGAAGGGGACTTGGTCCTAACGGTGCTAGAGATGAGACTTTTGATCCAAGAGGAAAGATGAAGCCAAGGTGGTTTGGGCCTTTTATCATTAAGAAGATCATGTCTAGAGGTGCTATGAGGATCATAGATTTGGATAGGGAAGAGATGCTTCATCCAATTAACATGGATAGACTCCGAAAAACAATATTTAAAAAAAAAAAAAGAGAGAACCAAAAAAAAAATAAAAATAAAGCTGCTAGGTTGGAAACCCAAAAGGGTGACCTAGACAAAAATTAAGGCAAAAGAACCCCGCTAGACTGAAAAACCGAAAGGGCAGTCTAGGCAAAAGTTAGGGCAAAAGACCATGGGCATGGAGAAAATTCCTAAAGGGACGTCATGAGCGAAAATTGCATGGCAAAGGAAAAATAAAATAAAAAGAAAAAACAAAGGGATGAGATAACAATAGGCTAAGATAATAGGAAAAAGTTAGGGCAAAAGACCATGGGCATGGAGAAAATTCCTAAAGGGACGTCATGAGTGAAAATTACATGGCAAAGGAAAAATAAAATAAAAAGAAAAAACAAAGGGATGAGATAACAATAGGCTAAGATAATAAAAATTATTCTCTTATTGCTCAAATTAAAAGGTAACAAGATTGTTTTCATAGGGGATTTGGAACACTCCAATCCTTTATTAAATTCATAACAAAAATATGAGAATCATAAAGCGTAGAAAAATAAAATATAGGGCATATCAAGGTGGTCACTCAGCCCTCCTTGCTTTCTTGCTTTACATCATGTAAGCCTTCTCATCCCTCAGAATCCACTTCATGTCATCCTCCAACCATTGCTTTTTCCTTGTAGTGGGATAAATGTATCGAAGAGGAACAATGCCTCTAGTCACCCTATAGTGTGGCCAAGCCTCATGAAGCCTACCCAAGATCTTGAGAGTAAACACCTTGGTGTGGCCATGCCTCTAGTCACCCTAGAGTATGGCCAAGCCTCATGAAGCCTACGCAAGATCCTGATAGTAAACACCTTGGTGTGGAAGGAACCTTCACCACTAGGAGCTCCTTGACGCTTTCCAAATTGCCTTGAGATACGACAAGTGGAGTAGTATGAGCAATAACGAAGTCTAAATAAAAGCATATTGTAGTCCTTGCAGCGACAGTAAACCCTGCTTGAGATGTGCCACCACTCTATGACCCATTGAATATTGGTCTCCTTGATGTGACCCGTAAGCTCCATGTATGCCTTGAAGCTCATGTCATTTTGAAGAAGAAAACAAAAAAAAAAAAAGAAAAAAGAAAAGAAAAAAAGAAAGCATGAGTGGAAAAAATATATAAATAATAATGAAAGATGATATAAGGTGCCTTAATGGGTTGAAAATCGAAAGGTAATCCATACAAAATTAGAGGAATCTCGCTAGGTTGAGAACCTAGGCAAAAGTTAGCAATTACACTAGAAGAAGAAGAAGACTTCTCGCAAAGAAGCTTGCTTCCTTCTTATGAAAGGCATCCAAACCATTGAGGGTTTCTGCCAAGATCAAGCCTACCAGGTTACCTCTCTTTAGCTTATAAACCACCATGCACATCTGAAGGTCCACACAGTATAATGTTTGGACCAAGAAATACCTTGCAGGAGCACATATGCAAAAGGCATGAAGAAAGTATGAACATGGCCTCTTATTTACGGGAATGGCCAAGTCGGAAAGTGTGCAAAAACCAAGCTAAGGTTGAGTTTGCCAATGATGTACCACCGATTTGCATAGCAGGAGGGACGCCCAACACAACTTGCAGTAAAGAGGGGAGATCCCCACCCATGGTAGGGAAGACGAGATTGTCAATATCCGGTTCACCCATGATGGCACCAAATTCTTCGATAGTGGGGCATAGTTCTACTCCATTGAAGCAGAAAAAATGCCGAGTAGGGACCAAATAGTTGGCAGCTGATGGAAAAATACATGTTTGTATCGCCTACAAAACATACGCAGCGGAAAATTAATGGATCTACTTCATACGCAATTGATAACATGTACTATGTAAGATTTTGAATATAGAATCAAGAGAGTGTACTTTAGTATGATGAATTTCAAAACCGAAGATGAAAAGCACTTGGGAAAACTTTTAATCTTCACTCCAATTTCACTTGATGCCCAAGATGTGTGGTCTCTCAATCAGTTATGTGTGTGAGTTCTAGAGAGAATATGAATGAATGTATCTCTTACATCAACATACAAACCATTTTATCTTAATAAAATTCTGTATGTTTCTCTCCACATAACTAATTATCTAATTGGGCTAGCCTTTTGGACCTTCTCAATTGGGCTTTAATGTGTGGCTTGGAGTGGGACCGAAAGGGAACAAATAAGACACTAGCTCCAATGGGCCTTGGGCTTTTCTGTCAACTCTTGACAAGTCCAAAGTTACCATTAATTATATTTAATACCACTATATAAATATAATTGCACTCTAGGCCTTATCAATAAATTATTTCCCAAGACTTTATTGCACATGCAACCCCTTCATAAAATGTTCGTAGTAATACAAAATCATGAATATAGACTGCTACTTTGTAAATTACTACATCTTAATCCTTGAGTACCCGGTTTAATCCTTTTAAGTTATACATCATATATTTATGAAATGTAATTTCATAAATATATACTTTAGTCTTACTAAAGTGGTTAGGCCTAACTCTCTGAATAACTGAACCTATTAAACTTATCTCAAGGGAATATTTTATATCTCTGTTAAGAGACTATGAATTCTATCTTGAGAATATATGTTCCATCAACACTAAATGTGGCTGCCCAACATACTAAGGTTTTAACCGTTACTTTAAATCTCACTCCTGATATATCAAAGTAACCTACATTTCATGATCAGGTCCATTATTCTCTCAGAATTAAGAGTTCATGTGAATACAAGTCGTAAGATTTATTATTTAATTGACAGTCGTTAGGAGAATAATAAATCTCACAGCGGTCCAGTTCAATATGTCTTAACTCTTAAAACATATCAACATATCAACTAGAAGTCTCTACTTCCATGATCAAGACAAATCATCTTAGTTAATATGTTATAGTCTTCGCAGATGAAATGCCCAATTTCATCACCGACTGCGAACCTAAATTCTGAGTTTACAAAAAACTTGTGATCTATATCTTCTGTGACTAAATCATATAAATCACATACTATGTATCTCACAGACTATTTGATAATGTCCAAATATTCATATTTCCATTATTTTAGATAAGAATAAAGCAACTTTATTAATCTCAATATTAAGTCATACACCACTTAATACATAATGTCATATATAATATCATACATGGCATATTACAATAGGATTTAAGGGCACTAATTGTAACAATCTCCCATTTGCCCTAAAGACTATTATGCACTAATCTAACTCCCATTCCCTCCAAATGTGACTCAAAGGTCCTTTGAGGCAAGGATTTGGTAAAAGGATCTGCTAGATTATTTGCACTTTCAATCTTTGCTACCATCACTTCTCCACGAGTAACAATGTCTCGAATGATGTGGTACTTTCTCTCAATGTGCTTTTCTTTCTTGTGATTCCTTGGATATTTTGATTTTGCAACTGCTCCACTATATTCACAAAACAATGTGATAGGAACTTGCTCCATTCTCATTACACCAAGATCAAAAAGGAATTTCTTGAGCCATACAGCTTCTTTTGCTGCTTCACAAGCAGCAACATATTCTGCTTCCATGGTGGAGTCAGCAATACAAGATTGTTTAACACTCCAACTTATGGCTCCACCTCCCAAGGTGAATGCACATCTTGACGTGGACTTTCTGAAATCTAGATACGATTGAAAGTCTGAATCTGTGTAGCCAATGGGAATCAAATCCTCACAACGGTAAACAAGCATATAATCTCTCGTTCTCCATAGATACTTGAGAATATGTTTTACAGCTTGCCAATGTTGTGGTTTAGGATTTGATTGATATTGGCTGGCCATGCCAACTGAAAAACAGATATCTGGTCTAGTACAAAGCATAGCATACATGAGACTTCCTACTGCAAAAGCATAAGGAACTTGTCTCATCATATTTTCTTCCTCTTGAGTCTTAGGCCTTTGGTCATCAGACAGAGGAACTCCATGTCTGAAAGGAAGTAATCATTTCTTGGAGTTTTGCATGCTAAACCGTTCTAGAACCTTATCTATATATCCAGCTTATGATAAGCCTAACATCTTATTCTTGTGATCTCGCCAAAGCTTGATCCCTAGAATAAAGTTAGCCTCACCCAAGTCCTTCATATCAAATTGGCTTGACAACCAAACCTTTACTAATGACATTACACCTACACCATTTCCAATTAGTAGAATATCATCAACATAAAGCACTAGGAACATTACTACTTTGTCTTGATGTCTTTTGTACACACATGGCTTATCAAGATTTTGTTCAAAACCAAATGATTTGATTTCTTGATAAAATCTGATGTTCCATGACCTAGATGCTTGCTTAAGTCCATAAATGGATCTTTTCAACTTACATACCATATGCTCTTGGCTCTTAGCTATGAAACCTTCCGGTTGCATCATATAGATTTCCTCTTCAAGATTGCCATTGAGAAATGCAGTCTTAACATCCATTTTCCAAATCTCATAATCATAATGAGCAGTAATGGATAAGAGAATTCTGATAGATTTTAGCATTGCTACTGGTGAAAAGGTTTCCTCATAATCAATACCTTTTTTTTGTGTATACCCTTTCGCCCCTAGTCTTGCTTTAAAGGTTTCAACCTTTTCATCTATCCCTCTCTTCCTCTTGTAAACCCATTTACAACTAACAGGTTTAATGCCATTAGGCGCCTTTACAAGATCCCAAACTTGATTGGAATACATGGAATCTAATTCAGATTTCATAGCTTAGACCCAATGATGTGCATCTATATCATTCATTGCTTCTTCGTAAGTGTAAGGATCAGTTTCGGCCTACTCTGAGATAGCTTCATAAGTCTCTCCAAGACCTATGAATCTTATAGGTGGCCTAACATTCCTCCCACTACGATGAGGCATCTGTGTACTAGACATCTCATGAGTAGTATCTTGTGGTGTATCCAATACAACCACATCATCCCTAGTTTCAATCATTGGTTGTTCAATTACAGATTCATTCATTTCAGCCAATACAACTCTACTTCTAGGAGTAAAATTATTCATATAGTCATTTACCAAGAATTTAGCATTTGTACTAACAAAAACTTTGTTATCTTTACGACTATAGAATAAATAACCCCTAGTTTCTTTTGGATAACCCACAAGCAAACAAACTTCCGATTTTGGTTCCAATTTATCAGGCTTCCCTTTTAACACATGTGATGGACAACCCCAAATGTGGAGATATTTCATGCTAGGCTTACGCCCACTCCACAATTCCATGGGTATTTTGGGAACAGATTTTGATAGAACTAAATTCAAAAGATGTATTGCTGTATCTAAGGCATAACCCCAAAAAGAAATAGGTAAAGTTGAGTAACTCATCATGGACCTAACCATTTCTAAAAGAGTCCTATTCCTTCTTTTTGCTACATCATTTTTTTGGGGAGTTCCAAGTGCAGTCAATTGGGATACAATCCCATTTTGAGTTAAATAATCCTTGAAATCCCCAAAAGGTATTCGCCACCACGATCAGATTGAATGGCCTTTATGCGTTTACCCAATTGATTCTCAACTTCAGCCCTAAAGTCTTTGAACTTTTCAAAAGCTTCAGACTTTCGTCTCATTAGGTACACATAACCATATCTTGAGTAATCATCGGTGAAAGTGATGAAGTACTCATAACCTCCTTTTGCTTGGGTTGACATTAGACCACAAACATCCGTATGAACTAATTCAAGCAACTTTTGGGCTCTTCTACCTTTTGCATTACAAGGTCGCTTGGTCATTTTGCCTTCCAAACAAGATTCACAAATTGAAAATTCATCAAAGTCCAATGGCTCTAAGAGACCATCTTTGATCAGTCTTTGAATTCTGTTTGGATTAATATGACCTAAACACAAGTGCCAAAGATATGCATCATTAGTAGAAGAAAACCTTCTCTTTAATGATTTTACATGAGAGTTATTATCTAATTCAGAATTGTATAATTCATGCTTATCAGGGGTTAATATATAAAGACCATCCACAATATTGCCAGAACAGATAAACATTTTATCCTTCTTTATTACAACATTGTCTTTAAGGATAACACAATATCTATTTTTACCCAAATAAGTTGTAGAAATTAAATTCCTACAAACATTAGGTACATACAGATAGTCATCTAATATTAAAACTCTTGACTCAAAACATAAACTATAAACACCAACAGCTACAACTGGAATCCTGCTCCCATCAGCCAAAGTAAGAAACAATTCCCCTTCATTAAGCCTTCTAGTCTCCTGGAACCCCTGCAAAGAATTGCAGATATGATTAGTACAACCTGAATCCACACACCAGGAATCCATGGGATTTTGTACCAAACATATTTCAAGAAGGAATGAGCTATTCATACCCTTATTATTGGCAGTCTTGAATTTTGGACAATTTCTCTTCCAATGTCCTTTCTCACCACAATGGAAACATTTTCCTTTCAGCTTCTTTCCTTTATAGGCAACTCCTAAGGCAATTTGTTTATAGTCTTGCTTAATGAAGTCCTTTTTCTTCTTCTTCTTACCCTTGCCTTTCGACTTAGGTTGAGAAGTAGAAGCATCACCCACATTGGCTTTAACACTAGAAGTACCAAGGATGCCTTCCGCCGCTACCAACTCATTCATTAATTCAGACAAAGAATAAATCTTTTTGTTCATGTTATAATTAAGTCTAAATTCCTTGAATGATTCTGGTAGTGACTGGAGTATCATATCCACTTGGGATTCTCCATCAATATCGGCACCTAAAACTTCCAATGTATTCAGATTAGAGATCATTGTAAAACAATGTTCCCTCACTGAACTACCTTCAGCCATTTTGGTATTATAAATTTGCCTCCTAGTTTCTTGCCTTGCAGAACGGCCTTGCTTACCAAACATCTCCTTTAAACTTAGCATAATGTCCGAAGCTAGTTGTACATCCTGCATTTGATGCTGTAGAACATTTGAGATGGATGCTAGGATGTAGCACTTGGCCATTTCATTAGATTTCTGCCAACGATCATATCGCTATTTTTCCTCAGGAGGAGTATCTAATGAAGGAAAGCTAGGACAAGGTTGATTAAGCACATATTTGTGCTCTTCAGCTGTAAGAACTATGTCCAAATTTTTTTTCCAGTCAACATAATTGGATCCAGTCAGTTTGTTTTTATTAAGAATGGTAACAAGTGGACTAAATGATGCCAAGTTCAAATATGAAAATAATAAACATGAATATAATAAGTAAACTGGACATTATCAATTTAGCATATAAACATACAGTATGGAACCTTAATAAAACCATAATATAATATGTGCAACGAAAACTCGATCCTGCAGTCAATATTCCTCGGAAGCGAGGTCATACCAATCATTATGATCAAGCGAGAATTATTCTCATTATTAATGCTATCATGGTAACTCTTACCAAAAAAAAAAAAAAATTAATTTGCCGCTTTTCCTTTAGCCTCTAAGTAATAATGACATAGCTCCAAAGGGAGGTTAACATCATACTTAGTCTAGTGTATACCATTGCCTAGAATCAATGTGAGTCACCAAGTAACTCCACGGAAGCGTGGTCGTTCTCGATGTAAAAACACACTTCATCTATCTTTAAGAAGCTTAACCTGTAGTACCATGAATTAAACACCCTTCGAAGGGAGCAAGGCATATACGCCAAGGCGAGGTGCTTAATCATACTACTATAAACCGACAATGGAGGCCGTGAGATCCAACCCTTGTATCTCTCTCCCACTAGATGTTTTAAAATAAGGGTTTTTAAATTATAAAACATGAATAGTCTACACATAGCCTTGAACTTTTAAGTTTGAAAACACTTAGAAAAAATTCAAATTTTCCTTCTTTCGATCAATCGAATGTGCCCCTCAATCGGTAGAAAAATTAAAAAATTCGAACTTGACCATCTACCTGGTTCGATTAATGCTCGATCGCTTCTCGATCAATCAAAAAGAAAATTCGATCGATTGACTAGCAATCGAATATCAATCGATTCAAAAGCATTGGTCACTGTTTTACTCGATTGATCGAAAATAAATTTCGATCGATCGAAACTCGTAAAACTCGAATTTCTAGAAATTTTGCTAAGGCAGTTTTCAATGGTTTAGCATGAATAAACAACTATCATATAAACATGATAGACAGAGATTGATATCAAAACTGAATTCCATTGACGCTATAGCCTTAAAGATCAATTTAACATACTTAAATTCAAATTTAAACAACATCATAACATCAATATCAGTTTCTATCAAATCATAGTTTCAATAACCATGTAGAAAATAAAATGCATATATAATCTTCTAACATCATGAAGCAATTATCTCTAATTCCAAAACTCATAAAACATGTTATTCATATTCGAAATGAAAACCTGGCTCTGATATCATTTGATGGAAAAATACATGTTTGTATCGCATACAAAACATACGCAGCGAAAAATTAACGGATCTACTTCATACGCAATTGATAACATGTACTATGTAAGTTTTAGAATATAGAATCAAGAGAGTGTACCTTAGTATGGTGAATTTCAAAACCGAAGATGAAAAGTACTTGGAAAAAATTTTAATCTTCACTCCAATTCCACTTGATGCCCAAGATGTGTGGTCTCTCAATCAGTTATGTGTGTGAGTTCTAGAGAGAATATGAATGAATGTATCTCTTACATCAACATACAAACCGTTTTATCTCAATAAAATTCTGTATGTTTCTCTCCACATAACTAATTATCTAATTGGGCTAGTCTTTTGAGCCTTCCCAATTGGGCTTTAATGCGTGGCTTAAAGTGGGACCAAAAGGGAACAAATAAGACACTAGCTCCAATGGGCCTTGGGCTTTTCTGTCAACTCTTGACAAGTTTAAAGTTACTATTAATTATATTTAATACCACTATATAAATATAATTGCACTCTAGGCCTTATCAAAAAATTATTTCCCAAGACTTTATTGCACATGCAACCCCTTCATAAAATGTTCGTAGTGATACAAAGTCATGAATATAGACTGCTACTTTGTAAATTACCACATCTTAATCCTTGAATACCCGGTTTAATCCTTTTAAGTTATTCATTATATATTTATGAAATGTAATTTCATAAATATATACTTTAGTCTTACTAAAGTGGTTAGGCCTAACTCTCTGAATAACTGAATCCATTAAACTTATCTCAATGGAATATTTTATATCTCCGTTAAGAGACTATGAATTCCATTTTCAGAATATATGTTCCATCAACACTAAATGTGGCTGCCCAACATACTGAGGTTTTGACCGTTACTTTAGATCTCACTCTTGATATATCAAAGCAACCTACATTTCATGATCAGGTTCATTATTCTCTCAGGATTAAGAGTTCATGTGAATAGAAGTCGTGAGATTTATTATTCAATTGACAGTCGTTAGGAGAATAATAAATCTCACAGCGGTCCAGTTCAATATGTCTTTACTCTTAAAACATATCAACATATCAACTAGAAGTCTCCACTTCCATGATCAAGACAAATCATCTTAGTTAATATGTTATAGTCTTCGTAGATGAAATGCCCAATTTCATCACCGACTACGAACCTAAATTCTGAGTTTATAAAGAACTTGTGATCTATATCTTTTGTGACTAAATCACATAAATCACATACTATGCATCTCATGGACTATTTGATAATGTCCAAATATTCATGTTTCCATCATTTTAGATAAGAATAACGCAACTTTATTAATCACAATATTAAGTCATACATCACTTAATACATAATGTCATATATAATATCATACATGGCATATTACAATAGGATTTAAGGGCACTAATCCTAATAGTAGCAACACGAAGAAAAGACTCATCCACCCTTATTTGATGGTATGGAAAGACACAAGAAAGACTGTAGGGGGTGATGGAGTCCTTGAAATCAGGACTAAGCCTCTTAATCCAAGTTGAGACATTGAGTGGAGAGTTTTCTGCCATTGGGGGACCTCAGAAAAGTGCTTTCTAGATTGAAAATACGTTGGTGAGGGTTTTGGGAACCAAATGACTACTTTTATACTTAATTAGGGTGGCTAAGGTTTCCTCTGATTTGTGGCCTACGTATGCAAGGTCTACCTTGCATACGCGAAGTCAAAGTTGCGTACGCAGGCCCATCCCCACATATGCATAGAGCTTGGCAGAAACTCATTTTCCCCTATTTTAAGCATGGTTTTCTCCAATCTAGGGCATCCTTAGGATTCCTATGACCTAAAGGATCATTCAAGGCATATTTCAAGCACAATATTTCAAGCATCAAAGAAGCAATATTGTACGGAAACATACAATTAACCATATATCTTGTAAATTAAGTACTACTCCTAATTAAAAGCGTAAATATAAAAAGATTTTCTTAAGTACAACCCTTTACCTTAAACTGCCCGGGTAGGCCGCTCCTCTAGGGCTGTACAAACTCCTTGAATAATTGGTCACCTCTAGTTTGAGATTTCCAGCCAACCATATCAACTCCTCGTGCTCTTGGATGGTGGGCAGTAGGTCAAAGAAAGAAGGGTTAGTGACCGGAATAAATGAGAGACAACAAGAAGAAAAAAGAAAAAAAGGAAAGTGAAACTCACCGCCCGGGTGTTTGGAGGAAAAAGAAAGCCCATAACATTGGGATAATGGGGCACAGTGCGCTCTCGAGCGACTCCTTGATGGATTGGACTATAAGGAATTTAGCATCACCTACCTCATGCCTTCCCTTACTGTTCAAGTATATGCTCGATCTCTTCTTCTTCTTTTCATTTTCCTTTACCTTGTTTATCATGGCTTATAATGGTGAAAAACTTGTAGCAGGAGGATCCATCAAAATCTATGGGTCATCTCTACCCACCAATTGACATTACACCCTCTCTGCCAAGTAGAATGCCCTTAAGCCCACTCCTTCAAAGGGCCAGGTAATCTTCGAAGCAATGATGGCAGAAGCTTCCAAATCTTGAGAAGTAGGAAAAAGCAAGCCGGCCCATGGAGTCTAATTGACCTATATTGATACGAGGTTAGAAGAAGAGTATCTTAAGGGAAATGCATGAAGAAGCATGAAAACTAGAACTCTTAAACTTACCTTATCCGAAGTTAACCCAACAAGGTGGGCCCTCACTCGTGGGAATTCCCTCAAATTTAGATTGGTGCTCGGAGTTATAAGGCCACACCTAACAATCCACTGCTGCAAAAGGAAGCACAAGCCACAGGCTAGATACAAGATGGTACAGTTTGCAAAATAGTATAGTTTGCAAGATGGCAATTTACAAGATGATACAATTTGCAAGACTACAAGCTACAAATAAAAATGCAAGTTTGCAAGATAACATTTTACAAGATGACACAGTTTGCAAGACTACAAGCTACAAATGAAAATGCAAGAGATGGAAAGAGAACTAACGTCAAGGAGCTTCCAAGGCCCTACAAAGTGCCGCAAGGTGCCCCGGCTAAGAGTGTCGAGGATAGAGTAAAGATAGGCAAGACATGCCTACCCCCAGTTGGCTTTTTATGCATCTGTAAAGTCTTTAAGAAGGGCTGACCACCTTAAGGACACCATTTTTCCCACCATTAGTGAAGAGATAAGCTCCTAACAAATGTTGAAGAAAAGCCCTAGCCATCCAGACGCACTTTTCCGAAGTCATTTGTGGGAGAGGCATGTAATTCGACACCAAGTCAAAGTAACGAATGGTCTCAATGAGGTACTTCCTCCCCAACATGTCAAGACCCAGCTGGACGCTGGACATGATGTCCAAATTATTGATGGCCCCTTCAAAGTTAAGGCCGATCATGTGGTGGAAGTCATAGGGAGTCATCGGCATCTTTCGCTTAGCAATATGGAAGGTATGAATAGTATCCCACCAACTCAAGCATTGCACCAAAGTAGCACTTGCAGACTTTTCTAGTAGAAGGCTAAGGATAGGCTCGAGGGCGCTTCCTAGATGTAAGCCCTGGTTTCGGGAACAAGGTGTTAGGGTTTATGCCTTAAAATACAATTTATTGGCACGTTATAAATAATTAAATTGTTTAATTATTGAGACTATTTATAAATGAACTAATGGGACATTATCTTAGTCCATGAGATGCATCGTATGTGATTTATGTGATTTAGTCACAGAAGATATAAATTGCAAGTTCTTTGTAAACTCAAAATGTAGTTCATAGTCGGTGATGAAATTGGGCATTTCATCTACGAAGACTATAACATATCAACTAAGATGATTTGTCTTGATCATGGAAGTGGAGACTTCTAGTTGATATGTTGATATGTTTTAAGAGTTAAGACATATTGAACTGGACCGCTGTGAGATTTATTCTCCTAACAACTGTCAAATGAATAATAAATCTCACGACTTCTATTTACATCAACTCTAAATCCTGAGAGAATAATGGACCTGATCATGAGATATAGGTTGCTTTGATATATCAGGAGTGAGATCTATAAATTACGATCAAAACCTCAGTATGTTAGGCAGTCGCATTTAGTGTTGATGGAACATATATTCTCAAGATGGAATCATAATCTCTTAATGGAGATATAAAATATTCCTTTGAGATAAGTTTAATGGGTTTGGTTATTTTGGGTCCAACCACTTTAGTAAGGAGTTACTAAAGTATATATTTATGGAATTGGATTTCATAAATATATGATGAATGACGTTAAGGATTAAACCGGGTACTCAAGGATTAAGATGTAGTAATCTTCAAAGTGGCAGTCTATATTCATGACTTTGTATTACTACTAATATTTTAATGAAGGGGTTGCATGTATAATAAAGTCTTGAGATATAATTTATTAATAAGGCCTAGAGTGCAATTATATTCATATAGTGGTATTGAATATAATTAATGGTAACTTTAGACTTGTTAAGAGTTGACAAAAAAGCCCAAGGCTCATTGGAGCTAGAGTTTTATTTGTTTCCTTTTGGTCCCACTCCAAGCCATACACTAGAGCCCAATTGGAATGGCCCAAAAGGCTAGCCCAATTAGATAATTAGTTATATATAAGGAGAGAAACATACATAATTTCATAAGTCTTTTCATAAGTGTTTTTCATCAAGACTACACAAGGAATGAAATGGTTTGTATGTGAGTGTTGGACACTCCCTTATTCTCTCCTTGGAAACTAATTGAGAGACCACACATCTTGGGCATTAAGTGGAATTAGAGTGAAGATTAAAAGTTTTCTCAAGAACTTTTGATTTTTGGTTTTGAATTTCATCACACCAAGGTACGCTTTCTTTTTCTTAAATTCTGAAACTTTCATAGTGCATGTTATCAATTGTGAATAAAGTAGATTCGTTAATTTTTCTCTGCGTATGTTTTGTATGTGACAAACATGTATTTTTCCCAACAATTGGTATCAGAGCAGTCTTCAATTCGAATCTGAATAACATGTTTTGTGAGTTTTAGAATTAGAGATAACAGTTTCAATATGTTAGAACATTATTTATGTATTTAATTTTTTGCATGATTGTTGAAACTATGGTTTGATGAAAATTGATTTTGATGTTATGATGTTGTTTAAATCTAAATTCAAGTATATTGAATTGAAGTTTAAGGCTATAGCATTAATGGAATTCAGTTTTGATATCAAATTCTGCATATCATGTTCATATAATGGTTGTTTGTTCATGAAAAATCGTTGAAAACTGTTTGCAACTGCTTTGGAAAAACTGAAAACACGGGTTTTTCGCGGGTTAGCTTCCCGCGAACTTACTCGTGAAAAATGATTCTGAAGACAAAAACTTTTCGCGGGTAAGCTTTACTCGCGAAACAGTCGTGAGACAGTGGCAAAAGTTTTTGTCACAGATTGCCAAAGGGGGAGTTTGTTAAGTTCTAAGGAATTAGGAACTAATGTATTAGAACTTCATTTTGTAAAGTTGGGAAACCATGATCAAAACAGTTTTAGTCTTGTTTAGACTTGCTCAAAGTATGTGGTTTTCATGTAAAGTTGGAATCGAGTTACTGTGCAAATTTGCCAGGCTTGATCAATCGAGAATTAGACTCGACCGATCGAAAGTCATGCAGATTGTTTTTTCTGCAAAATTTCCAACTCATCCTAAGCCCGTTTGACGTGTAGGGTTTTATGTTTTGCCCTAAGTATAAAAGAGAAAACCCTAGCCATGTTTTTAGAGTTCTGAATGCTGTGTGTGTGAATCTTTTTGTAAGATCTAGAGGTGTTTGCCTTCACATACACTTAGGGTTTCCAAACACAAGATTGATGTCAAGAGCTTGGTGATCATTCAGTTGCTGATTCAAGAACTTAAAGATATACAAGTAGGAGTGCTTGTGCTTGCTGTGAATTCAAGAAAGAAGTAGTCCGTGGACTCGGAGCTATCACGAAGTTGTGGTAGTAAGTTTCCTACTGGAGGTAGCAATAGGATGTTAGTAATCTAAGTCGCTATTGTGTAAACTTCAATTTTTTCATAGTGAATTCTGTTTTACCTTGAGGATAGTTAGCTTAAATCCTCCCCAAGTTTTTTACCGGTTTGGTTTTCCTGAGTTATCATATCGTGTGTTCTTTATTTTCCGCACTTTGCATAATATGATATATTTATGTTAACTTAGAATTGCTTAATTTACCTAAGTTAATCACTTGGCTAAATATCTAGGTTAATTTTTTTGGGTTTAAGGGGTCCAAATTTCTAACACTTATTATTTTGATTCCATCAAAGAGCCTCACAAATCAAAAGAGAGGCATCTGTAGATACCGCATTTTGTACCCCATACGACTTGGGTCCCCATTCCCTAATGATGCCCAAACTCTAAGGCCCAAGGCCAGTTTAAAGCCCAATCAGATATCAAATTGATTTAAGGAGTGTTAAAATGGAAAATATAACCTTTTAAATGAGCAAAAATCTATTTTTTGAAATAAAATGACCAAAGTAGCCCTAGGCTCACGTACGTGGGCAGCAGCTTGTGTACGTGGTGTTAGAATTATTTGCCCTAAAAAACAATACTTTGCATTTTTATTTGATAATAAAAATTTTATTTTCACATTCATAATTTTTTATAGGTATATTTTATTGTTTAAATGTGGCATGTGATGTCACCTCTGTAGAAAAATCATGTTAATGGTTAAGGAACCAAAGACAGGGAGTAATGATTTTTCATAGATTATTAAATTGTTCTAGGCTGTGGATACTAATTGAATATTACCACTAAAGCCTACACTTGTTGTGCTACTATATGATAGGATGATTTATACCATCATTGAGGTAGTGACTTTAAGCAGACAAGTGGGTCTAATGTAACAAGTACATACACTGAATTGGATCTGATCAAGAACACCTTATGGAGTGATCACTGTTAATTAAAAGGTTGTTCTATCACAATTTTTCTATTGTCCTCAAACATGAAAGGTTTATGTATATTTATTTATTATACACATAACTTTGACAATGTCAACTGGTGATGCTAATTTTAAAGGCTATATGCAGACATGTTGGGTTATGTGCGTAATGAGTAAAATATGTAAATGCTCAACAACGAATCCACCAGCCTCTAAAGAAGATAGTATATTCAGTTGATTTTCATATTGAAATTGGACTCAAAACAAAACCGGCTGGTGACATTTTTGAAAAAAAAATGTTTTTCATGTATATAATATTGTATATGTATATTTAAAGAGTTTTTTTTTTAAAGATATTTTGGAGTCCAACAGAAATTATGAAATCAAGAAATTAAGGGTCACATAAGCTAGAGACATGAGAGTGATATTAATCCAGTCCTAGTGACTTGTGGGAATATAGTATCGTGGAAGGATAGATATAAAATTGTAAGTAATGGGACCTCGTTTGTAATTCTCTAATCTTCAGGGGTCAATTGCAATGTGTTGATGGACATTATTGCAATTTATAGAAGTTCAAATATTTTCTTAATATGGTTGAGAAAATTAAGGAATAATTTTGAAAGAGTTTCAAGATAAGTCAATATTGTTCAAAAAGTTATTAATGAATCCTACAACTGAATATTAGGATCCCTAAGGATCCCACGTCCAATCTTTATCTTGGGTTTTTGAAGCAGGGAAGTCAATTCCGTAGCATATCGACTGGTACTGCTGGTATATACCGTACCGGCCAGTGCACTGGTACAAGTACACTCTTTGTTTCGTACCAAAAAAAATACCGGCCGTACCGGTCTTGTATTGGCCGTACCAGCGAAATCCGGCTGTTTCGGCCGATAAAGATGTTTTAGACCGGTACAAGCAGGAAGAAAAAAGAAAATGAAAAAGAAAAAGATGCGGAGAAAAATGGGTCTGTGACTTACTAATTTGGTGCCTAATGACTGAGATCTGTGCTCCAAATCTTTCATTTTTTTTCCCTTCTATAGCCTTTTCTAATTTAGATCCCATTCTTCTCAATTGTTGCTGCCACTGCAACTTCTTTATTCTCCTTCTTCTTCTTCTTCTTCTTCTTCTTCTTCTTCTTCTTCTTTTCCTGCATTTTTAGTTTCTTCACTGATAATGCACTACAACGGTGTGCTTTCAGCTTTGTGTCTTTCAAATTTTTTTATCTAATATTTAGACAATGATGTCAGATGGTTAGGTGGAACTATGAAACACTCAAAAGTGTTGAATATTTTTCAAACTTGTCTTTAGTATCAATTCATTTCCACCAACTACGTCATTACCAAGGTATTAGGCACATGTACTGATGTATATATACATTATTATTATTATTATTATTATTATTATTATTATTATTATTATTATTATTATTATTATTATTATTATTGTTATTATTATTAATGTTAAGTAAATTGATGGGACTTTTTTTTAACTTGCCACTCCAATAATAATCCACCCACAGTCACGTAGAGGAATATATATATATATATATATATATATATAACACTATATAACTACAATGGTACACACTAAAATATTTTTACGTGGTTGGTTTCTCTTTCTTTCTTTCTTTTTTCATTTTTTTTATGAACTTGTTGGTTTCTCTAAAGTATATATTATTATTGTTGTTATTGATTAGATGAGTAACATAAATTTATCATTTTAAAATTTATATACATATATATATATATATCTATATTAGCGGTAATCTCGAAACGGTACACCGGTATTGACCAGTACCCGAAATATATCGTACCGCTGACCAAACCGGTATAGCCTCCAGTACGGTATTGACTTCCTTGTTTAGAAGTCTTAAATAAAAATAAGATTTTAATATACCAGATTAGTGGTTGGCCATCAGAACTACTGAGTGATACTGCAGTCTTCTGAAAACTCAAAAAGAAATAGAGAGAGAGAGATGTGAATACCTTGGGAGGCAACACACTTGGGTTGCTAAGAGAGGTACGCAATTTTGTTCTATTTAGAATCTATGGTTATGTGGTACAACGATCTTTAAATGAAAATATAAATTTTTGTTTTAAATTGTTTTCGTAAAAACTTTTAGTGGTATCAGAGCAAAGCACACTGAATCATGGATTTTAAATTGTTATTTATATCAATATGTTTGCCGAGATTTATTTCCTATATGTCATTATTGATATATGTGATATGTTAATTGTTTTTATTCAGAGAAGTAGAGAACAACAAAAATCTGTGTCGTGATTGATAGATGTGATATGTTGATTGTTTGGTCCCGATGTTACGATATGTGCCCTTAAATCTTATTGTATGTTGCCATGTATGATATTATGTATGACATTATATGAGTAATGATGTATGACTTAATATTGTGTTTAATAAAGTTGTTTTCTTCTTATCTAAAATAATGGTAACATGAATATTCGGACATTATCAAATAGTCCATGAGATGCATAGTATGTGATTTATGTGATTTAGTCACAGAAGATATAGATCACAAGTTCTTTGTAAACTCAGAATTTTGGTTCGTAGTCGGTGATGAAATTGGGCATTTCATCTGTGAAGACTATAACATATTAACTACGATGATTTGTCTTGATCATGGAAGTGGTGACTTCTAGTTAATATGTTGATTTGTTTTAAGAGTTAAGACATATTGAACTGGACCGCTGTGAGATTTATTATTCTCCTAACGACTGTCAATTGAATAATAAATCTCACGACTTGTATTCACATGAACTCTTAATCCTGAGAGAATAATGGGCCTGATCATGAAATATAGGTTGCTTTGATATATCAGGAGTGAGATCTAAAGTAACGGTCAAAACCTCAGTATGTTGGGCAGCCACATTTAGTGTTGATGGAACATATATTCTCAAGATGGAATTCATAGTCTCTTAACGGAGATATAAAATATTCCCTTGAGATAAGTTTAATGGGTACAGTTATTCAGAGAGTTAGGCCTAACCACTTTAGTAAGACTAAAGTATATATTTATGAAATTGGATTTCATAAATATATGGTGAATAACTTAAAAGGATTAAATCGGGTACTCAAGGATTAAGATGTAGTAATTTACAAAGTGGCAGTCTATATTCATGACTTTGTATTACTACGAATATTTTATGAAGGGGTTGCATGTATAATAAAGTCTTGGGATATAATTTATTAATAAGGCCTAGAGTGTAATTATATTTATATAGTGGTATTAAATATAATTAATGGTAACTTTGGACTTGTCAAGAGTTGACAGAAAAGCCCAAGGCCCATTAGAGCTAGTGTCTTATTTGTTCCCTTTTGGTCCCACTCCAAGCCACACGCTAAAGCCCAATTGGGAAGGCCCAAAAGGCTAGCCCAATTAGATAATCAGTTATGTGGAGAGAAACATACAGAATTTTATATAGAATAAAATGGTTTGTATGTTTAATAAGAAATGAAAAATATTCTCTCTAGAAACATAGAACTGATTGAGAGACCACACATCTTGGGCATCGAGTGGAATTGGAGTGAAGATTGAAAGTGTTCCCGAGTACTTCTTCATTCGGTTTTGAATTTCACCGCATGAAGGTACACTCTCTTTGTAACACCCGTCTCATTTAAATTTAATTTAATTGCTTTTAGAGAGTGGATTTGATAAATTTCTTAATTTATTTTTGGAGGAAAATAATTATTTTATATTGTGATTTTTGCTAGGATAATAATATTAATATTAATGGGTTTAGTGGGAATATGTGTGGGTCTTAGAAGTTTTTTTTAGTGTAGTGGGCTTCTAAATTTTCAGCCCAACTGAAATTAGCCTTATCATGGAATAGGCTTCTAAACTTTCAGCCCAAGTGCAACAGCTTTATAATGAAATTAAAATTAGGGTTTTTCAAAAACAAAAGAATAGGAGGCTGTGCACTTCAGGGCAGCCAGCAACTTCATCTTGGTTTTGAGGTAAGCATCATTCTAGGAAAGCCTTTTTTTTTTATTCTTTTAAGTTTACTGGAATTTCAATTGTGTTTGCTGAAACTGATTTCATGATAACCATTATATATATATATTCATTATTGAATCACGGTTTGATTCAATTGGTTAATAGGTATATTACATTATATATATATATATATTTTGTAATTGAATCACGGTTTGATTCAATTTAGTTTGCCGAATTATATATATATATATTACCTTTTCAATTGCATCTGAAGATTGATTCTCCTTGTTGGTCGATTTCATATATATATATATATATATATATATATATTACCTTATAGGTGCATCTGATGGATGACTCAATTCAGTTGGGCCGAATTTGTTTTAGCTAGGATTTAATACATGGTTTGGCCGAATATATTTATATATATATACTACATCAATAGTTCATGGGTTAATTCAATTGGTTTGCCGATTACATATATATATATATATATATATATGTATATTAGATGTTAGCGTTAGGGTTAGTATTAAATTTGCTGGAATTTAATAATAACAATTGTATAGAATTGCACTTGTGGGCAGCGTTACAATTAAATATAAGTTATGCGTATAGTTTTTGCAGGTGGCTGATTTTGTTAGTTTAGGGGTTGACCGAATTGAAAAGGTTTGCAATTGTGGGTAGCTTTACAATTAAATATATGGATATTTTAGATGTTAGTTTAGGGAATTGTTTTATCAAGAGGACTGTGTGATTATTAAGAACCTGCCCTTATTGAATTGTTTAATTATCATTTAGGTTCTAGTTGACGTTGTTTCGAGCAATTGAAGTGAAGCTTGGTTTAGCCACTAGAGGTAAGTAGACTTCAACACATGACGTCTCTCAAGACATATATATTTATATATATATATATATATATATATAATTGTGGTAAAAATATATTTATATATATATACATACACATAATTGCAAAAGTGAAGTTTCAAAGACTTATACCATTGTTAGTGCTTTATACATACTCAAACTCTATTATTTATTGTATATTATTGTGAAACTGTATATGGCAAGAGTGTTTCAAATGGTCAACTAGACAGTCTGCAACCTTTGCCAACACAGGGTTAAGTGTTGGTCTTCGGCCGAAGTAGTGTTAGTGTGGTGTGGTGCAGTGTTATTGTTGCTCTTCGGAGTTAGTGTTGCCTCTTTGAGGTTAGTGTTATTGTTCCCATGGGAAAATCACCCACCGAGTGTTTAGCAGCTTTTGTCTATGTTTGACTAATATTTTTCATATTGAATTACTGTTTATTTGCTACTGTTCTTTTAGGTGAAAAAGTGTTTATTTTCAAAATAAAGTGTTTCTACCTATTTGGTGCATATTGGCATATTAATGTGGTTATTATTGTATTAATGTTTACAGCGTTATAGTGATATATTTTATTTTAACAGCTTTATGGAATAAATTATATTACAGTTTAAACTAATTGTAATTGTATTGTGAGGACTATATTTTGTCAATGATATTATCGTTTTGTTTTGGAAGACATCCTCATGTTTGTAGTCTCTTATTGAGCCTCTAGCTCACCCCCCTTTTTCCATCCTTTCAGATTAGAGTTATGGAGTGTCTTTTGGTGGTAGATCAGTGGAGCCTTAGATTGATGACTGCGTTTGGAGCTTGGATAGTTGCTGAGTTGTTTTAGTAAAATTGTTTCAGGACTATGAGATTATTTTTTTTGGAACTATTTTGAGATGTTATTTGGGGATTTTACATACAAGAATATTATTGTTGTTTTGTTTTTATGGATATTTAAGGAAATCCGTTGATGAAATAAGAAGTTTATTTGAGGTTTTAATTACGCTCTGTTCCATTATATTAGTGTTGATTATTTCTACGACAGGTTATGCATCTAAATCCTTCTTAAGGGTTTGGGGTGTTACACTCTTGTTCTTATATTCTGAAACTTACATAGTGCATGTTATCGATTGCGAATGCAGTAGATCCGTTTATTTTCCGCTGCATATGTTTTGTATGCGATACAAACATGATAATTTCCTAACACCCGATTCATTTCCCGTATTCTTGATTATATTTGACAAATATGTTACTGAAGTCGCGCGCCTCTTGCATCTACTCTTGAGTTGTGCGCTGTAGTGCTATAATTGCTTTATAGATTGTCTATTATGGTTTCATGTATATGTGATTATTTGTGTAACCCATGATGATATGTTTTAGTTCATTGACTCACCTTTTTATGTTGATAAAACCTTGAGTATTGCCGAATTAAGGTGTTGAATCTCAATTAGTGGGAGTTGTATCAGATACATAAAGAATGGTATTTAAGAAGTCCCAGTAATATATTTTAAGTGCTAAATAGGATTGTTTTTTAGAATAACTCCTATGGCCCTCCATTTTCAGTGAATAAAGGTCCTATTAAATTAAAATTTTGTCGAAGCCAAAAGGATAGACTTGATTTTGGTTTAGAAGCTCTTCTTGTTTACTTCTTTGGAAGATAGGTGTGTGTATGACTAGTGGGAGTGTGGCTAAAATAGCTACATAATCATACTAGTACATATATCTCACTCAGATAATGGTTTGCACTTAACCAAATAAACATGACCACTAAAATAGTGTAAAACATGTTTGATTTGGAGGCCAAAAGTAAATTAGGAGTCACAAATAAATTAAATAAAATTAGAAACATGAGATGAAATCGTGATGAATAGTATCTATTTGCCTTTATATGGTGTGTACAGTATATTTCAAAAGAAATTATTGGAGCATGCAAGGTAAGGGTTCTCAATGCCCACTTCGAACTATTTATGAATATAATTGTTATATTTTGTTTTGGGAATCTATGATATTTTGTTCTCGTGGGAGGTACCATTAGTTATTCAAAAACCTGAATATGATGGCTATATGTATGTGAAAATATTATTTTATATTATTTTGCAGATTCATTATGACCAATTTTAATCCCTTAGCTAAGATTTTGGATGAAAATCGATTGTCTGGGCCAAACTATGTAGATTGGAAATGGAACTTAATCATTGATCTCACTGCTGATAAGATAGCTCATGTCCTTAATATTGAGGCACCAGAATTTGCTTAGCTAATGCCACTGAGGAGCAGAGAGATGCATTTAATAAGTGGCATGAGGCTGATGAAATGGCTAAATGCTACATAATGGCCTTTGTGACCAATGTGTTGCAAAAACGATGCCAAGGCCTAGTTATAACACAAGATATGATGCTGCACCTCAAAGAGATGTTTGGAGAACAAACCAGAAGTGCACGACAAATTGCTATGAAAAATCTTATGTCCACCAAAATGGTGGAAGGAACTCTAGTTCAGGAACATGTCTTGAAGATGACTTCTTTCATCAACGAACTGGATATGCTTGGTGCAAAAATTGATAGTGAGACCCAAGTTGATGCGATCCTAGCATCTTTACCTAATTCTTTTAATCAGTTTATCATGAACTATAACATGAGTAAGATGGTAGTGACATTGTCAGAGCTGCTCAATATGTTGAAAGCAGCTGAGGATCTCATCAAGAAAGAAAAGCCTACTGTAATGTTGGCTGAAAAACCGGATTCTTCTCTTAAGTTGAAGCCTAAGGGTAAGAACTTTAAGAGAAAAGGGTCTCAGTCATTCAATAAGGCTCAAGGTGACAAAGTGAATAAGGACACAGAGAAAAAGAAAGCAAAAGGAAATTGTTTCCATTGCGGTAAGCTTGGTCATTGGAAGAGAAAATGTCGCCATTATTTGGCTTCTCAAAAGGATGACAAACCTGCAGAAGGTATGCCTAATTTGCTCATTATTGAAACAAATTTAATGGATGGTCCATTTGATTCTTGGTGTGTGGATTCTGGTACAATCTCACACATTTGCAATATGTTGCAGGGGTTTGAGGAGACCCGAAGGCTAAATGAAGGGGAGGTGATCCTAAAGATGGGGACTGGTGCAACTGTTGTGGCCACTGCCATTGGAACTTTTTATTTAGAATTATCTTCTAGTAGGACTCTTGTCTTAGAGGATTGCTTATATGTGCCAAAAGTGCGAAGAAATTTAGTTTCAGTTTCAAAACTTGGTTGTTCAGGATATTCTTTTCTTTTTACTTCTAAGCTTGTTAAGTTTAATAATAAATATGTAACTTCTGGCATTTTACAAGATGGTCTTTATTTTTTGAGTTCTATTGATAATTCTACTAATTGTGTTGAGAATGATATTGCTGCCAGTGTGTTATCTCTTAAAAGAAAAAGAGATGTTAATCGTACGTATTTGTGGCACTTAAGGCTTGGTCTTATCAATATTGACTGAATCAATAGATTGGTAAAGGATGGGCCATTTAATCTTTTGAAGGTAGAGCCTTATCCAATTTATGAGCCTTGCTTACAAGGAAAAATAACAAAAAGTCCCTTTACATGAAAGGGAGGTAGAGCCACTGATGTATTAGGATTAATACTGTTAGGATATGTGCCCTTAAATCCTATTGTATGATGCTATGTATGATATTATGTATGACATTATGTGAGAAATGATGTATGACTTAATATTGTGTTTAATAAAGTTGTTTTATTCTTATCTAAAGTAATGGTAACATGAATATTCGGACATTATCAAATAGTCCATGAGATGCATAGTATGTGATTTATGTGAAAAGTCACAGAAGATATAAATCACAAGTTCTTTGTAAATTCAGAATTTTGGTTCGTAGTCGGTGATGAAATTGGGCATTTCATCTGCGAAGATTATAACATATTAACTACGATGATTTGTCTTGATAATGGAAGTGGTGACTTCTAGTTAATATGTTGATATGTTTTAAGAGTTAAGACATATTGAACTGGACCGCTGTGAGATTTATTATTCTCCTAACGACTGTCAATGGAATAATAAATCTCACGACTTGTATTCACATGAACTCTTAATCCTGAGAGAATAATGGACTTGATCATGAAATGTAGGTTGCTTTGATATATCAGGAGTGAGATCTAATGTAACGGTCAAAACCTTAGTATGTTGGGCAGCCACATTTAGTGTTGATGGAACATATATTCTTAAGATGAAATTCATAATCTCTTAACGGAGATATAAAATATTCCCTTGAGATAAGTTTAATGGGTACAGTTATTCAGAGAGTTAGGCCTAACCACTTTAGTAAGACTAAAGTATATATTTATGAAATTGGATTTTATAAATATATGGTGAATAACTCAAAAGGATCAAACCGGGTACTCAAGGATTAAGATGTAGTAATTTACAAAGTGGCAATCTATATTCATGACTTTGTATTACTACGAATATTTTATGAAGGGGTTGCATGTATAATAAAGTCTTGGGATATAATTTATTAATGAGGCCTAGAGTGCAATTATATTTATATAGTGGTATTAAATATAATTAATGGTAACTTTGGACTTGTCAAGAGTTGACAGAAAAGCCCAAGGCCCATTGGCGCTAGTGTCTTATTTGTTCCCTTTTGTTCCCACTCCAAGCCACACATTAAAGCCCAATTGGGAAGGCCCAAAACGCTAGCCCAATTAGATAATCAGCTATGTGGAGAGAAACATACAGAATTTTATATTGAATGAAATGGTTTGTATGTGAAAAATATAAGACAAGAAAGGGAAGAGAGACACTCTTTCATATTCTCTCTAGAAAACATAGAACTGATTGAGAGACCACACATCTTGGGCATCAAGTGGAATTGGAGTGAAGATTGAAAGTGTTCCCGAGTACTTCTTCATTTCGGTTTTGAATTTCACCGCATCAAGGTACACTCTCTTGTTCTCATATTCTAAAACCTACATAGTGCATGTTATCAATTGCGAATGAAGTAGATTCGTTTATTTTCCGCTGCGTGTGTTTTGTATTCGATGCAAACATGTATATTACCCAACAAATACACACTAATGTTTGTGGTCCTATGAATCACATGGCAAGAGGTGGTTTCTATTACTTCATTACTTTTATTGATGATTATTCTAGGTATGGTTATTTGTACCTAATGAAACATAAATATGAATCTTTTAAAAAGTTCAAAGAATTTCGTAATGAGGTTGAGAAACAAACTAGAAAATGCATAAAAGTTCTTCACTCTGATAGAGGAGGAGA
Organism: Lithocarpus polystachyus; assembly: GCA_033629205.1. Taxonomy (NCBI): domain Eukaryota; kingdom Viridiplantae; phylum Streptophyta; class Magnoliopsida; order Fagales; family Fagaceae; genus Lithocarpus; species Lithocarpus polystachyus. The sequence goes on along the minus strand of CM066169.1, from coordinate 32,176,045 downwards.
ATACCTCTTGGATCAATTTAAGGAGTATCTAAAAGAAAATGGGATTATTTCTCAATTGACTCCCCTTGCCACACCTCAACATAATGGTGTAGTTGAAAGATGAAATAGAACCTTATTAGATATGGTTTGTTCCATGATGAGCATGTCAGAGTTGCCAGTTTCATTTTGGGGTTATGCTTTGGAGACTGCTGTTTATTTATTAAATAGAGTCCCCACCAAATTAGTTCCTAATACCCCATATGAGTTATGGACTGGTAAGAAACCAAGTCTAAATCACTTAAAGATATGGGGTTGTCCAGCACATGTTAGAAAGTCTAATATGGATAAGCTAGGACTAAGGAGTGATAGATGTTTATTTATTGGCTATCCCAAAATGTCTGCTGGTTTCCATTTTTACAATCCTAGTGAGCAAAAAGTTTTTGTGAGCAGGAATGCTATTTTTCTTGATGAAGATTATAGCTTAAATGAAAGTAGAGAAAAAGTTTCTCTTGATGAACAAAATAACTCAATGGCTGAGTTGAATGAGAATAATGAAGAGCAAGTAATAGTGCCTATTGAACCAAGTAAAATACAAGAGACTCGACGTAGTAAAAGGACTATCAGGCCTCCCATTAGACTCACTTTGTTAAATGAGATTTATCTAATGGACTCAGAGGAGCATGATAATGATCCTTTTACTTATCAAGGAGCAATGACTGATTAGGACGTTGAGAATTGGAAAAGGGCCATGGAATCAGAGATGGACTCAATGTATACCAACCAAGTCTGGACCTTAGTAGACAAACCAGAAGGTATTAAGCTTATTGGTTGTATATGGGTCTACAAAAGGAAGATAGGACCTAGTGGTAAGGTGGGGACCTATAAAGCTAGGCTAGTGGCAAAAGGGTATAAGCAAAAGGCTGGAATTGATTATGAGGAAACTTTTTTGCCAGTAGCCATGCTAAAGTCCATAAGGATTCTATCGTCAATTGTTGCACATTATGATTATGAGATATGGCAAATGGATGTTAAAACAGCCTTCTTGAATGGACACATTCGAGAAGAAATTTTTATGGACCAGCAAGAAGGTTTCATATCTCATGGTCAAGAATCAAAAGTGTGCAAGTTGATGAGATCTATATACGGCCTAAAGCAAGCTTCACGCAGTTGGAACATTCGCTTTGATGAGGCAATCAAATTGTTTGGTTTTCACAAAATATGGATGAACCTTGTATTTACAAAAAGGTTAGTGGGAGCACTATTACATTTTTAGTTCTTTATGTAGATGACATACTACTCATTGGTAATGATGTAGGTGGAATGCCATCTATAAAAGTATGGTTATCTAGTCACTTTGCAATGAAAGATCTTGGTGAAACGTCCTATATACTCGGAATCAAATTGTTTAGAGACCGAAAGAAAAGGTTATTAGGACTTTCACAAGTCAATTATATTGACAAGATATTGGCTAGGTTTAGCATGCAAGATTCCAAGAAAGGTTTTTCACCTTTTAGACATGGAGTTCGTCTCTCTAATCAAATATGTCCTAAAACACAAGAAGAGAGAGAGAGAGAAAATGAGAAATTGTCCATATGCTTCGGCTGTAGGAAGTCTCATGTACGCAATGATTTGCACTAGGCCGGACATTTGTTATGTATTGAGCATTGTGAGTAGATATCAATCCAATCCAAGTTCTGAGCATTGGGCAATAGTGAAACATATCCTTAAATATTTAAATAGGACTGAAAGTTCAATTAGAGTATAAACACTATAAACGTTTAGACCCCCAAAATACAAATTATCAATTCAAGCTTTAATACAAACAATTAACGTGTGGAAAATGAACTAAAGCCTAAAACAGAATTGATAAACCATCTTAGTCAAATAAAATCACATCCATAACAGAAATTAAATGACAAAGATAAAGGGAAGAGAGATGCAAACACCGGGACAACACAGGACGTGTTATCGAAGAGGAAACCGAAGACCCTCGACGAAAAACCTCTCCGCCGCCCTCCAAGCGGTCAAAATGATCCACTAAAGAATGTAGTAGGGATATAAGGACAGCAATAGACCCTCCAAGCCTAATCTACCCAGGTACCTAAGCCCTCCAAGCTTCTTGCTCCAATGAGGTTCCGCCGAACTTATTTCTTCTTTAGCTTCCTGGATCCCACTACTAGTCCATAGCATCTACTAATATAAATTGGCTCCTTCCTAACTGCTTCCCAAAACACCAAAGAGCCTTCTCACAGATGTGGGTATGGTGAGAAAAGGTTTTGACTAAAGTACCTCTTAAGGATCTACAATGGAGAGGAAGAGAGTAGAGGAATTTGAAGAGTCACAAGGTTAAGATTGTGGATGAATCAATATTGTTTTTCTCTAGGGTTTCTCTCTCAATATTCTCTCTGGAAGCTCTCTACATTTCGTGGGTATAAGGGGTATATATACTGGTGGGTGTTTGGAATGCGAAGAGACAGATTTTTCATAACAGAGTAGGCTAGCGGCTTGTCCTCGCGGCTTGATTGAGTTGCGAGTTCAAGTCGCGAAGAAACTGAAAGGCTAGACTGGAAATTTTGTCCTGTCGTGCGACAGCTGGCATGACGGTTCATATTCTGGCAGCTTCCAGTCGCGAGCCACCTGCGAGATCCAGTTGCGAGTGCTCCTCTGCATGCTTCTCTCGTGTGCAACATCTGGCGGCTTGCCAGTCGCGAGACACTAGTGAAGTCCAGTCGCGAGTCTCTGTTTTGCAGCACAGTCTTGATCAAATTTTTACACTCTCTCACACACTATCCTTACATGATTCCCACCTAAATACAGGGTTTCTAAATGCTGAAAATACAAGCAAATTGGCACGGAATAAAGCTAACACAATGGTTGATAAAATTCAACCTTACAAGGACTAAACATTATTTCTTGGTTTTTGGTGGTGAGGATCTGAATGTCCAAGGGTATACAGATTCAGATTTTCAATCTGATATTGATGATAGAAAATCAATTTCTGGATTTGTGTTCACTCTTGGCAAGGGAGCAATAAGTTGGAGAAGTTGCAAGCAAGATACTACTGCAGACTCTACTACAGAAGCAGAGTATATAGCTGGAAGTGAAGTTGCAAAGGAAGCTGTGTGGATTCGCAAGTTCATTCAAGAACTTGAAGTTGTTCCTTCTATTGAGTCACCCATTACTATCTATTATGACAATAGTGGGCTTGTTGCAAATGCAGTAGAACCAAGGGCTCATCAAAGGACAAAACATATTGCACGCAAATATCACTTAATACGTGATATCATCCATAGAGGTGATGTAGCAATAACAAAGATTGCCTTTGCCAATAATGTTGCAGATCCACTCACAAAGGCATTGTATCAAAAGGTGTTTGAGAAACATTTGGAAGCAATGGGTATTAAATACATGTATGATTGGTTTTGAGTGCAAGTGGGAGATTGTTAGAATTATTTGCCCTAAAAAACAATACTTTGCATTTTTATTTGATAATAAAAATTTTATTTTCACATTCATAATTTTTTATAGGTATATTTTATTGTTTAAATGTGGCATGTGATGTCACCTCTATAGAAAAATCATGTTAATGGTTAAGGAACCAAAGACAAGGAGTACTGATTTTTCATAGATTATTAAATTGTTCTAGGTTGTGGATACTAATTGAATATTACCACTGAAGCCTACACTTGTTGTGCTGCTATATGATAGGATGATTTACTCCATCATCGAGGTAGTGACTTTAAGCAGACAAGTGGGTGTAATGTAACAAGTACATACACTGAATTGGATCCAATCAAGAACACCTTATAGAGTGATCATTGTTAATTAAAAGATTGTTCTATCACAATTTTTCTATTGTCCTCAAACATGAAAGGTTTGTGTATATTTATTTATTATACACATAACTTTGACAACGTCAACTGGTGATGCTAATTTTAAAGGCTATATACAGACATGTTGGGTTATGTGTGTAATGAGTAAAATATGTAAATGCTCAACAACGGATCCACCAGCCTCTAAAGAAGATAGTATATTCAGTTGATTTTCATATTGAAGTTGGACTCAAAACAAAACCGGCCGGTGACATTTTTCAAAAAAAAAAAAGTTTTCATATATATAATATTGTATATGTATATTTAAAGAGTTTTTTTTTAAAAGATATTTTGATGTCCAATAAAAATTATGAAATCAAGAAATTAAGGGTCACATTAGCTAGGGACATGACAGTGATATTAATCCAGTCCTAGTGGCTTGTGGGAATATAGTATGGTGGAAGGACATAGATATAAAATTGTAAGTAATGGGACCTCGTTTGTAATTCTCTAATCTTCAGGGGTCAATTGCAATGTGTTGATGGACATTATTACAATCTGTAGAAGTTCAAATATTTTTCTTGAAATGGTTGAGAAAATTAAGGAATAATTTTGAAAGAGTTTCAAGATAAGTCAGTAACGTTCAAAAAGTAATTGATGAATACTACAGCTGAAGATTAGGATCCTTAAGGATCCCACTAGAAAAATTCATTTAGCATTAGACTGTGACGACCCTCACTTGTTAGGCACCACAACACCTGGGCCTCGACGAAGATCTGCTAAGAATTAGGGGATACTTAAGAAACGACTATGTCTAGTCTCTTCACTAGCTCTCTAATGAGCCTATTCAGAGGAAGCCTCAGCCCCTCAGCAAGGGCCACCTCATAGAATCCATAGTCTGGGGATGAGCGTAATAGCACTTCTCTCCCTTCGCCGCTGGTCTGATGGGTACCTTGTCAGGGATTTGGAAACGTGCCTAAAGATTTTGAAAAGTTTTGTTAAGAAACATAGGTAAAACGTTGTTCACTACCCAGTCCAAAGGTAGGAAAAAATCAAGAAAGAGTCGACTGGATGGACTTAGGTTAGGGTTTTCACCCCGTATTAGGGTAACCAACGACTCACCCCAATAGACTAGACGTGCTTCATCATCAGTGTACAAATCGACCTCCGACATAGACGTTGGATCATCCGATTCCTCCTGGATAGACAAGCTAAGACTCGTCAGCTCAAATTCACTTGACATCCTTACAATTACTTTGACAAATGAATGCTAAGTGTTGTAGACACCTCATTTTGTACCCCTTACGACTCGAGCCCTTGTTCCCCAATGATGACATCTCTCGAAGGCCCAAGGTTGATTTAGGGCCAAACCTCATGACTTTTTATCTTGAAGGATGTTTTGGTGAGAAAAATTTGTAGGAAAATCCCTAAGTATTTGCATGTTGTGAGAGATGAAACGCACTCAAAATAGAGATAGGTATTGGCACCTCTCTTTTGGGGTTATAGACACCCGATTTTTTACCTATAATTTAATTTTAAAAAATGACCAAAATGACCATTCATATACCCAAAAAAATCACAATTGCATTTCATGCATTAAATCATTAATTGCATATCATAAAAATGATTTTGAGATTTTAACGGTTGCGACGGTATGCCCGATTCCCAAATCGGACCGTCAGATTGAAAGATATCACATGATCAAGTTTTCACGATTTGCATACATTTTGTTTGGGTGGAACTGATCACATGAGATTAATTTAAATTAATTTTGATTGGTTAAAAAATTAAAATTAATTAAATAATTTTGTGATTGGTTGGTTTTTGTCAAAAATAAGCCAGCTTGCATGGGAATAAAATGGATAATCAGACAACAAGGAAATTGTTGATAATTAAGTCTTTTTAAAATATTTATCTATCAGATAATTATTTTAAAGACTTGATTATCAAGATTAAAGGAATTAATTTTAGAATATGAGTAAAAACACATCTAGGTGCAATTCTCGACTAAAAAATCCTCAAAAAAGAGTCAAAATGAACCAAAATTGGAAGAGGGGCTTGGCAACTAAGAGGGCCAGTCGGCACTCTTTGAGTGTCAACTAGCACAAATTTGAGCTCAACCCGGGAACCTTCTGATTAAGATAAAACCTATCATTTTCAAATTTTTGGGGATAATGATGCATTCCAATTCGTATATGATCTTATATAACTTATTTTCAAGCATCCAACCTCTATAAATAGAGGAAAAAGATCAGAAATTAGGGCCCTTCTTTTTCGAACTTCTTTTCTCCCCTTACGTGTAAGATGTTTTGGAAACCTTGGTTTTAAGAACTTCTTTTTTGTAAGTAAAATATTTTAGATCTCAAAGAAGTGAAAATTTCTCTTTTAAAGTATTCTTCCATCGAAGGGTACAGTTATGCAGGTAGTATTTAATTTCATTCTTGTGTTTATCTTTCTTTTTTCCTAATTGATATGTTTGTGTTGTTCATTGCATGCTTTTTTTTAATGAATATGTGTCTGATCTTATTGTCAATATTATCTTCTTCACAATTTATATATGTCATGTTTATATGTTTAGTTGGAATTTTCCTTAGTTGATTAACATTTTATGATTTAATTCTTATTTAATTTCAAAATCTACAATTAATCATTACACTTTTTTTTGGAAACAAAAACATGTCTATTTTTTCATTAAATATAGGTCTAAAATTTTTTGCAAAACAAGAACAGATTTGTATTTTCATTAAATGCAGGTCTAAAAATTTTTCTGAAACAAAAACAGGTTTGTATTTTTATTAAATACAAATTTGAAAATTTTTCCAAGACAAAAACAAGTCTGCTTTTTCATTAAATACAGACCTGAAAAATTTTCAAAAATTAAAACAAATCTTTGTTTTCATTAAATAAAGATTTGAAATTTTTTTTGAAATGAAAACAAGTCTATATTTTCATTAAATACAGATCTTAAAAATTTTCCAAAACAAAAATGGACTTGTATTTTCATTAAATATAGATCTGAAAATTTTTTTGAAACAAAAACAAGTCTATATTTTCATTAAATACAAACCGGAAAAAAATTTTCAAAACAAAAACGGATTTTCATTTTCATTAAATACAGATCTTAAAATTTTTCAAACACAAAAATAGGTCTGTATTTTCATTAAATATAGATTTAAAATATTTTCCAAAACAAAAACAGGTCAATATGTTCTTTAAATACAAATCTGTAGTTTCATTAAATACAGATATGAAAATTATTCTTTATTTTCATTAAATTTTTATTTAATTTCAAAATCTACAATTAATCATTACACCTTTTTTTTTTTGAAATGAATACAGATTTGTAGTTTCATTAAATACAGATTTGAAAATATTTCTGAAACAAAAACAGGTTTGTATTTTTATTAAATATAGAATTGAAAATTTTTCCTAAACAAAAAAAGATTTATATTTTCATTAAATATATGTTTGAAAATTTTTCTAAAATAAAAACAGATTTGTATTTTCATTAAATATAGATCTGAAATTTTCTAAAACAAAAATAGGTTTATATTTTCATTAAATACAGATTTGAAGAATTTCCATAACAAAAACAGGTCTATAATTTCATTAAATATAGATTTGAAATTTTTTTAAAATAAAAACAAATCTGTGTTTTCATAAAATACAGATCTAAAATTTTTTCTGAAATAAGAAAAAAACAGATTAGTGATTTCATTAAATATAGTTCTAAAAATGTTTCTAAAATAAAAACAGATCTGTGTTTTTTTTAAATACTGATCTTAAAATTTTTCCAATACTAAAATAGATCTGTATTTTCATTAAATATAGATCTAAAATTTTTTCTAAAATAAAACAAGTCTGTATTTTCATTAAATACAGATCTAAAAATTTTTTCAAAACAAAAACCGGTCTGTATTTTCATTAAATATTGATATAAAATTTTCCAAAATAAAAACAGATCTGTGTTTTCATTAAATACAGATCTGAAAATGTTGTTGAAACAAAAATAGGTTTGTATTTTCATTAAATACAGATATGAAAATTTTTCGAAAAAAAACACATATCTGTATTTTCATTAAATATGCATATGAATTGTTTTCCAAAACCAAAACAAGGCTGTATTTTCATTAAATACTGTAACACCCCAAACCCAAACCAAGGATTTAGATGCATAACCTGTTTTAGAAATAATCAACAATAATATAATGGAACAGAGCGTAATTAATTAACCACAAATAAACTTCTATCCAACATCAACTCTCCTATGAAATCCATAAAAATACAAAATCCTTCACAATAAAGTCTCCGAATACAATCTCAAAATAGTTCCTCAAATGTCAAACTCATTGTCCCTAAGAAAAATATACTAAAATAATTCACCAACTATCAAAGCTCCAAAAGAAGTCGTCAATCTAAGGCTCCATTGATCTACCATCAAAAGACATTCCATTGCTTAAATCTGAAAGGGTGGAAAAAGGGGGTGAGCTAGAGGCTCAATAAGAGACTACATACATGAGGATGTCTTTCAAAGACAAAACATTAGTATCATTGACAATATATAGTCTTCACGAAACATTTACAAATAGTTTAAACAGTAATATAATATATTCTATAAAACTGTTAAAATAAAATATTTCACTATAACGCTGTAATCATTAAATAAAATAATAACCACTTAATATGCCAATATACACTAAATAGGTAGAAACAATTTATTATGAAAAATAAACAATTTTCCACTTACAAAGATCTGTAGCAATAAAACAGTAGTTCGATATGGATAGAATTAGTCAAACACAGACAAAAGCTGCTAAACACTCGGTGGGTGATTCCCATGGGAACAATAACACTAACCTCAAAGAGGCAACACTAGCTCCAAAGAGCAACAGTAACACTGCACCACACCACACTAACACTACATCGGCCGAAGACCAACACTTAACCCTGTGTTGGCAAAGGTTGCAGACTGTCTGGTTGACCGTTTGAAACATTCTTGACATATACAGTTTCATAATAATATACAATAAATAATAAAATTCGAGTATGTGCAAAGCACTAACAATGGTATAAGTTTTTGGAACTTCACTTTTGCAATTATATATATATAAATATATTTTTACCACAAATATATATATTTATATATTTATATATATACGTCCTAAGAGACATCATGTGCTGAAGTCTACTTACCTCAAATCACCAAGACACGCTAGATCTCAACTATCCAAGCTGATGTCACTTGAACCTAATACACAAATAGATAATTTTTGTTGCGTTAAGCCATACTTACACTTTTTATATAAACCTTTGTGCTATCCCTCTCCAAAATCACACATGGACCCTTTACATATATCATAATTACATATAAGAACCTAACAATGTTTCTAACCAAAGGCCATTAGTATTAAATCATTACCACCAGATCCGAAATAATCCACCAGCACCAATCATACTTACATCTCATGATAGTGTATGTATATTGGATATAGGGGAATTCGATTTCAATGGGGTATTAGATCACATGAAGTTGCATGACTCATCCATCAATATATATATATATATATATATCTATTTCTTCAATTCTTTACTCTCTACATATTAGTGTATATATATATATATATTGATATATATAAGGATGCCTATCACCTAACGAAATTATAACATAGAACTTCCACATGAAGTCGCATGACTTATCCATCAATAAATATATCTATTTCTTCAATTCTTTACTCTCTACATATTAGTGTATATATATATTGATATATATAAGGATGCCTATCACCTAACGAAATTATAACGTAGAACTTCCAGTAATCATACACTAACAACCTAACGATATCATGCCTATGAAATATAATAATATAAACTCTATTCCTATGGAACCATTATTATAATTCTAATAACTTGAACTAGCGAGAGACAAAAGTTTCCCTTGAATCAAAAGTGTCCAGCGAAAATACTAAAGCTTGCCTAGATTGATGTTACCTCAAAATCAAAGTAATGTTTGCCGGCTGCTATAGTGTCCAACGAAATCAGATAGGCTTGCACAAATCAAAGTTTACTTCAATACCAATATAAAGTTTGCTGGCTGCCCCCTTGAAGCGCACGGTCATCAACCCCTTTTTATTTGAGAAACCCTAAACTCCACTCTTACTCTTTATACGCTAATCACTGATATTTATTTATTTTTATTTTTTTTTCACTCTCTGCCTTTCACGTAGGAAACCCTAACTTTCAGCTTTACACGTTAAAACTGTCCCCTACATTGGCTGGAAATTAAACTCATAAAAAGGTTATTTACATAGGCTAGGACTCTAAAGAAATCCAATAACACTTAAACTCCTAATCCAACTAGGTTTTAATCTCTTATCCTTTTCCTTAACTGATAAGGAGACCAAAAGTTAAATTTAAATAAACCGCAAAATAATTATTCACGTTACCCCTTATTATTATTATATTAATTCATAATATAAAATAATATCTCCTCCAAAAATAAATTAAGCAATTCATCAAATCCACTCTAGAAGCAATTAAATTAAATTTAAGGGAGACGGGTGTTACAAATACAAATCTAAAATTTTTTCAAAATAAAAACAGATCTATGTTTTCATGAAATACAAATTGTGAGAGACCGCAAAATTGGGTGCTTTGAAAAAAGAGGTTTGGCTGCTTTAAGGCACCTCTCTTTTTAGGTAAATGGTGCAGAGTCGCCACTTGAATAGAAATAAAAATGAATTCGGAGGCTAAGTTGAAATGGTGCGGAGACCGTGAAATTGAAATGCTTCATTGTCATTGATTAATTAAAAATAAATACAAGCTTGGATAAATTGAATCTGACAAGGCTTTGAGTCCAAGTTACAATCTACCCAAAAAAAAAAGGAAAAAAAAAAATAAGGCATAGATCTACCTATCCAAGAGAACTAAATTCAGAGGCTAAGTTACAGAATGGGAAGGTGTTAGGCACCCATTCCACCTAGACAGAATCTGGTCTTCTAGACTCTAATGACCAATACACGATTTTTACATGATGTGAATGATATGTTGAACGTACATGATACACTTGACCAAAACTAACTCACATAAATCTATCTTATGAATGTATCCTCTTTTTTAGAAAAAAATTCAGATTTGTATTTGTAAATAGAAAATTTTGATTTGATTCATTGAAAAAAAAAAAACCAAATCCGTTTTTGTGAAAATAAAAAATTAGTTTTGTAAAGAAAATCAAATTTGTTTTTACATAAAGAAAGCATATGGCTTTTGCTAAAAAATATCAGATTTATTTTGGAGCAAAGTTAAAAATGGTGATTTTTATTAAGAAAAATTAGATCTGTTTTATGAATAAGAAAATTTAGGTTTGTAGAGAAAAAAAAAAATCATATATGCTTTTATGAATAAAATAAGAAAAAGACTTTTTAGAAGAGGAACTACACTCATGAGATAAATCTATGTTACATGCATCACATAATAAAAAATTACAACCTAACTTTCAATCCTTTCTTTTAAATTTCAAAATTTGCAATTTTATAAAATAGAACACTTTTTCAGGAAAAAAAATTCAAATTAGCTTTATGACCAGAAAAATACAAATCTGCATCTAAGGAAGATACAAAGTAGTTTCATGTCTGCAAAAAAGTCATATCTGCATTTAAGGAAGACACGGATCAGTTTTGTGTTTGAAAAAAAATTAGAGTTGTATCTAAGGAAGATATAGATCTATTTTGTGTTTGAAAAAAAATTCAGATCTGCATCTAAGGAAGATACAGATCTGTTTTGTCTTTAAAAAAAAGTCAGATATGTATCTAAGGAAGATACAGATCTATTTTGTGTTTGAAAAAAATTCAGATCTGCATCTAAGAAAGATATAGATCTATTTTGTGTTTAAAAAAATTCAGATCTGCATCTAAAGAAGATATAGATTTGTTTTGTTTTGATAGTCATTACAGATTTTGAAGTCAAAGAGAAAGAATTGAAATAAACAATCATCTAAAGCATCTAATCTTGGCAATCCTATATTAAGAACAAGTTATAATAAAACATTCTAATCAAATTCATGCATCAAACATAAAAACATGCTAATTAACGAAAAAAGAAAAGAAAGAAAAAACAGAATACCTCTTGCATGAACGTGCTCTTCTAATGATTGAATATTTTGGGACTCAAAGAAATTTATTCAATTCTCTTTGAAGCCTAAAAGATTTTGCTTACAGAAAAGAAATTCCTAAGGCAAGAGCCTCTAAAACATCTTTAATGTAAGAGGGAACAGAAAAGAAGAGAAGAGAAGAGCCAGAAAATGGGGGTTCGAAAAGCATGAAAAAGTGTGTTGAATTCTAAGATGCAGCCTCCATTTATAGAGGCTGGGATGTTCGAAAAATTAGCTAAATGATTAGAATATGAACTGGGATGCGTCCTAATTTCTAAAAAATTGAAAGGATGAGTTTTATCTCAATCCAAATGCACTCGGGCCGAGGTCTGCATTTATGCCAATCAGCACTTGAAAAGTGTCGAATGGCCCTTTTGGATGCTGGTCCCGTGTTCGAGTTTTGGTCCAGTTTGGACTCCTTTTATGAGTGTTTTTTGAGTCGGGGCTTGCACTTAGATGATTTTTTAACACAAACAAAATGCATGCAGACCGTGTAAACTTGATCATGCGATATCTATCAATCCGACAGTCTGATTTGGAAGTCGAGTATACTATCGCGACCGTTAGAATCTCAAGATCATTTTTATGATATGCAATGAATGAATTAGTGTATGTAATGAAATCATGATTTTTTGGGGTATATGAAAGGTTATTCTAGCCATCTTCCTTGATTAAATATAGATCTTAAAATTTTTCTAAAACAAAAGCAAATCTGTATTTTCATAAAATACAGATCTTAAAATTTTTTTTGAAAGAAAAACAGGTTTGTATTTTAATTAGATACAGATTTAAAAATTTTTCCAAAACAAAGACAGGTTTGTATTTTCATTAAATAAAGATAAGAAAATTTTTTCTAAAATAAAAACAGATCTGTATTTTCATTAAATATAGATCAAAAAATATTTCCAAAACAAAAATGGGTCTGTATTTTCCTTAAATACAGATCTAAAGCAAATATTTCTGAAGCAAAAAAGGTTTGTATTTTCATTATATATAGATCTAAAAATTTTTCCAAAAGAAAAGAAATCTCTATTTTCATTTGAAAGTTCAAATAGTGTATAACACACTATGAACGTTTTGACCCCCAAATAACAAATTACCAATTCAAACTTTATATCAAACGATGTATGTGCGAAAAATGAACAAAAGCTTAAAACAGAATTGATAAACAATCTAAGCCAAATAAAATCACATCTATAGCAGAAATTAAATGACAAAGATTAAGGGAAGAGAGATGCAAACACAAGGATAACACAACGATGTGTTATCAAAGAGGAAACCGAAGCCCTCCGCGTAAAACCTCTCCGTCGCCCTCTAAGCAGTCAAATAATCCACTAAAGAATGTAGTTGGGATACAAGACAACAATAGACCCTCTAAACCTAATTTACCCAATGTACCTAAGCCCTCCAGGCTCCTAATTCAACGAGGTTACGCCGAACCTATTTCTTCTTGAGCTTCCCAGATTCCGCTATAGCCCATAGCATCAACTAATATCAATTGGTCCATTCCTAACTGCTTCCCAAAGCACCAAAGAGTCTTCTCACAAATATTGGTATGGTGAGAAAAGATTTGGGTAATGACCCTCTCAAGGATCTAACAATAGAAAGGGTGAGAGTAGAGAAATTTGAAAAGTCACAAGGTAAAGATTGTAGATGAGTCAATCTTGTTTTTCTCTAGGGTTTTGCTCTCAAAATTCTCTCTGAAAGCTCTCTACATTTCGTGGGTATAAGGGGTATTTATACTGGGGTGAGAGAGGAATGCGAAGAGCCAATTTTTCCAAAACAGAGCTGGCTAGCAGCTTGGCCTCACGGCTTGACTGAGTCGCGAGTTCAAGCCACAAACTAACTAAACGGCCAGATTGGAATTTTTGTCCTGTAGTGCAACAGCTAGCACGACAGTTCAGCTTCTGGCGGCTTACCAGTCACGAGCTACTTGTAAGATCCATTCGGAAGTTCTTCTCTGCACGCTTCACTCGTGTGCAACATCTGGCAGCTTGCCAGTCACGAGACACTAGCGAGATCTAGTCGCGAGTCCCTGTTATGCTGCATAGACTTGAGCATTTCTTCACATTCTCCCATACACTACCCTTACATGATTCCCACCAAAATACAGGGTTTCTAAGTGCTGAAATACAAGAAAATTGGTACGGAATAAAGCCAACAAAATGGTTGATAAAATTCAACCTTACATCATTAAATATAGATCTGAAAATTTTTCTTAAACAAAAACAAGTCTATATTTTCATTAAATACAGATTTGAAAATTTTTCCAAAACAATAACAGGTCTGTGTTTTCATTAAATTCACATCTTAAAATTTTTGCAAAATAAAAACAGATATGTGTTTTCATAAAATACAGATCTGAAAATTTTTATGAAATAAAAACCGGCTTGTATTTTCATTAAATACAGATCTTAAAAATCTTCCAAAACAAAAACAAATCTGTATTTTCAGGAAATACAGATTTGAAAATTTTTGTGTTTTCATTAAATACAGATCTGAAAATTTTTTTGAAACAAAAACAGGACTGTATTTTCATTAAATACAGATCTGAAATTTTTCAAAACAAAAATAGATTTTTATTATCATTAAATATAGATCTGAAAAATTTTCTGAAACTAAAACAGGACTATATTTTCATTAAGTACAGAATTGAAAATTTTTCCAAAACAAAAATAGATGTGTTATTTCATTAAATACAATTCTAAAAATTTTTCTATAACAAAAACAAGTTTGTATTTTCATGAACTACAGATTTGAAAATTTTTCCAAAATAAAATAGATCTGTGTTTTAATTAAATACAGATCTAAAATTTTTTCTGAAATAAAAACAGATCTGTATTTTCATCAAATACAGATCTTAAAATTTTTCCAAAATTAAAACAGGTTTGTATTCTAATTTGGCCTATTAACCATCCTAGATGCCTTTCCCTTCCACCTTGTCATGTCTTCGGAGAATGTTTCCCCTACTCCTTGCTTACTGGTCTCCAAATACCTTAGAGTCACATCAATCATAGTGTTGAAAATGAATTGATCTACGAACAACTCTACTAGCTCATTCCACACCTTAGTCTTGCTAGGATTCAAGCTATAGTAGTACCGTGATGCCCTTCCTATGAGTGAGAGGGGGAGTGCATGCAAAGTTTGCTTCTCATCCAACCCATTCATTTCAGCGATGTTTAGGTACCTTTTAACATTTTTCTTTGGGTCTCCATTTCCATCAAACTTTTCCACATTGAAAATCTTGAACATTGGAGGTAGTGCAACGGGAGTTTTGGAGTTTGTGCCCCCAATGTTATAGAGACAATCATCCATCCCTTAGGCCTTACGAAATGCGAGTTGCATTTTCTCCATTTTCTCTCTCATGGTTATGGTTTTTGCCGTGAGTTTTTCAAATTGCTTGTTCCTTTTATAATTAACTTTTTCCCTTTCATCCCAATCTTCCACTTCTTCATCATCGAGAACCTCTACTCATGGGTTTGGCTTCTTCAATTCGGCTTCTTTGAGCTTAGTGAGGGGACTTCCCATCTTTTTTGAGAACGTCACTTTGTTCTTCTATTGCCTTGAGTATCTTTTGTGCAATTTCATCACTAGTTGGAGCAGCCATTGTTGCTTGAGATGATTCCCCTAGTTGGATCACTTCTTCTTGATGTGTGTCCTTAATCTTGATCAAATGCCTTTTGTGTTTTTCTCGAATCCAAAATGGAGTGGGGACATGTTTTCTTAACTTTGGTGGTGCAATGGTGCCTGAAAATAAGTCCATTTTTCATTAAGTCCATGTCCTATTTAAAAGGTTCTTTATTTTTAGATGTTTTTAGAAAATCTTTTAAGTCCACTATAATGACGGCCCAATTACAAAGTCACTTCCTTTTCTCTCATGGACCTTGCCTCTTATTTCATTGGACTTTGGTCCATTTACAATGATGCTCTCATCTTACTCTTATGGGCTTTCATTAGAATGTACTTATAGATTTTCAACCCCTTGTCTCAAATATGGGCCTACAATGTATTCATCACCTTTGGGTTTTTCCTTTTTCATTTCATTATCATCATTTTTTTTTTTTTTGAAGGAGCCCTTAAGCTAGAATATATTGTAGCCTTCCTCTCAAGGTCCATGAAGTTTTCATCATTTTGGGCCTAGGCATGCAACAAAGAGGCCCAAGATTAGGGAAGTTCATATTTGACTTTGTAGGATTTTGGATGCTAAGTCCATAGCATACTTGTTATCTTAGGCCCAAAGTCCTCTTTTTCAAAATGGCTTTTTGGTTTTGGCTTATGATAGCAATTAGGTTATGATCTCATGAACCTTTTAAGTTAGGATATACCTTTAGATTTCCGGACAAGCCTCTTACATGTGAGAACTTCTTTTCTTTTGTCCCCTTTGTCTTAGGGTATGCCATAACTTTAGGGTCAACCTTCCAATTTTATGTCTTTTATTTGTCCTTTAGAATTAGGTGATCACATGATATATGGTTGAACAAACAAGAGATATATAAAGGGTATCCTCCTTTGATTGGATCTAGGATCTCTCTAAGTGTGGGTAGGCCTTCCTAAGGCCAAAGGGATAGATAAGTAGGTCACTCACAACTAGGTGGACCATGATTACAATTGAGGGCCTAAGTGGACCTTTGTGGATTGGTGGCAAACTATTAACGTACTTAAAGCTGATCATAGGCAATGGCACACAATGTGAGTTGGTGGGATGAACTTCGAAAGACTTAGGCTCGAAAGGAGCCTTCTATCTTCCTACTCATTACTAACCGAGGTAAAGGGACAAACAAACCAAGTGAACGTGTGTGCAAACAAGTATTGAATAAGTCTTTATTAAGGTTAAGACATAGAACACGTAAGAATTAAACTCATTATCCCCAATGGAGTCGCCACTGTGGACACAACAAGGAGTCACCACCTAGTTTTTGCAATGCCCTAGGAACCATATATATAACGTCCTCTCAAGGAAGGACCTTTTGATCTTACTATCAAAGATATGGGTCTGGAGTTAAGGTAAGGTCTTGGGAAGGTGTTAGGCACCTAAAACCGCCCAACCTTAAGGTTGGCTTCCCTTCATTGTGCCTTATGTCTTAACCCTATTAAAGGCACACTCAATATTATTATCTAACTCACACACACACACACACACACACACACACACACACACACTAACATGCATCTAAACTCACAACTTGGCATCAATCATCCCTAACCACACATCTATTATGGCAATCAAACAAGGCCTATCATACATCTAATCATGGCATACCCTATCATACATTTAATCATGCTTCATCACATCATATCCGAACATACATCTAATCACATCATATCCCAACATACATATAGCATAGCATCCCCTAACATTCATCTGACATACTTGTCACATCATCCTAGCATTCATCTAGCACCATATCCATCCAGGCAGCAAGCATACATATAACATGTTAAAACATGGCAACATCAAAGAATCATATTGTAGGCATCAATAACATATTATCCAATTAATCATCAAAGCAAAGTCATGTTCAATGATTCATGGGAATATGAATGCATGACTTACCTCACTTACATTGCAGTAACTTAGCACCTATGGCATTATGCATGAATATGTGAATGAATGGCATGGCATTTGACAAAGAAATAAAAACAAAACCTAATCTAAGCATGTGAAAGTAAAAAAAAACAAATAAACATGTGAAACAGAAGCTTAAAAAACATGAGAACATGAAAAAGGATCTAAAACAGAAGTATACGTGGACAAGCAAAATTAAAAATGGAAGAAATAAATTAGGGTTTCTGGGCTAGTTCATGCGTACGCATGAACAACCCTGTGTGCACATAATCAAGCCTGCGTATGCAGCCTTGATCATGCACACATGGGTTTCTGCCCAGAAACCCTGAAAACACAACAAAAAGTTTAGAACACGATTTCTAGCAACCTAACATTCTTAAAACATAAGGAAAACATAAACCTAGTATAAACAAACATATTATATGTATAAACAAGGCAAAGAAAGAGATTAAAACGTAAAGTAAAAGGCAAAAATGAAAGAAAAGTTAAAGAATGAATACCTCAAAGCAAAAGCTCCTAGGCTTGATTTTTGACCATTCCCCTTAGTCAAATCTATCACAAGTCAATAAGAATGCGATTAGTAATCTTAAAATTCAAAGATCAAGGCCAGAAAAGGCTCCAATCAAATAAAATTGACTTAAGGATGTTTTGTGAAAAACTCCCTCTTTGATTCACTATTTCTAGTGAATCTTAATGTTTTCCCATGGAATTTCTTTGTGTTTTTGAAAGGTACCATGTATGGCTATTTATATTGTGAAAATGGGGGTTTGGAACGGCTCCAAACGATGTGGGATTTGTTCCAAACCTCAGTCTTTAATGCAGAAAACTTGTAGTTCTAGTGCTTCTAAAACCGTACCTGCGTGCATAGGCTTTTTTGCCTGCATACATAAGCTCTCAGGCTACGTACACAAGTTCATGCCTGCGTACATAGGCCTAGGGTTTCTTTTGGCCTTTATTTTAGAAAAGTAGATTTTTTGCTCATTAAAAAGTTTTATTTTCCATTTTAACATCTCTTAAGTCAATTTGTAATCTAATTGGACCCTAAATCAACCTTGGGTCTTAGAATTTCAGCATCACTGGGGAACGGGGGCCCAAGTCATAAGGAGTATAAAATGCGGTGTCTAAAATAAGGCTGGACATTTAAGGCTGTATAAGCAGAAATGATGCGCCTTGGTCCTTCAGGCGCTTTGTCGATCATATGAACATCGACTTCCTTCCCTTTGTGGTCAGTTACCTTTTTCACCTGTTGTTGTATCATAGAATTCAAAGCCTCAGGGTCAACTATTTACTTGCTCCTAATACCCTCATCAATACATTTCCTAATATGAATCAGGCTTGTGAAGTGAGTGACTTGGACACTGATCATCTTCTCACAGTAAGGAGGCTTAAGGTTATTAATGAACCACTTGATCATTTCGTCTTCCATCATGGGAGGAAGCACTTGGGTGGCTAGATCGCGGCACGTTTGGGCATAGTCACGAAAAGATTACCCACTCTTCTTTTTTGTCCTTTGAAGAATTGTGCTATCGGAAGCTATCTTAGTATTGAACCGGTAATACTCCAAGAAGGCATTGGCCATCTCTCTCTAGCTAGAGGTCTTCTCCAATCTCACATACCATGTGGCTACAAGGCTAGTCAAGCTATCAGGGAAAATCTAGTAGAGCAAAGGATGATTGTCTCCATAGGGTGCCATCTTCCTACAGAACATGCCCAAATGGGCACAAGGATCTCTAGTGCTATCATACTTAACAAACACAGGTGCCTTGAACTTACGAGGCATAATAACCTAAAGGACATTGGTCAGGTTGTCTAGATCGACTTTTCCTCAAGCATTAAAGCCCTCTATGATATAGATTTTCTTAGTCAGGGTTTCCACTTGACTTTTGACCTAACCGTAACCAAACTCAGAGGTCTTATCCTTAGGAGGATTCAATTCTTGGTCACCCCCTTGTGGGACAAATGGTGATGTGATTTGGTCTTGATTTGGATCTGGTGGCGGTTAAGTCTCGTTCTCAGACCGAGGCACAAAGCCCTCTAGAGTGGGACTAAATGAATCTTGGTTCCCTCCTACAACCAGCTGTTGCATCATGCATATCATTTCTGCCATCTGTTCTTTCATCTGCATGAACTCGGCAACACTTACTTCAGAAGCTGAAGGGTCACCAGTAGACATCTCTCTAGCACAAGACGTAATGATAATGGGGTCACGACGTTATGGTAACTTGGACTGTTTCCTTCTAGCAATCTTTTCACTTTATAATTTTGGAAAGGAAAAGAAGTGGATGGGAAAGAAATGGGGTACATTTGAAAATTTGACAATGTGGAAACACAAAACAAACATGAAGTTAGTTTATGTTCTTACTCATATAAAATGAACCCATGAGATGGTTTTTTTTATCATGGTGAGTTTCTATAGTGATGTAGAATTAATGGACAAGCTTGGCAAGTAACCAGAACTTTCATATCATGCTTGAAATTGTGGGATTGGCCCTTTTCTTTTGATTACAAAGAAAGCAATGCTTTTACAAAATTTGGCTTTTTACAATACCCCCAAAACATGGGCTATAGACAATGGCTCCAACAGTGGGCCTTTTACAATACAAGGTGTAAAGTTGTGATTTACAACTATTTTGTGTTGGTTTTAATTCCGTGCCAAATTTGATTGTAATTATGTTCGATATTTTATACCCTGTATTTTATGTGGGATTTCATTGTAAGGGTTGTGTGTGAGAAAGAGTGTGAAGACTCAAGGCAAATTGAAGATCAAAGGAGTTTTTGTGGGTAGCTCGTGAGTAGCCTTCTTGCGAAGTGAAGCATATGCTTAGCACATGACTAGAATGCAAAGAGTCATGACAGATGGCGACAGCTGGTTTTCATGAGTGTTTCGTGGGCAAGGCCTTCTCGTGAGATACCCGCGAAACATTCTGTTTTGCTATTTTGTCATAGCTAATACACCATGTCTCTACCCATATTATATATACCCACATTACCCATATAATGTGAGGAGTGTTTTTTAGAGAAAAAATTATAGCCACAACCCTTAAGAGTTAAAGATTGTCATACTCATAATTCTCTACACAATCCATTATGGTTTTCCTCAACTCCTACCTCTCCATATCCAAATCCTTTAGAGGTTGATAGCCCAAACACTTACCATACCCACATTGAGTGTAAAGTGAGGTTTTTGTTGGGAATAAAAAAACATTTGTTGGGAAAATACATGTTTGTATCACATACAAAACATACGCAGCGGAAAATTAACGGATCTACTTCATTCGCAATTGATAACATGAACTATGTAAGTTTCAGAATTTAAGAACAAGAAAGCGTACCTTGGTGCGGTGAAATTCAAAACCAAAGATCAGAATTTCTTGGGAAGACTTTTAATCTTCACTCCAATTCCACTTAATGCCCAAGAAGTGTGGTCTCTCAATCAGTTTTTAATGAGAGAATAAGGGAGTGTCCAACACTCACATACAAACCATTTCATTCCTCATGTAATCTTAATGAAAAACACTTATGGAAAGACTTATGAAATTTTGTATGTTTCTCTCCTTAAATATAACTAATTATCTAATTGGACTAGCCTTTTGGGCCATTTCAATTGAGCTCTAGTTGTTTGGCTTGGAGTGGGACCAAAAGGGAACAAATAAGACTCTAGCTCCAATGGGCCTTGGGCTTTTTTGTCAACTCTTGACTGTTAGGAAATATATATGTTTGTATCACATACAAAACATACGCAACGGAAAATAAACGGATCTACTTCATTCGCAATTGATAACATGTACTATGTAGGTTTCAGAATATAAGAACAAGAGAGTGTACCTTGATGCAGTGAAATTCAAAACCGAATGAAGAAGTACTCGGGAAGACTTTCAATCTTCACTCCAATTCCACTTGATGCCCAAGATGTGTGGTCTCTCAATCAGTTCTATGTTTTCTAGAGAGAATATGAAAGAGTGTCTGTCTTCCTTATATCATATTCTTATCTTATTATTAAACATACAAACCATTTCATTCTATATAAAATTCTGTATGTTTCTCTCCATATAATTGATTATCTAATTGGGCTAGCCTTTTGGGCCTTCCCAGTTGGGCCTTAGTGTGTGGCTTGGAGTGGGACCAAAAGGGAACAAATAAGACACTAGCTCCAATAGGCCTCGGGCTTTTCTGTCAACTCTTGACAAGTCCAAAGTTACCATTAATTATATTTAATACCACTATATAAATATAATTGCACTCTAGACCTCATTAATAAATTATATCCCAAGACTTTATTATACATACAACCCCTTCATAAAATATTCATAGCAATACAAAGTCATGAATATAGACTGCCACTTTGTAAATTACTACATCTTAATCCTTGAGTACCCGGTTTAATCCTTTTGAGTTATTTACCATATATTTATAAAATCCAATTTCATAAATATATACTTTAGTCTTACTAAAGTGGTTAGGCCTAACTCTTTGAATAACTGCACCCATTAAACTTATCTAAATGGAATATTTTATATCTCTGTTAAGAGACTATGAATTCCATCTTGAGAATATATGTTCCATCAACACTAAATGTGGCTGCCCAACATACTGAGGTTTTGACCGTTAATTTAGATCCCACTCCTGATATATCAAAGTAACCTACATTTCATGATCAGGTCCATTATTCTCTCAAGATTAAGAGTTCATGTGAATACAAGTCGTGAGATTTATTATTCAATTGACAGTCGTTAGGAGAATAATAAATCTCACAGCGGTCCAGTTCAATATGTCTTAACTCTTAAAACATATCAACATATTAACTAGAAGTCACCACTTCCATGATCAAGACAAATCATCGTAGTTACTATGTTATAGTCTTCGCAGATGAAATGCCCAATTTCATCACTGACTACGAACCAAAATTCTGAGTTCACAAAGAACTTGTGATTTATATCTTCTGTGACTAAATCACATAAATCACATACTATGCATCTCATGGACTATTTGATAATGTCCGAATATTCATGTTACCATTATTTTAGATAAGATTGAAACAACTTTATTAAACACAATATTAAGTCATACATCATTTCTCACATAATATCATACAATAGGATTTAAGGGCACATATCCTAACATTGACAAGTCCAAAGTTACCATTAATTATATTCAATACCACTATATGAATATAATTGCACTTTAGGCCTTATTAATAAATTATATCCCAAGACTTATTATATATGCAACCCCTTCATTAAAATATTTGTAGTAATACAAAGTCAAGAATATAGACTGCCACTTTGTAGATTACTACATCTTAATCCTTGAGTACATAGTTTAATCCTTTACGTTATTCATCATAAATTTATGAAATCCAATTCCATAAATATATACTTTAATAACTCCTTACTAAAGTGGTTAGGCTCAACACTTTGAAAAACCAAACCTATTAAACCTATCTCAAGGGAATATTTTATATCTCCGTTAAGAGATTATGAATTCCATCTTGAGAATATATGTTCCATCAACACTAAATGCGGCTGCCCAACATACTGAGGTTTTGACCGTAACTTATAGATCTCACTCCTGATATATCAAAGCAACCTACATCTCATGATCAGGTCCATTATTCTCTTAGGATTTAGAGTTAATGTAAATAGAAGTCGTGAGATTTATTATTCATTTGATAGTCGTTAGGAGAATAATAAATCTCACAGCGGTCCAGTTCAATATGTCTTGATTCTTAAAACATATCAACATATCAACTAGAAGTCTCCACTTCCATGATCAAGACAAATCATCTTAGTTGATATGTTATAGTCTTTACAGATGAAACGCCCAATTTTATCATCGACTACGAACTACATTCTGAGTTTACGAAGAACTTGCAATTTATATCTTCTGTGACTTTTCACATAAATCACACACTATGCATTTCATGGACTAAGATAATGTCCCATTAGTTCATTTATAGATAATCTCATATAATTAAACAATTTAATTATTTATGACATGCCAATAAATTGGATTTTAGGGCATAAACCCCAACAATTACGTCCCAATGAAAGTTCTATTTGATCTTAAGGAAGGTATGGTTTGGATCTTGGCATGACTAATCAATGTGTGTGGTGTAATATTCTTAGTGTTTGGCATCCTTTCATGAGACTATAAATGCCCTTTATTTTGCTTCACCATTCTTCATCTTATTTATATGTGAGATATTAGTATTTGTTCTACATTATTCTGCTAACATATGTTTGAGAGTGTTACACCCTTTTCAGAGTGATTTTATTTGTTGAGTGTTAACAATTGTGAGATTTGAGTTGAAGCATAACTTTGGATAGAAATTTAAGCCATATTTTATCTTAAGACCAAGGTTGTGTTTGTGTTGGCTAAACTGTTCACACATTGAGTATTGATGGCATGTGGAATGTCTTTGGTGGTTGTTAGTGTTTTGACCTTTGATTAACTATTTCTACTAAAGTAATAATTTTTTGTTATTTTGTCTTTGTCTCAAGTCGCTTAAATTGCTAGGGACTAGCAATGAGCTGGTTAGGGAGTGTGATAATAGCTTAATTTTGCATATTTATATAATTATTAGATGCATTATCATACTTATTATGAGTTAATTCATGCATTTTATAGTTAGTTTTGGAATAATCATGAATAATTAGTTTTGTGATTAATTAAATTTTAATGCGTCTATTTGTCTTTTGTAGGAGAATGAAATTAAATAAGTAGATTTATGCAAAGAAGAAAGCTAATGGACTTTACTTTTACAAGGGCTAAGATGAAGTCAAAGAAGGCCGACCCAATTAAAATCGAGTCCAATTGGAGCAAGGAATGAAAGGAAATTTGCACTGAATCCAAGTCCAATTTGGATTAGGATTCCACCCTGTGCACCAATTAGTATTTGGAGCATAACTATTTGCTTAAATATCCAATCAAGATAATTCAAGCTGGGCTGGAAATTTAACTTAAAGGGGTACAACTTTGTTGTTTACCAAAAGTCTGAATTCGGAAGTTAAATGGGCCAAAAATGTCAATTAATTGAAGCCTGAAAACCTGGGATTTTCTCTAAACGGAATTTAATTTGTGATAGGATTCCTTGACCTATTTAAAGGCTCTTTAGGGAAAAATTCAGGAGGGAGCTTCTATATAATGTAATTTAGGTTTTCTTAAAGTTTCTTTATAGTTTTTAGAGTTTTATTTCTTAACAATTATTTTATGGTTTTAATGCTTATGTTATTATGTTTTTTGATTTATTTACTCATCTAGAAATTTTTTTAGTTCTATATAATTCTTTGATTTATCGTAGACTCCGGGCATGTTAAATGCTTAGTATTCCCTGCGAACTAATTCACTAGTTTTGTTTTGCCTAAAATCAATCAATTTCATGAAACTACCTTACACAATTAATTCTTGATTTTTTATTGTTAAATTATCTGACTAATATCATCCTTCGTATGAATTTTAGTTGAGTTATACAATAAATATTGTTAAAACTACAAATAGATGTGTTGTATGTGGATCCCTAAACCTTAGCGCCTTAATATATTGTCACTTCTGTCAATTTAAATTAACTTTACTAAACCATCAAAAATCTCTTCAATTAAACTTTATTATTTTAGTTTTATTCTCTTGTGGTTTGCTAATCAATTCTCTTTTCCCATTAGGTTTGACCTCGGGCTTATCAAGTTATTACTTCGCGACAATCCTGCACTTGGGAGCATTATTTAAGTCGTAGCACCCCTAGTTTGAAAATTTATGCATGATGATTTTTTTGGAAATTTTTTTTTTTTTTTTTTTTTTTTTTTTTTATGGATAAGAGATGATTGATTTGGTTTGTTTCAGAAAAGGGCGATAAAGTATGGCCAAATGCCTCTAGTTTAGAGAATGAATGTGTAATTTTTAAAAATTTGAGTTGGTTAGTTTCCTTTTTTTTTTTTTTTTTTTTTTGAAGCAAATGATGATGATTTTTTGAAAAATGGACGAGGCATGGCCAAATGCCCCAATTTGAAAATCAATGTGAACTTCTGAGGAATTTTATTGCATAACTCCCTTTTGGAGTGCAAAAATGGGGCCAAATCGGACAAAAAACATGCACAAAATACAAAATCAGCTGAAAAGCCCATGGGGCGACTAGGTGCCAATCGACACTTGGGGAGTGCCGATTGTCACTTTGGTGTGCCAATTGGCACACCCAATTTTGCCCTGACTTTTTGTTTTTGTTTTTTTTATTTTTTTTGTTTTTTTGATGCATTTTCCTTATTTTTTGTTCTTTGAAAAATATTTTTTATCCGTTTTGGACTATGAAACACTTTCCCAGTCAGCTGCAAACTCTCTGAACTTATTTAAACGTGGTTAGAGATTTGGAGAACCTATCTTAGCAATAAACCTACAAACAAATCTCTGCATGAAACTATCAAGAAATAGCAATCATATACAACAATTATTCATGGCCAACAACCAAAATCCTCCTCATTCAATCACACATGATATCAATAGATGAGTTCGTAACTTTGATTTTGTCACCAAGACCAATTTCACTGTCTACAAGCTAGAGGGGATCAAGTCTTTAAGGAATGTCAAGATCAAGTTGGATTTTCTTTATGCCACTGTGAAGTTCTGGGATACTAAAGACCATGTATTCCGGTTTAACAATGTTGAACTTTGTCCTACAATCGAAGAATTTTTTGCTATTCTGGGTTATGAGCTTGGTAAAAAATCTGTCAGTTTCTTCTGATCCTAAGCATAGGGAGATTTTATCTAACGCCCTAGGCCTTTCTGCTTCAGTTACTAGTAGCATGATTGAAGGCCACATGGTGAATCTTCATGTAGTTGTCACAAGGCTTATTGATAAACGTACTCGTAGTCTATCTGACAACATGTAGAAAAATTTTGGTTTAGCTCTTTGCTTTGTGGGAGAACTCTTGCTTTGCTCTGGAAGACCTGGCTTTGTAGATGCTCGAGCCACAGACATAGTAAGTCAAGTTAGGGATTGTGATAATCTTGCCTCTCTAATCTTGGTCGAAACTCTTTTGGGGCTAGACTATATATTTCTTAGTGGAGAATCACAAAAATTCCTTAGAAGTTCGTTGACTTTGCAGATATGGTTGATAGAAAGATTGGACATGATAGCTACACCCACTGTTGCCAATTATGGTCCTAGTAATTTCCCTAGTAGGGCTGTCCTTAAGACCAAGTGTCAAACTAAAAGCGACTGGGTGAAATTTTTGGGCAAGAAATCCAATATCATAACTCGATGGAATTGTTATTGGTGGAAGTGCCCACCTCCTCTGTTGCGATCTTCGAGATTAGACCATATCTTCTTGGTTGGGTTAAGAAGGGCGACTTTCTATAAGGCTGATAGACTCTTGAGACAATTCTGTACGGATTTTAGACCCCTGTAAAACTAGATTGTTTAACCTAATTAATTAACCAAGTGAATACTTAGGTTTATTATTCAGATCTAGGTTAAAACAAAAAAATCATATCATGCAAAGCAGCGGAAAATAAAGAACACATGATATGATGACCCAGGAAAACCAAACCGGTAAAAAACTTGGGGAGGATTTAATCTAGCTATCCTCAAGGTAAAAAGCAAAACCACTATGAAAGAATTGAAGTTTTACAATAGCGACTTAGACCACTAACATCCTATTGCTACCTCGAGTAGAAAACTTACTACCACTACCCCATGATAGCACCGAGTCCACGGACTACTTCTTTCCTTGCCTTTGCAAAACACAAACACCCATGTTTGTGACTTTAAGACCACCCTTGAAGGTTTAGAACATCAACACCTTTAATGACTAGAGAAGGCAGCAATTTCTACAACATCAGATCTTGAGATTCTTCAAGGAATAACACTAGTAGAAGATATGAGAGAGCTTTTTGGTTACAAAACCCTAGATACAAAAGAGGTATACTCTTCTCTCTCTGAAAAGCCTTTGAAAAACGTGCTTAGGATTTCCTTTATATATTGGGCGAAGTAGATCTAAAACCCTAATCCTTTTTGGGCTTAAACTGCTATTTAGGCTTAATTAAAATTCTGCAGATACAACTTTCGATCGGTCGAGCTTGTCTTTCGATCAGTCGAACCAGGCAGTTTATTAACTCTTCTTTCTGCAACTTGCATATTCTTGAATCTTGACTTATATCACCTCAAGCATTGTTTAATAATATCTGTAGACTTTGGGATCTATATCTAGACAAGTTTGTGTTCATGATTTGCCAATTGTTCTAAACTTTTAGAACCTAATAATCTCCCATTTTGGCACTTCGTGACAAAACTTACATACAATATGAAATGCTCAAGTACAAGAACAGCCCAATACAATAAAATGCCCAATTACATCAAAAATCCCAATTTAAGACTCTTAACCTAGAAGTTGCTAGAAGAGGTAGAAGGTCTTGATCAGAATGTACCTATCTTTCCTAAAAATACTCAAAAGAACACATCACCGCATGTGTGGAAAGAAAGACACATAAAAAATTAGAAACACAAATATAAAAACAAAAGCAAATTCTCTTTCTCCCCCTAAGTTAGATACATCAAAAAGTTTTTATATTCTCCCCCTTTCAAAAACAATTTTATCTCCCTCTAAACAGAACAGTTTAAAAACCTTTTTAAACAGGATACCCACATTTCATCTATTTCTCCCCCTTTTTGTCACGTATTGACAAAGATAACTCAAATAAAGAGTAAACTAAAAACATACGCAACAAAATTCAAGAGAAAATAGAGAATCAAGGAAAAAAATTAATCTAGTTCTATAAAGAATAGAGGCAACTCCACCTATGAAGAGCAACAGCTCCCTCTAAGAAAAACGAAGATTAAAAACAAGCTTCTCCCCCTATAAAAATAGGAAAAACAAAACATATTTTGGGAAAAACAGTGTTGGGGAAACTTTAGGAGGTGGGGAAAATAAAGACACACAAACCAAACTTAAAAACTAAGTTAAGGATACACATGAAAAAAAAAAATCTCTCTTTCAATAAATGCAAACTTGACACTATATGACCCATATACAGATGGTCTTTTGAACTCAAATCAAGTAGAGAAAATATTTGCACATTATTATCCATCATATCTCTTTAGAAAAATATTTTCTACAATTCACACATAAAGAAAAATAGAATACACTAAAATGTACAAAGGACTCAAAAAGTAATCAATCAATTTTTAAATTAAGTTGAGTACCAAATTTAGCAAAGTGTATGCATGTTATGTGTGAAAACAATGAGAGATATGACTGCAAAAATGTAAGATGGATACAAAAAACAATGCAATACATGTGAATCCTAAACATAAATGATGCATGAAAAAAAATTTGGTCACAACTCTAAAAACTGAAAAATTTTTAGTTTTGATTGATCGAGCATCGATTGAATACCTATCGAGTTAGGCAGATTCAGACTAAAATTTTTAACGCATTTTTGATCAATCGAGAAACAGATTCGATTGATTGAAAATCTGGAAAACTCAAATTTTTGAAAAACAAAGCAATTTTATGTAGAAGCTCCTCAAAGCACAGTATTTCATGAATGAAATGCATGAGTATGAGACTAAAAGTTTTCAAAAACATTTGAATTCAACCCAAATCTTTCAAAAACAAGTTTATTAACCAATTTATTGTTGGGGTTTATGCCCTAACATCCAATTTATTAACATGTCATAAATAATTAAATTGTTTAATTATATGAGATTGTTTATAAATGAACTAATGAGACATTATCTTAGTCCATGAGATGCATAGTATGCGATTTATGTGAAAAGTCACAGAAGATATAAATTGCAAGTTCTTTGTAAACTCAGAATGTCATTTGTAGTCGGTGATGAAATTGGACATTTCATCTGCGAAGACTATAACATATCAACTAAGATGATTTGTCTTGATAATGGAAATAGAGATTTCTAGTTGGTATGTTGATATGTTTTAAGAGTTAAGACATATTGAACTGGACCGCTGTAAGATTTATTATTCTTCTAACGACTATCAAATAAATAATAAATCTCACGGCTTATATTTACATCAACTCTAAATCCTGAGAGAATAATGAACCTGATTATGAGATGTAGGTTGCTTTGATATATCAAGAGTGAGATCTATAAGTTATGGACAAAACCTCAGTATGTTAGGCAACCGCATTTAGTGTTGATGGAACATATATTCTCAAGATGGAATTTATAATTTCTTAACGGAGATATAAAATATTCCCTTGAGATAAGTTTAATAGATTTAGTTATTCAGAGTGTTGGGCTCAACTACTTTAGTAAGAAGTTACTAAAGTATATATTTATGGAATTGGATTTCATAAATATATGATGAATAACATTGAGGATTAAACCAGGTACTCAAGGATTAAGATGTAGTAATCTTCGAAGTGGCAATCTATATTCATGACTTTGTATTACTACAAATATTTTAATGAAGGGGTTGCATGTATAATAAAGTCTTGGGATATAATTTATTAATAAGGCCTAGAGTGCAATTATATTCATATAGTGGTATTGAATATAATTAATGGTAACTTTAGACTTGTCAAGAGTTGACAGAAAAGCCCAAGGCCCATTGGAGATAGAGTCATATTTGTTCCCTTTTGGCCCCACTCCAAGCCACACACTAGAGCCCAATTAGAATGGCCCAAAAGGCTAGCCCAATTAGATAATCAGTTGTATATAAGGAAAGAAACATACAGAATTTCATGAGTCTTTTCATAAGTGTTTTTCATTAAGATTACATAAGGAATGAAATGGTTTGTATGTGAGTGTTGGACACTCCCTTATTCTCTTCTTAGAAATTGATTGTGAGACCACACTTCTTGGGCATTAAGTGGAATTGGAGTGAAGATTAAAAGTCTTCCCAAGAACTTATGATCTTTGGTTTTGAATTTTACCGCACCAAGGTACGCTTTCTTGTTCTTAAATTTTGAAACTTACATAGTTCATGTTATCAATTGCAAATGAAGTAGATCCTTTAATTTTCCGCTGCATATGTTTTGTATGTGATACAAACATGTATTTTTCCCAACATTTATCTTCAAAACTCACAACATTAAACACATTTTGTATCAAAATCAACGAACATATAATCTTAGATGGCCAAACCAAATTCACACACAATTTCATGTACTAAGTTTAGCATAGAATAACTTGTGAAGTGTGTACAACTAGCAATAGCTTGAGATACATGTGAGGTGAGATATAGATAGTAATCAATCACACTTTCTACAAATTCATCACATAAGTTTGAAAGAGACTATCACCTAAAGAGTTACATCATATAACTCTCACATCTCCTAGAAAACAAGCTTGCAATCATGTAAGTTTCTTGATTTGCCTCATAATGTACACACCAATATTAATTGATTTTAAAGTTATTAAAATAGCCAAGATAATGTACACACCAATTTTATTTGATTGTGAAGTAATTATAATCCAATAATGTACACACCAATTTTAGCATTTAATCCGAGATTATACCTTATGTTCTTTTTGTGCATGTGCTACACTTTCTCGAGCACAAAATCATATTATATGCACTAAGGTGTTCATGATTGGCTAGTAAACAGTGGTAGAATGGTTATTTATGCCTTTTTCTTATGATTTTTTAGTCCTAACAATCAAAAGCATGTGACTTCAAAATCAAGATCATGTGATCAAAAACTATAAACAACTCACACACAACATGCACTACATAGCTAAAACTGGCAAAATGCAGTAAAAATAAGCTCATCCAAGCTAAACAAAGTACACAAGCATGTTATGTAAAGATAATATGGCCAACTTTGATTACAAATCCAAGATCTATAATACAAAACACAAAAATCTTTATGGTTTAAAAAAAATTTATGTCAAAGAAAAAAAAGCACACATTATGCTAAATGAACAATGCAAAGCTATGCATGATAGTGTTAAACTAAGCTATAGAGGGTACAAAAACAAGAAATATCAATTTCTTAATTAACCCTCGAGTACATGTACAAACTGTTAGGAAATCATCATGTTTGTATCGCATACAAAACATACGCAGCGGAAAATAAACGGATTTACTTCATTCGCAATTGATAACATGTACTATGTAGGTTTCAGAATATAAGAACAAGAGAGTGTGCCTTGATGCGGTGAAATTCAAAACCGAATGAAGAAGTACTCAGGAAGACTTTCAATCTTCACTCCAATTCCACTTGATGCCCAAGATGTGTGGTCTCTCAATCAGTTCTATGTTTTCTAGAGAGAATATGAAAGAGTGTATCTCTTCCTTATATTATATTCTTATTATTCATTAAACATACAAACCATTTTATTCTATATAAAATTCTGTATGTTTCTCTCCACATAACTGATTATCTAATTGGGCTAGCCTTTTGGGCCTTCCCAATTGGGCTTTAGTGTGTGGCTTGGAGTGGGACCAAAAGGGAACAAATAAGACACTAGCTCCAATGGGCCTTGGACTTTTCTGTCAACTCTTGACAAGTCCAAAATTACCATTAATTATATTTAATACCACTATATAAATATAATTGCACTCTAGGCCTCATTAATAAATTATATCCCAAGACTTTATTATACATGTAACCCCTTCATAAAATATTCGTAGTAATACAAAGTCATGAATATAGACTGCCACTTTGTAAATTACTACATCTTAATCCTTGAGTACCCGGTTTAATCCTTTTGAGTTATTCACCATATATTTATAAAATCTAATTTCATAAATATACACTTTAGTCTTACTAAAGTGGTTAGGCCTAACTCTCTGAATAACTGTACCCATTAAACTTATCTCAAGGGAATATTTTATATCTCCGTTAAGAGACTATTAATTCCATCTTGAGAATATATGTTCCATCAACACTAAATGTGGCTGGCCAACATACTGAGGTTTTGACCGTTACTTTAGATCTCACTCCTGATATATCAAAGCAACCTACATTTCATGATCAAGTCCA
This sequence comes from Lithocarpus polystachyus, assembly GCA_033629205.1. NCBI lineage: Eukaryota > Viridiplantae > Streptophyta > Magnoliopsida > Fagales > Fagaceae > Lithocarpus > Lithocarpus polystachyus. The sequence continues at coordinate 32,143,602 of CM066169.1, read as the reverse complement.
TTATTCTCTCAGGATTAAGAGTTCATGTGAATACAAGTCGTGAGATTTATTATTCAATTGACAGTCGTTAGGAGAATAATAAATCTCACAGCGGTCCAGTTCAATATGTCTTAACTCTTAAAACATATCAACATATTAACTAGAAGTCACCACTTCCATGATCAAGACAAATCATCGTAGTTAATATGTTATAGTCTTCGCAGATGAAATGCCCAATTTCATCACCGACGACGAACCAAAATTCTGAGTTTACAAAGAACTTGTGATCTATATCTTCTGTGACTAAATCACATAAATCACATAAATCACATACTATGCATCTTATGGACTATTTGATAATGTCCGAATATTTATGTTACCATTATTTTAGATAAAAATAAAACAACTTTATTAAACACAATATTAAGTCATACATCATGTCTCACGTAATGTCATACATAATATTATACATAGCATCATACAATAGGATTTAAGGGCACATATCCTAACACAAACTAGTACATACTCCTACAAAATCATAAATAGCTTAGCACTTATATAACTCATACTATTCAAGTTTCTCCACAATGTCAAGCATGTTCTAAATTAAGAGAGAGATATTATAACTCATGTATTCCTCAAAACAAATAAAAAAAGACACAAAATAAAATATTTTTGTCTTTTTGAAAATTTTTCAATGTTTTTGGATTTTTTTTTTAAAAACAAAACAACCTAAGAAAATAAAACAACTAAAAACTAAAAGAAAACATGTTCACAATTAATTGAAAAAATTAAATCAAGGACAAGTAAACAACACTCACCTTAGAGAATCTTTTCTCACCCATATAGCACGAGTCTTTGGCTTTGTAGGTGAAAATCCATGAGAAGCAAAGTGAAAATCCATATAGCATGAGTCTTTGATAACACATTGGCATGTTATCTTGTGTTTGCATTCTTTTTCCCTACTCTTTTAGCTTTCATTTTACTGTTGTGTTTTGATAAAAACGGCTTAAAGTAGTTTTGTTGTTTGTTCACTCTCATTTACTCTATTCTGCATTTAGTTTAAGTTAGAGTAAAATTAGTCGAGCCATAAGTTTTAATTTGAGGGTCTAAACAGCTCTTGTGTTTTCACACATATTCGAGCTTTCACACGGAAATTCAAATTTACAATGAAGAGGCTTCATTCTGGATGGCCTTGCCTTCCCGAAGAAGATCTTGAACTTTTGGCAATGTCGTCCTTGGTGTGGAGTTTTGGCTACTTGCCACAGATTTTATCTGTACACATTTACATGATAGAGCCATTAGCATATGCATGCATGCCCTTGTAGGGTTGGAAACCCTTAGGGATTGGGTATGATCTAACGGGGTTGCTTTTCCCTTGGGGTTAAACATAGATGCTGTGTAAAATAGGATGGATAGTACCTAGAGTAAAGCACAACTCTTTGATGCAAGCAAAAGGGCAAACTTGCAAATGAAAACTGGACACTTTCCCCTTAACTCATTTTGAAAACAATCCTATGAAGGATATCCTGCCCTAAGCTAGGATTTCCACTTGAATTTGGCTCTTCCTAGTCCTCACAGGTTTTGACAGGTCTAGGCCAACTATATGAGACACGGTTTAAATGGTAGGTTGGCCCTATTCCTAGGGGGGACCTCGATCATCTAATCCTTCCTTTCATATAAGTTGTGGGATAGAACGGATCAAAAGGGCCTTTTCAGCATAACCCTGTCCACCCATGAACCCTGGAAAGCCTACAATTCAGCATCCAGTAACTATTTAGGATATATGCATTCAGTGTTGAAAAAAAAAAACATGTTTGTATCGCATACAAAGCATACGCAGGGGAAAATTAACAGATCTACTTATTGATAACATGCACTATGTAAGTTTTAGAATATAGAATCAAGAGACTGCACCTTGGTATGGTGAATTTCAAAACCAAAGATGAAAAGTACTTGGGAAAACTTTTAATCTTCACTCCAATTCCACTTGATGCCCAAGATGTGTGGTCTCTCAATCAATTATATTTGTATGTTCTAGAGAGCATGTGAAGCAGTCTCTCTATTTTTTTCCAACATACAAACCATTTCATATATAAAATTCTGTATATTTCTCTCTACACAACTGATTATCTAATTGGGCTAGCCTTTTGGGCCTTCCCAATTGGGCTTTAGTATGTAGCTTGGAATGGGACCAAAAGGGAACAAATAAGACTCTAGCTCCAATGAGCCTTGGGCTTTTCTGTCAACTCTTGACAAGTCCAAAGTTACCATTAATTATATTTAATACCACAATATAAATATAATTGCACTCTAGGACTTATCAATAAATTATTTCCCAAGACTTTATTGCACATGCAACCTCTTCATAAAATATTCGTAGTAATACAAAGTCATAAATGTAGACTGTCACTTTGTGAATTTCTACATCTTAATCCTTGAATACCCGGTTTAATCCTTTTAAAGTTATTCATCATATATTTATGAAATCTAATTTCATAAATATATACTTTAGTCTTACTAAAGTGGTTAGGCCTAACTCTCTAAATAACTGAACCTATTAAACTTATTTCAAGGGAATATTTTATATCTCCGTTAAGAGACTATTAATTCCATCTTGAGAATATATGTTCCATCAACACTAAATTTGGCTGCCCAAAATACTGAGATTTTGACCAATACTTTAGATCTCACTCCTGATATATCAAAGCAACCTACACTTTATGATCAGGTTCATTATTCTCTCAGGATTAAGAGTTCATGTAAATATAAGTCATGAGATTTATTATTCAATTGACAGTCATTAGGAGAATAATAAATCTCACAGCGGTCCAGCTCAATATGTCTTAACTCTTAAAACATATCAACCCATCAACTAGAAGTCTTCACTTCCATGATTAAGACAAATCATCTTAGTTGATATGTTATAGTCTTTGCAGATAAAATGCCCAATTTTATCACCGACTACGAACCAAAATTCTGAGTTTACAAAGAACTTGTGATCTATATCTTCTGTGACTAAATCACATAAATCAAATACTATGCATCTCATGGACTATATGATAATGTCCAAATATTCATGTTTCCATCATTTTAGATAAGAATAAAGCAACGTTATTAATCATAATATTAAGTCATGTATCATTTAATACATAATGTCATACATAATATCATACATGACATATTACAATAGGATTTAAGGGCACTAATCCTAACATCCAGCATTTGCCTTCAACACTAAGCACGAGTTCAACCCAATATGAGGGGTGATGTCATGCATTTTGAAATGAAAGGAGAAAGACTTTCTAAGCACAACAGATATATGCATAGATAAAGGTGTAGCTGAAATTAAATCTTACTACCCTAGGTTCGCATATGTGAAGGAAAGTTGTAAAGCATGCTTTAGGAAAGTAGTAAAGCTTTACAGATACGAAAATAACTCAAAGTCGGTTTTTGGAAAACCATTTGAACAACATTTTTTGGAGAATAATTTTTGAGTTTTTGAAAATAATTTACAAGGATATAGTAAAAGCATTTTTCAAAAGGAAAGCCCCGAAGGCTAATACCAATTTCAATGTTTTTGAAAGCCAATGTCCAAAGATTAGGATCTTATCAAAAGCTCTAAAGGACAAACTCTCTAAGTGTCCCCAGTGGTGTCACCAGTATGTCAACGCTTCAAGCCGCTTGACCACCCATCGCGGCGACGCTCACGCGCTTTCTCTTTGAGTGTGGAGGTGTGTTATACCTCAGGTGTGTGACTACAATATGAGTCGATTTTATGGAAATTACCCAAGTTAAGTGAAGTCGCTACCAATCATTGGGTTTTTCTTGGTATGAATGGTCACTTGACTTTATTTGATTTTATTACCGATCCTAGGTTAAGAAAAATGTCATTTTTCCTAGTCTAATTTGGATGGGTAAAAAATTTGATTCTTGAGTTCGGAAGTCTAGTTACGTGTGGGGAAGGTGTTAGGCACCCCATAATGCCTATCCATAGAAAGTCCTTTGTTGTGGTAAAATCATAATTTTCAGACATTGGCAATTGAAAATGAGCTTTTGGCATTAGCTTTTCGGGCTTTAAGCGAGTTGGTCTTTAAGGTTTAGTTTCAATGCTATCACACAGAGCAGGAAAGTAAAACAGACGTTGCCAACATTCCAAGGGTATGGCCCAGCAAGGTACAGGAAATGTAAAACAGACATTACCATACCTAGGGAACGCGGCCCAGGCAAGGAGCAGGAAACGTAAAGGGTACAAGGAGAGGGGGACCCCTAATACATGCTCTAGAAAAGAGGCTAAGAGAGAGAGGGAAAGAGAAAACCACTCAGGAGGTGCTAGGCCCCATAATCTACTGAACATTTCCCTTTGTGGGCTTGCGTCTTCTTGCTTGCATCCTTCCCTTTTTGCTTGCGCCTAGGACAAACTAACAGACATTGCCCTAAATGACATACTAACAGACATTACCCTAAAAGAGTAACTAATAAAAGATGCCAAACGGGGGCAAACAAGCTTGTGAAGCACACGAATAAACAAACAAACTGTTGGGAATCATTGTGTTTGCATCCAATACAAAACATACGCAGCGGAAAACTAAACGGATCTACTTCATTCGCAATTGATAACATTCACTATGTAAGTTTCAGAATATAAGAACAAGAGAGTGTACCTTGATGCGGTGAATTTCAAAACCGAATGAAGAAGTACTCGGGAATACTTTCAATCTTCACTCCAATTCCACTCGATGCCCAAGATGTGTGGTCTCTCAATCAGTTCTATGTTTCTAGAGAGAATATGAAAGAGTGTCTCTCTTTCTTATTTCATTACCTTAAGTATGATATTAAAACATACAAACCATTTTATTCTATATAAAATTCTGTATGTTTCTCTCCACATAACTGATTATCTAATTGGGCTAGCCTTTTGGGCCTTCCCAATTGGGCTTTGGTGTGTGGCTTGGAGTGGGACCAAAAGGGAACAAATAAGACACTAGCTCCAATGGGCCTTGGGCTTTTCTGTCAACTCTTGACAAGTCCAAAGTTACCATTAATTATATTTAATACCACTATATAAATATAATTGCACTCTAGGCCTTATTAATAAATTATATCCCAAGACTTTATTATACATGCAACCCCTTCATAAAATATTCGTAGTAATACAAAGTCATGAATATAGACTGCCACTTTGTGAATTACTACATCTTAATCCTTGAGTACCCGGTTTAATCCTTTTAAGTTATTCACCATATATTTATGAAATCCAATTTCATAAATATATACTTTAGTCTTACTAAAGTGGTTAGGCCTAACTCTCTGAATAACTGTACCCATTAAACTTATCTCAAGGGAATATTTTATATCTCCGTTAAGAGACTATGAATTCCATCTTGAGAATATATGTTCCATCAACACTAAATGTGGCTGCCCAACATACTGAGGTTTTGACCATTACTTTAGATCTCACTCCTGATATATCAAAGCAACCTACATTTCATGATCAGGTTCATTATTCTCTCAGGATTAAGAGTTCATGTGAATACAAGTCGTGAGATTTATTATTCAATTGACAGTCGTTAGGAGAATAATAAATCTCACAGCGGTCCAGTTCAATATGTCTTAACTCTTAAAACATATCAACATATTAACTAGAAATCACCATTTCCATGATCAAGACAAATCATCGTAGTTAATATGTTATAGTCTTCGCAGATGAAATGCCCAATTTCATCACCGACTACGAACCAAAATTCTGAGTTTACAAAGAACTTGTGATCTATATCTTCTGTGACTAAATCACATACTATGCATCTCATGGACTATTTGATAATGTCCGAATATTCATGTTACCATTATTTTAGATAAGAATAAAACAAATTTATTAAACATAATATTAAGTCATACATCATTTCTCAAATAATGTCATACATAATATTATACATAGCATCATACAATAGGATTTAAGGGCACATATCCTAACACAAACATGTTATTAAGCAAAAGAGGGTGTCCTAAGAGGCATAGTGTAGTTTGGATCGAGTGTCTATAGTTCCATTGGATTGAAGTATGGACGACACACAAACTCATGCATGAACATGTAGGCAAGCGTACAAAGAAGCAAAGAAAGACAAACAGGTGGCATAAAGTAAGCAAGGCAAGCATATCAACCCCGCACGGAACAGAGAAAGGTGTGTATAAAGCACACTGATACCACGAAGGTGTATCTCACAAATGGTAACATCCAAAAAAACCCTAGGAGGGACAGATGCAACCACACAAGCAAGTAGCCTCAAAGACCGACAAGCACAAACCCATGGAAGGCACAAAGTATGGCAAAGCCTAGATCTAGGTAGGCAAACATGGATACAAAGCAAAGAAGCAAGCAAGCAAACATGGATATGCATAAAGGAAATTATCCAAACCCTTTGATATAGGCTTAGGTGTATGGATGTAGGCCTAGACCACAATATCTAGATCTACACCCTACCATAAAGGCCAAAACACAAGAAAAAGGAGATGGCAAGATATAGAAAGGCTTTAGAAGCACATGGCATAGCAACCAACATGTAAATCTAGACACATGAACAAGGCACAGAGCACTCAAAGATATATATCTAATCACAAGCATGCAGGAAACACAAAAACAAGTAGATCTAAGCATGAACATTGCAAAAAGGACATAAACACATGGATCTAAGCATAAGCATGCTCAAAGGCATATAGGCACATGGATCTAAGCACAAACATAAAATTTATGCATATCCTAGCCTAAGAAGGCTAGGCCAACATCATCAAAGCAATAAAACATGATAAAGAGCAAGTAGACATACTAGGAAAGCTATAGAACATGTTAGGAAGCAAGATAAAGCAAGAAAATGCAATAAAGCATATTATAAAGCAAGATAAAGTAAAAGGTGTAGATTGTAGCTAAAAAGCTACATCTTTAAACTTCAAATCTAAGGTCCTAAGACCAAAGAGAGGAAAAAGAGTGTAAGAACACTACCTCTTGATTGTTGAGAAAAGAGAGGAATTATAGATTTTTTTATGTGTTTTTGGGAGAGAAATGTAGAGAAAAGAGAGAGAATCTGCCTAGAACCTAGCTCTAAAATGCTCAATTTTTTTTTTTTAAATCTGGGGTCTAGAAGGTGTTTGTAATTTTTTTACACGTGTTTTGAGGCCAATGGTCATTTAGTGGCCGTCAAGTAGGGTATGTTGACGTCAACAATTTTGTCTTTTTCCTACAGCTTTTTGGCTCTGACTTCGATTGCATATTTGAAGGACTTTTCAAACTTCGATTGAGCAAAGCTTGGTCTTCCTGGAAAAGTCAGGATGTCTAGTTTCTAGAACACTAAGGAAATTGAAATTCCAACGGTTGGATCAAAAGGTATGGCCTCAGGAATTGAACTTATGCACTTTCCACAGTTTTAGGATATCTCAACCGTTTTAAATCGATTTCAACTCATGAGCAGTTGTTGGAAAGGGAATTCAATAATCTTTGCAATGACACTAGTTTCAACCCGTTCCAAACGGATCAAAATTAGGGTTTTTATGGCCTTCGAGAGCAACTTCGGGTCAAAATTGATGAAAATTACCAAGTCGCTCGAGTTTGTTGTAGAAGCATGAAGAATGTTGTTTTGGGGTGAGTTTGACCATTTTTGACTTTCGGTTAACCCAGGGTTAACCAAGGGCATTTTGGTCAATTTGACCTGAAATGGCACTTTGAGTGCTCCGATTCTCGAACGGGTTATGCCACGTCAATCTAGATGTTTTTGCAGCCCCTTGGAGAAAAGTTAACATTTTTATAATTTTCAGGGTTCAGCACGCAAATCAAGGGTAGACAAAATACAGTATCTACGCACATACCCTGTGCATGTGCATGCTTGCTCGTGCTTAGAAACCTAGATTTAGGGTTCTTCACGTTTTATTTGTTTTAGCCTATCACATATTTAGCTTCTGCTTAGTTTAGTATTTGCATGTTTAGGTTCTAGGTCAATAGAACAACATATTTCGCCTTGTTTAATTATCAAATTGATGACTAGGTTTACATGCTTTTGATGAATAATATGAACATGCAATGATGTGTATGTGCTGTGATACAGTGGTAAGTCATGCATATGAATATGGACATGCATTCGTTTGTAGTGAGTTTGATTTAATTTTATGATGCGATGCTTGAGTGATTAAACATGTTTGACAAATGCCTTGATTGGATATGCTTGAGATGCCTACTGCCTTGTGATATGATTTGCTGCCCCTGGTTATAAGCATGCTTTGTTAGATGAATGATAGGATCTCTTTGCCATATTGTTGTTAGGAAATATATATGTTTGCATCGCATACAAAACATACGCAGCGGAAAATAAACGGATCTACTTCTTTCGCAATTGATAACATGCACTATGTAAGTTCCAAAATATAAGAACAAGAGAGTGTACCTTGATGCGGTGAAATTCAAAACCAAATGAAGAAGTACTCGGGAACACTTTCAATTTTTACTCCAATTCCACTTGATGCCCAAGATATGTGGTCTCTCAATCAGTTCTATGTTTTCTAGAGAGAATATATGAAAGAGTGTCTCTCTTCCTTAAGATCACATAAGAGAATAAAATGGTTTGTATGTGAGTGTTAGACACTCTGCTATTCCCTCTTTGGAAACTGATTGAGAGACCATACTTCTTGGGCATTAAGTGGAATTGCAGTAAAGATTAACGGTGTTCCCAAGTAATTCTAATCTTTTGGAGTTTTGAATTTCACCGCACCAAGGTACGCTCTCTTATTCTTAAATTTTGAAACTTACATAATACATATTATCAATTGCGAGTGAAGTAGATCCATTAATTTTTTGCTGCATATATTTTGCTTTTATCTGTTTCCCTAGCTGACACGGTCCACAAACAACATTGTTCTCTCTACTGAGCTTTGGAATCCCAAAAAATGAATCATGCTTAGATACAAATGACAGATGTCTGCATCTAGCATGTCCCATCCTTTGGTGCCATAGGTCTTCATTTGGCAAACGAATGCAATTGCAAGCAATATCAGCATCAGGCACCAATCCATAGCAGTTGTCCAGAGTGCGAGCACCACTTATGAGTCTTTTCCCAAACTCATTCAACACAAGGCATTCCCCTTTTGAGAATAGCATCATAAAGTCTTGATCACATATTTGACTTATATTCAACAAGTTCACCCTCAGACCTTCTACATACAACACATTTGAAATGTCTGGCAGTGCAAGTAGAGAGATGGTTCCCTTCCTTTTTATCTGTGATTTACTCCCATCACCAAAGGTGACATTTCCACTTTTCTTGGACTCAAAAACCTTAGAGAGAGCGGTCTCTAGTCATGTGTCGTGAGCATCCACTGTCAAGGTACCACAAACATGTATCCATTACCTTAAATGCATATTTCATCATAAAGCACACTTCATGCTTACATGACAAATCAGTAAGAATGGTGTTCTCTCTTATCTTTCCATTTATGAACAAAGACTTTAACTTTCACTCTTCTCAGACGAACTCCTCTGCACATTTTCATTCTAAGACAGTTTAGTTTCTTCTTTATCATACTAAGACCTTTTTCAATAATCATCATGATAGCTTTCAAATAACTTTAAGACTTGCATTTTCAGAAACACTCAATCAAATAGAGATTAGAAAAAAAAAAAAAAGATGTATACGAAATAAAAGATCTTTTCATGCCATTTGCAGCCATGACAACAAGGGTCAGTGGATCACACAGCAAAGATTAAACATAGTCAGAGTGTGCCCACTCTGATACCACTTGATAGGCAAAGAATGTATTGACTCCTTTGGTAACTTAATCAAATTAATTTATGAAGTGAAATTAATTAGATTCAATTACATGCAATAAGCATGATAACACAAACAAATCACCAACTAAGTTAAATGTAGCAGAAAATAAATTTGACACAGGTGATTTGTTTTTGAATAGAGAAAACCATCAAGGTAAAACCCTACTGGGTGAATTTAAGGTCACCACTCCCAAGAATTCACTATTATCAAAACAAGCAGTTACAAGTAAAAGGAATCCTAGTACCTAATACCAACCTACAACTAAACCCTTACCCCAATACCCAATTGGACTTGCAATGTAGTGAAAATCTCTCCTTTCAATGCACGACTCCTAGTATGTGACTAACTAATCGATGCACGAATCCAAGTATGTGACTAACACACCAACTTGAGGAAGATGTTGGCTGCAAAGTTCTTCAGTTCATCTAAACAATGAAGATCAAGAAGCTCCTTGGTTACAAAACCCTTGGCGCAAAGACATAGCAGCTTCTACAAAGAAGATGAACTAGGGAAAATTGTCTTGGTCACAATTTGAGTGAATAATCACTTTGCATCAAGTTGCATCACATTTGACATTCTTTAAAATAATCCTTATATATGTCTAAGGTTGTGAAAAAGAAACCCTATACAAATAACTTGGATATGCGTGAAAAACAGATCTGGAAATCTGAATTTCATAATTCTAGATAGATACAACTTCTGTTGAGAGCTGTCGAGAATTAAACATTAAACCTCGATAGATTTATCTGTCGAGCTATCTGTTGAGTTTTAATGAACAACACTTATTCACTTGTTTCTTGGATAGACTTGCATGGCTTCAATCCTAGACTTGAACTCTTGTTCCTTGATGTATTAAAAACATCCTAGATCTACCTAATTACAAGTAAAGTACATTTTGTCAAAGGATTAGCCAATTCTACATGATGTATGTTCTAACAAGTTCCACATATGTCCTAACAAAGTAACCTGGATTCTTCCATGCAAAACAATAAGCTTCGAGTTGCAAGCATCTAATTTATTTTGCACGGTAGTTGCGCAATTGTAACTCATGAAATTCATAGTAATGCTTACTATATTAGGGACCATTAAGGCATTTTAGCAAATCAATGCAGACATTTTTTTATATTAAAAAATTTTATTCATACAGCACAATGAAGCAACAAATATTCAAAAACAAACAGCACTAGTGGCAGACCTGCCTTATCAGGCAGCAAACTGCTTCTATACATTCAAGATTCAAACATAGAGAAGAGAATTCTCCACAAGGAACATAAAACTCAGCTTTGAATAGATTCTTTTTATGTTCCTTCACATCTTGAACTACTATTCTCAAGCTAGTTTTGCAATTCACACAATGAATTCTTATGGTTCTCTTGATCCCCACATGGTAAACTGCTTCCCATGCTTACTTGCCAATAACTTTCTGCAAGTGACTTTCCTTTTCACATGCCAAGAACCAAAAAAACTAAAAGAACACTATGAACAAACATATATAGAAAAATGTGATTTTGCTCTTTACCATCAGTTGGGTTAGTGAGCCCAACACAAAATATGGCAGTGAAATCAACACTAACCCAATACAGACCACCACATATAAACCCCTGTTCATGCAACCCATTGCCTCAGCATAACCCACTTCAAAATCCCAGTTTTTTTTTTTAGCAGAGTAGAGCTTGTTAGTCTTGCTCAAAGATGATTCCAATCTATTTGAATACTTAGCACTTAACACATAATCGCGTCTACTCCCTAAGAACCTAATATTTGAATAATTTTCTTTTTGTTTCCTACAATATTTCATCAACCAAAACCTTAATTGTAACACCCGTCTCACTTAGAATTTAATTTAATCACTTCTAGAGAGTAAATTTGATAAACTGCTTAATTTATTTTGGAGGAAATAATTAATTTTATATTGTGATTTTTTTATAATGATAACAATAATAAAAATAATATTAAGGTGTTTAGTGGGAATATAAGTGGGTCTTGGAAGTTTAATTTAGTTGTAGTGGGCTTCTAAATTTTCAGCCCAACTGAAATTAGCCTTATCATGGAATAGGCTTCTAAACTTTCAGCACAAGTGCAACAGCTTTATAATGAAATTAAAATTAGGGTTTCCTTTGTGAAAGGTGGAGAAAGAGACCCTTGAAACTGGAAGCGGCTGTGAAAGAAATTCTGCCAAACTGACAAGACGACATCAAGGTAATTTTCAGCAACTGATATTCGATTTTGTGGTATTGAGATTGCTGAAATTGTGTTTTGCTGGAATTTCACATTCACGTTGTTGGCTGAAATAGTGATTTGTGCTATTAGATTTATATATAAGTATGTATAGATGTAACGACCCCGCCCCAAATGTGTAGATATTGTCCGCTTTGGGGCCCATACCCCTCACGGTTTTGTTCTCCCCCAGGTTGCGCTGGGGAAAAGGCCTCTACACATTAAAGGGAGGTCATTCTTTATAAAAACATTTCCATGTGCTTTCCTAGGCGATGTGGGATTCCATGGAATGCAAGACCCCCCTTTTGGGTCACTACAATCCACCCCCCTTATGGGCACACGCGTCCTCGCGTGTGGGGCCCACACTTCCGGCTAGGGCATGGCTCTGATACCATCTGTAACGACCCCGCCCCAAATGTGTAGATATTGTCCGCTTTGGGGCCCATACCCCTCACGGTTTTGTTCTCCCCCAGGTTGCGCTGGGGAAAAGGCCTCTACACATTAAAGGGAGGTCATTCTTTATAAACACATTTCCATGTGCTTTCCTAGGCGATGTGGGATTCCATGGAATGCAAGACCCCCCTTTTGGGTCACTACAATAGATATATATATATATAGCTGATTGTCACGATTTGAATTCATTGTTGGCCGACTATCAATATTTATATATATATTACCAAGACAAGATGCCAAGCGGTGCAATAACATGGCAGTTATAGAACAGTTGCCATCAATGATAATTTTCACTCCAAGCTTTGCGATGCAAAGGTCGGTTGGATTGCATTCTTTATATATATTCGGATTGAATCAAAGGGACCCATATAAAGAACTTGCATATATTACATGCAAGAGTAATATATGATTCTTCAAGCAGTGCTTATATCGTATAGTACACGGATTCATTTGGTTTTGCCGAATATATATATATATATATATTACAATTATTAGTGCATTTGATGGTTTAGTTCACATGGTTGGCCGAATTGAAAAGGGTTTGCAATTGTGGGCAGCTTTACAATTATATATATGAGTATTTTAGATGTTAGTTTAGGGAATGCTTTATAATTATTTTTAAACTGGAATAGGTTTGGGGGTATGTTAGAAATATATGTTAAATTTTTACCTTGCCGAATCTTCATAGTGGTTGAGGAATTGTTTTATCAAGAGGACTTTGTGGTTATTAAAGAACCTGCCCTTATTGAATTGTTTAATTATTATTTAGGTTCTAGTTGACGTTGTTTCGAGCAATTGAAGTGAAGCTTGGTTTAGCCACTAGAGGTAAGTAGACTTCAGCACATGACGTCTTTCAGGACATATATATTTATATATTTATACACGTGGTAAAAATATATATTTATCTATATATGTATATAATTGCAAGATGAAGTTCCAAAAACTTATACTATTGTTAGTGCTTTGCACATACTCGAATTTTATTATCTATTGTATGTTATTATGAAATTGTATTTGTCAAGAATTGTTTCAAATGGTCAACTAGACAGTCTGCAACCTTTGCCAATACAGGGTTAAGTGTTGGTCTTCGGCCGAAGTAGTGTTAGTGTGGTGTGGTGCAGTGTTATTGTTGCTCTTCGGAGCTAGTGTTGCCTCTTTGAGGTTAGTGTTATTGTTCCCATGGGAAATCACCCACCGAGTGTTTAGCAGCTTTTGTCTGTGTTTGACTAATATTTTTCATATGAGATTACTGTTTAATTGCTACTGTTCTTTCAGGTGGAAAATTGTTTATTTTCATAATAAAGTGTTTCTACCTATTTGGTGCATATTGGCATATAAATGTGGTTATTATTTTATTAATGTTTACAGCGTTATAGTGAAGTGTTTTATTTTCACAGCTTTATAGAATATATTATATTACAGTTTAAACTAATTTTAATTGTATCGTGATGACTATATTTTGTCAATGATATTATCGTTTTGTTTTGAAAGACATCCTCATGTTTGTAGTCTCTTATTGAGCCTCTAGCTCACCCCTTTTTCCATCCTTTCAGATTAGAGTTATGGAGTGTCTTTTGGTGGTAGATCAGTGGAGCCTTAGATTGATGACTGCGTTTGGAGCTTGGATAGTTGCTGAGTTGTTTTAGAAAAATTGTTTCAGGACAATGAGATTATTTTTTTGGAACTATGTTGAGATGTTATCTGGAGATTTTTCATACAAGAATAATATATTTTGTTTTGTTTAGTTATGGATTATTAAGGAACTCTGATGATATTATAGAAGTTTATTTGAGGATTAATATTACGCTCTGTTCCATTATATCATTGTTGATTATTTCTAAGACAAGTTAAACATCTAAATCCTTGCTTTGGGTTTGGGGTGTTACATTAATTTAATTAGAAAGTATAAAGAATATGAAAATTAAGAAGCTAACTCAATACTATACCCTCAAAAACTCTAATACCCAGCTCAAAATCATTTCTTTCCAGCATTTTTTTCATCAATCAAACACACCAATTAACAGCCAAACAAAAAATGGGTACTATAGACACTCAATTTTGCACCCATAATTTAATCAAGGAAGATGGCTAAAGTGACAATTCATATACCCGAAAAAATCGTAGTTGCATTACATGCATTAATTCATTCATTGCATAACATAAAAATGATCTTGAGATTCTAACGGCCATGACGGTGTGTCCGAGTTCCAAATCGGACAGTCGAATTGAAAGATATCGCATGATCAACCACGCAAGATTAATTTAAATTAATTCTGATTGGTTAAACAATTAAAATTAATTAAATAATTTTGTGATTGATTGTTAGTTAGTGTCAAAAATAGACTTGCTTGCATGGGAATAAAGTGGATAATCAGATAACAAAAAAATTGTGGATAATTAAGACTTTTTGAAATAATTATCTACAAGATAATCATCACTTCAAAAGACCTGAATATTCAGAAAAGGGGTTTAATTTTTAGAATATGAATTAAAAATGCGTCTAAGTTCAAGTCCTGGGTCAAAAAACATCAAAAAAGAGACCAAAGTGAACCAAAACTCAAATGTGGGTCCGGCATCCAAGAGAGCCATTCAACACTACTAATCAGCACTTGAAAAGTGTCGATTGGCACAAATCCGAGACTCGGTCCGAGGGCTTCTGGATTGAGATAAACCTTACCATTTTCAATTTTTTGGGGATAAGGACGGATCCCAGTTTGTATTTTGATCATTCAGCTAATTTTTCAAAGCCTTCCAACTTCTATAAATAGAGGATGCCTCTCAAAATTCAGGAGACTTTTTCACGCTTTTTGATCCCCCTCTTTCTAGCTCTGCCTTTCTCTTCTTTTCCCCCCTTCTGTTGAAGACATTCTAGAGGCTCTTGCCTTCGGAATTTCTTTTCTATAAGCGAAATATTTTAGGCTTCAAAGAGTTGAATAAATTTCTTTGAATCCTAAAATATCCTTTCACTAAGAAGAGAATGCTCATGCAAAAGGTAGTCAATTTCTTTTCCTTTTCTAATCTTTTTTGTTAATTTTGTTTGATGATGCATGAATAGTGTAGGGAGAAGAAGCCCAAGACATCATATTGGGCCTTAGACTTTGTCTAAGTGTACTTACTGGTCCGAGGACAGAAAAACAGTAATGAAGGTGTAAGATCCAGAGCTCCATGCGCAAGTTGCGACTTAGAAGGTTGAGGAAGGAAGGTCGTGGAGGAATCTCTCCTCGGATAGGTAAAGTTGTGGTTAGATGGTATGTCCTATTTCCTAGAGTGACCTTCCAGGAGATTTGATTGATAAAAGTATACTTCATGAGAGTACAGGACAAAGGAGAGGGTATAAAATATATGAGAGAAAACTGCTACCACCACATTGAATGCTCTATAGCTAATCCTCTGGCCACATTAATGAAGAAATGATACCTAAATAGTATCTTTCAGTCTTACAACTACTCCCCAAGGACTTCAAGAATGTGATGATGGGACAGGGATCAACAGAAGTAATCTACTGTCCATGTGGAGAGTAGAGATGAGGGGGGAAGATAGTATAAAATATAGGAGATACCTTGAGAAAAAGGGACCAGAGACCGGAGAGAAAACACTAGAGCAACAAGAACAAAACTTGTAACCTAACTCTAAAGGGAAATACACTAATATTAACCTCCTTAGACTAAGCCAAGGATGATTTTCTTTATAAAAATCCATCTTATCTTTGTTTCCTTGTGATCTTGACCCACTTTAGTTGTTGTTCAATTCATTAAGGCCTAGTTTGCCAATCCACTCTCCACAAATTCATTGTATGGGGCTCTTTGGGCCTGAGTTTATTCCTACTTTGGGCTTGGTACCCCAAATTGTGCTCCTACAATTGGCGCTGTCTGTGGGAACTCTTGTGTGTTTGTGAGTTGGACCTTCAGTTATGGTAGGTTTAGGGCCACACCAGGCAGAGTCGAGGGGGTCCTAATGTCAGGATCATTTCCTTGATCTTGAACAAAGAAAGGACCGTAAGGGAAGTGTGCATAACACCCATACTAGTGTGAGTCAATCTCGAAATGGGGCTCGTGTCTCCCATGCAAAAAATGCTAGAAACATGCAGCTGGAGGTTGACCATTTGTGGAGGAAGTTACGCCACGAACGATGGAGGATAACTCCTTTAAGTTCTATTTCTTCTTCTGGTGGTGAAGAAGATGGCAGTTACAGGCTCAGATCAAGGTCTCCCCCTAGTGAGTCTTTCTCGTACAATGAGGATCACCACAGTAAGCGTAGGGGTAGAGGCCCATCCCATAAAGGTCTAGGAAATGATGCTATGAGTAGGGCGTTGAACCAAATTTCTAGATCACCTTTCACAAGTAGGATTGAAGTAGGGAAACTTCCTTTGCGCTTCACTTAGCCAACATTCACCATGTATAATGGTTGGACAGGCCCTGTGGAGCACGTAAGTCACTTCAACCAGAGAATAGTCATACACTCCAGGAATGAGGCCTTGATGTGCAAGGTATTCCCATCCAGTCTGGGGCCTGTGGCGATGAGGTGGTTTGACAGCCTAGGTGCAGGTTCTATTGATTCCTTTAAGGAGCTCACTTGAGTGTTTGGGTCTCGTTTTATTACGTGTAGTAGGGTTCCTTGGCCCTTGGATTCCCTGTTGTCTATGTACATGCGAGAAGCAGAGACCCTAAAAACATACTCGGACAGATACTGAGATATGTTTAATGAGATCGATGGGGATTTTGACGATGTGGCCATCAAGTCCTTCAAGGTCGGCCTGCTTGTTGAGCATGATTTGAGGAAATATTTGACCAAGAAGCTGATAAGGAGTGTGCGTCGGCTTATGGATCGTATCGACGAGTATAAACAAGTTGAAGAAGATCAGAAGCAAGGGAAGGGAAAGGCTAAGGTTATCCCTTAGGAGAGGAGGGATTTTAGGTCTGACCACTACAAAAATAATAGATCCCGAAGGGATTTTGCTGGGCAATCCGGGTCTACTGCTCCTCAAGTGGCTAACACGGTGTTCCGAGAGCCAGTGCATTAAGTCTTGGAGAAGATCAAGAATGAGCCATACTTCGAATTGCCAAATAAGATGAGAGGAGACCACAAGAAGCGCAACCAAAGGCTCCATAGCCAATACCATCAGGAGCAAGGGCATATTACCAAGGATTGTAGGACTTTGTGGAACCATCTAGAGTAGTTGGTTAAGGATGGAAGGTTGAAGTAGTTTTTTTATCGGCCCAACAAGCAAAAGGTCCAAGCAGGGTCCGGGCTCGGGAAGACACTTCTTCAAGGCTGCCTTTGGGCATGATTAATGTCATCTTCGTTGCTCCAAGGTGAACTAGTTCATACCCCTCTAGGGTGATGTCTGTGGCTTAGCTATTTACTGAGGACTCTGATCTTGAGCCAAAGAGGGTTAGAGTAGAGACCTAATTGGGGTCGAGCTTCTCGAATAAGGACAAGGCAGGCACTATACAACCACATGACGACACTCTAGTGGTCATCCTCAGGATCAAAGGGTATAATATAAAGAGGGTGATGGTAGACCAGGGCAACGATGTAGAAATCATGTACCCTAATCTATATAAGGGGATGGGATTGAAGCCTGGGGATTTGGCAGCCTATGATTCACCATTGGTAAGCTTTGATGGGAAAGTTGTCATACCAAGGGGTCAAATTAGATTGTACGTGTAGGCAGGTTCAGAGGTGGTAGAGGTGGACTTCATTGTGGTGGATGCTTATTCCCTCTACATTGCTATTATGGCAAGGCCTTGGCTCCATGCCCTGGGGGCCGTTTCTTCAACTCTGCACTTGAAGGTGAAATCCATCAGGCGACCAGATTGAATAGCTTGTGGGAAGTCAATCTATGGCTAGGCAGTTTCTCGTGGCTGCAATTATACATTAACCTGAAGATGAGTCCTTAGGCTCCGTTGAGGAGGGCTCATAACAATCAAGAATCCCAATCCTATCTATAGATGTGACACCAGAAGAGGCAAAATTTGAGAGGTTGGAGGAAATTGCTATAGATGGTGATTTGGAGAAGCTTTTTTCAGATTAGATCTCAGCTGCCTCCTTAAAAAAAGGAAGAGCTGTTAGCATTTTTAAGGAGGAACATTGATGTGTTCACATGGAATTCTTATGAGGCCCCTAGGGTGGATCCAGACTTCATTTGCCATCATTTGAATGTCAACCCAGCTGTCCTCCTTAGGAGGCAACCACCTTGGTGCTCATCTAAGGAGCATTCTAATGTAGTCAAGGGGGAGGTGAACAAGCTTAAGCAAGCTGGGGCTATTAAGGAAGTTTTCTACCCTGAGTAGTTGGCCAATACAGTGGTAGTGAAGAAGAAGAATGGGAAGTGGTAGGTATTTGTAGACTTCACAGACTTAAACAAAGCCTATCCCAAGGAGCCCTTCCCCATGCCTCGAATTGATCAGCTAGTGGACGTAACTGTAAGCATTCCTTAGATGAGCTTTTTGGACGCCTTTCAAGGGTACCATCAGATACCTTTAGCTTTGGATGATCAGGAGAAAATAACCTTTGTTACTTCTACTAGGAATTACCACTACAAGGTAATGCCCTTTGGTTTAAAGAATGCAGGGTCTACTTATCAGAGGATGATGACCCGGATGTTTGAGCCACAGTTAAGAAAAAACATTGAGATTTATATAGATGACATGGTGGTCAAGAGTAAGGTGGAGTTCGAGCACGTTAACGACCTCGAGAATATCTTTGAGATCTTGAGGAGACATAAGTTACGACTTAATGCTTCTAAATGCTCCTTTGGTGTCAGATCAAGGAAGTTCTTGGGGTATATGGTTACTCACCATGGAATTGAAGTCAATCCTGACCAAATTAGGGTAATCTTACAGCCACTGCAGAATCCCAAGAAGGTCCAGAAGTTAAGAGGAATGGCTGCTGCCCTAAACCGATTCATCTCTTGGTCAGCAAACAGGTGTAGGCCTTTCTTTTAGTTTTTAAATAAGTGGAAGGGATTTGAATGGATCGAGGAGTGTGTCTTAGCCTTCCAACAGCTAAAGGAATATTTTTCCCGGCCACCCATTATGTCCAGACCCGAGGGGGATGAGGTTTTGTTTGCTTACATTGCTATGGCTTCCCATGCGGTGAGCCTGGTGCTTATATGAGTTGATAGTGGTGTGCAGAGGCCAGTTTATTATGTGAGTAAGTCACTGCACGAGGCCGAGGTCCGTTACCTACCACTGGAGAAGGCCATTTTGGCAGTGGTGCATGCTACGCATAAGCTTCCCCACTACTTCCAATCACACACAGTTGTTGCCCTAACCCAACTTTCACTTAGTTTTCTACTACAAAGTGTTGATTACACAAGGAGGATTGCCAAATGGGGTACAATCCTAGGAGCTTTTAACATCAAGTACCTGTCTTGCACCTCTGTCAAGGGTCAGTTCCTCATAGATTTGGTGGCCGAGTTTGCTAAATCCCCATTGGAAGAGAAAGCTAAAACGCAGAACATGGATGAAAAATCAGTTGGTATGATCTCCTTGTAGAAACCTATATCCTGGAGAGTGTATGTTGATGGCACAGTGAACCAAAGAGGATCTGGGGTGGGGCCAGTTATAACTTCTATTATTGAAAAATCCTTAAGGTTGGGTTTTTCTGCCACAAATAATGAAGCTGAATATGAAGCCTTGTTGATAGGAATGACTATGATTCGAAAATTGGGAGTAAGAGCCATAAAGACGTTTTCATATTCTAGATTAGTGGTAGTCTAGGCAGAGGGAGAGTTGGAAGCTAGAGATTTGAGAATGCTGGAGTACCTGAATCAGGTTAGACATTTACGGTTGAGTTTTGAGTCTTTCACTTTATTGCAGATTCTTAGAAGTAGAAATACACATGCTGACTCTCTTGCCACGCATGTCACCTCCTTGGCACAAGATTTACCACGGTTATCCTTGTGGAAGACTTGTGTAAACCTATCGAAATGAGGAAAGTGATGGTCCCTATTCATCAAGTCAGAGTGGGACCTAGTTGGATGGATTCTATTGTACTATTCCTTAAAGAGGATATCTTGCCCGAGGAAAAGTCTGTGGCTGACAAGGTACGAAGAAAGGCTCCACGATTTTGTCTTTTCGAGGACCAAAAGTTGTACATGCGCTCTTTTTCTAGGCCGTATTTGCTATACGTACACCCTGAGGCAGTTGAACTACTCCTAGAAGAGTTGCATGAGGGGCTTTATGGAAGCCATACAGGAGGCAGGTCATTGTCTCACCAGGCTCTCACTTAGGAATACTGGTGGCCGAATAAGCAAAGGGAAGCACAAGAATATGTGAAAAAGTGTGACCAATGCCAAAGGTTTGGCCCAAGCATTCATCAACCAGGGGGTATCCTTAATCCTCTATCCAGCCCTTAGCCTTTTGCTCAATGGGGTTTAGATATTGTAGGGCTTTTCCCAAAGGCAGTAGGGAATAAGAGATGGTTGCTAGTCGGCACAGATTACTTCATTAAATGGGTTGAAGCTGAACCATTGGCGAATATCAAAGATAGATGCAAGGAGATTTGACTATAAAAATATCGTCACACGGTTTAGAATGCCTAGTACACTCATTTCAGATAATGATCTTCAGTTTGATAGCAAGGCCTTTAGAAGGTATTACTGTGACTGGGCATTGCAAATTGATATTCCACCCCGACTTATCCACAGGGAAATGGATAGGCTGAGGCTATTAATAAGGTCATAGTGAGTGGACTCAAAAAGAGGCTAGATGATGCGAAGGGAAAATGGGTGGAAGAGTTGCCGCATGTCCTTTGGACATATTAGACTACACCTCGTAGGTCCACTTGGGAGACACCCTTTTCAATGACTTATAGGGCTGAGGCCATAATTCCTTTGGAGACAGGATTCTCAACATTAAGGACGAGTTCTTTCACTCCAAGCAACAATGATGGGTTGTTAGAAAAGAGCTTAGCCATGGTCTAATTGGCATATTATCAACAAAAACTCAAGTAAGGGTATAATGCCAATGTGAAGCTACGGCCCTTGGCATTTGGAGACTTGGTGTTAAGAAAGGTTTTGAAAATTGCCAAGAACCTAGTGTGGGGAAAGCTAAGCCCCAACTGGGAAGGACCATATCGCATCACCTCGGTGGTTGGAATAGGTGCATATTATCTTGAGGATTTAGATGAAAAGGATGTACTGCACCCCTGGAATGTAAATAACCTGCGAAGGTATTATTATTGATGAAAATATTTTCTGCCACATATTCGTTTATTTGCCTACGTATTGGGCAGAACAAGGGCTGTGACTGGTTCCTCAGATCACACCCCTCGGACAATTCAATACCTACTAATTCTTTTTACTATGTGTTTTGTTTATCTTCATAAGATTTAACCTCCTCTGTTGATGGCCTAGTTCTCAGTATAAGCACATGATCATTTTCTTTACTATTTACATGTATTTAATTTGTCTGAGTTAGCAGCAATGCACTACAATTAGCTTTGGTAAAATCAGGGTGGCAATAATTCACTACTGTCAACAGCGTCATCAAATTTAAGTCCCATCAGAGGGCAACATGATAACCACACCAACCATAGGAAAATATTGCAAAGAAAGTAAAACGCTATGAAGTAAAAACTTATGTTTTTTCATTAAAAAAAAAACAAGGATTCATTATCAACATTGGCAAACTGCCACAACAAATATATATATATATATATATATAATAAAAAAAGGGGCCCTAGAACTATGATTTGGCTTGGGTAGGGTCCTTCTTGGGATCAGCTGTCTTAGATTTGGTGCCATCCACTTTGGACTTGGACTCAGCATCTTTGGCTTTGAAGACCACATCTTTGATTGTGAGAGCGTCTTCATTCTCCTTGGCCTTGGTTAGGGGCTTGACCTCCTTACCCTTGCCCTTATCCTTGGGCTGAGAACCCTTTTGGCCAGCCTCCTTGCCCTTCGTCACCTCAGTCCCCTGGCTTTGGTCACCAGTCTCGCTAACCTTTTGTGAGACCTCAGTAGAAGGAGGAGGGCTGATCAGGGAGGGGGAGAGCAAGAGCAATGAGAGGAGGAAGCGTCGCTAGAACTTCTCGTATATCCTTTGGGTAGAAAATGTTCTCGGCGCTCCTCTACTAGGAGGCAGCAGGGAATCCTAATTGGTTGAGCACCTCTACCCATACCTCTTTGCAGTAGTCCTTGCACACTTCTGCCAGCTCATCTACCAGCTCATCTACCAGCCGTATCTCAGTTTTATCTTTAGCTATTTTCTACTGCCTCGAGTCCTTCGATGGGGCAATCTCCCCCTCCTCAGTCTCCTTCTCTGTCCTCTTCTTCCTCTGCTGATTTGGGATCGCAAGTGATCCATTTACGGGAGGAGGGGGAGGAAGGGGAAGAAAAGGTGGGAGCTGAGATTTTAGGGCCTCCTTGGATGACGACCCTGTCTTCCTCCTCACAAGGAGATCCCTCAAACCTCTCCTCTGGTTCAGGGCCATTTCCTCTTCCTCTTCTGAGCTTTTATCTGCACTGGAGATGACAAGGCTCGAGGCGCGGACAACCAAAACTCTGTCAGGCTCGTCTTCAGAGTCTGAGACTTGAACCACTTGTTCTCCCTACACCTCTTTCTCTTCCTCGAGTTGGTATTGATCAATTCTTCCTTGAGTGACAAATGGGAGGAAGCAGTCTCTTCTCGTGGAGCAGCTGTTTTAGAGAGAGCAAGTTAAAGAGGCTGATCAGCTTGCACAACGTCTTCGCGAGCAAGGAATCCGGGTACTCTAACGTCTATTTTGCGTATCCGAGGGTCACCTGCCCCGATTGCGTGGCCTACATCCTGGAAGTTGTCCAATAGTGGCTTAAAGTCTAGGACGAGGTGGACCACTCTCAGTTGCCTATCCACGCTCACAAACACCTCAAACCTTAGGATTTTGTTTAGATCTTTGAAATTGACGAAGTTGAGATTAGCCGCTATGTACCTTTTATCTGCAAGAACAGCTGAGGAGTAAAATCATGGTCAGAATGATGAAACCCACCATCAAAAAGATATGAAATACTAAAGAAAGGGGTAACAAAATTGAAGAACTAAATCCCGTGTCAAGGGACCTAACTTTAAGGCACCCACCTAGCTTTCCCTCCCGAGTTGGGCAATGAAGACCGTCATGCCATTCCCTAGAGGCGATCAGGTAGTCGTCTTTCATGCCCTTGTTAGACTTGGGAAGACATGATACGAGCCTAACAATGGGGGACCTAAAATTAAGGTAATACCCCGAGTTAGCAAGTGAATGGCATTTGTACATATAGGTGACATCGTTCCAGGTAAGTCTCAAGCCCATTTGCTCATTTAAAGCATCTACACTACCCAGAACCTTAAAGAGGTTGGGCGACCACTGGTGGGGGCATAGCCTATGGGTGATTAAAAAATCTCAAATTACCTCACCCATGGGGAGAGTCATCCCCCCTTTTATGAAGGCAATTATAGGAATGACCACCTCCCCCTTGTTCCTATGGGTAAATACTTGATCCGGGGCACAGTACCGTAAGGATACACCCTGAGGAATGTGGTATTTAGCTCTGAAGCCCTCCATACCAGTGAGAGAATTTACAAGATGCTTAAATCTACCCATCTAAACAAGCTAAAGGGAAATGAAAGAAATGCTCAAGGAATGGAAATAAAGAACAAGGGGCCAAGGAGAAAAGAACCTACATGAGAAGGAACTTATAGAGATTAACCCGAGGGTTGTTTCTCGAACTTTTAAAAGTTTAAAAAAAAATTCTTGAAAGATTTAGAAGACTTAGGAGAACTTGGAAGCTTCGAAGATGTGAGAGTTGTGAAAATTTGGAGAGCACGAAGATTGGTAAAGTGAGAAAAAAGACTCCCCCTAGGCTCTTTATATAAGGAGCGGAATTAGATGGGAGTTATTCCGCGCAAAATTTGAAGAGAAATGCCAGCCGTGGGATCTTCATCTCACTGTAGGATATGGGGAATAAAACGCCGCCTGGGGCATTTAATGAGACGTTTCGGGCTCCAAAGTGTCAGAACCAGTTATGGGACACGTGAAGCAGCCTTCTCACGTGTGGAGGTTAAAGAAACGTAAGGAATTAATTCTTCGAAAGTCAAAACCCCATTTTTCTCCTCAGATAAGAGGGGGGAAATGGAGTTTTATGGGGCTATTGTAGGGAGAAGAAGCCCAAGACATCATATTGGGCCTTGGGCTTTGTCTAAGTGCACTTATTTATCCGAGGACGGAAAAACAGTAATGAAGGTGTAAGATCCAGAGCTCCACAAGCAAGTTGTGACTTAAAAGGTTGAGGAAGGCCGACCTAGGAGGAATCTTTCCTCGGATAGGTGAAGCTGAGGTTAGATGATATGTCCTGTTTTCCCAAAGTCACCTTCCAAGAGATTCTGTTGATAAAGGTATGCTTCATGAGAGTATAGGACAAAGGAGAGGATATAAAATATCTAAGAGAAAGTTGCTATCACCACATTGAATGCTCTGTAGCTAATCCTTTGGCCGCATTAATGAAGAAGTGATACCTGAATAATATCTTTCAGCCTTACAACTACTCCCCAAGGACTTCAAGAATGTGCTGATGGGACAGGGATCAATAGAAGTAATCTACTATCCACGTGGAGGGTAGAGATGAAGGGGGAAGATAGTATAAAATAGAGGAGATACCTTGAGAAAAAGGGATCGGAGACTGGAGAGAAAACACTAAAGCAACAAGAACAAAACTTGTAACCTAACTCTAAAGGGAAATACACTAGTATTAACCTCCTCAGACTAAGCTGAGGATGATTTTCTTTATAAAAAAAACCATCTTATCTTTGTTTCCCTGTGATCTTGACCCACTTTAGTTGTTGTTCAATTCATTAAGGCCTAGTTTGCCAACCCACTGTCTACAAATTCATTGAATCGAGCTCTTTGGGCTTGAGTTCATTCCTACTTTGGGCTTGGTACCCCAAATTGCACTCCTATAAGGCTTCTTCTCCCTAGAAATAGGTTTATGATGTCTTATTAATTCTAATTTTAAATACAATTGCCATGTTTGTTTGAATTTTTTTTTCTTTAAATATGATCATAGATGATTTGTTGTTGTGATTTTTTCTTTTGAATCTCAAAATTTGCAGTCAAAGATTTTTTAAACACACAAAATAGATTTGAATTTTTCAAATCTAATTTTTTTTTTAACTTTCAAAATTGATCTGCATTTTCATTAAATGCAGATCTAATTTTTTTCTAACTCTAAAAACTGATCTGTATTTTCATCAAATACAGATCTAATGTTTTTTAACACATAAAAACTGTTTTGTATTTTCATTAGATATAGATCTAATTTTTTTTAACACATAAAACTGATCTGTATTTTCATTAATTGCAAATCTAATTTTTTTAACACATAAAAATGATCTGAATTCGTATAAAAAAAATTAATCTGAATTTTTCAGATCTAATTTTTAACGCACAAAACTGATTTGTATTTTCATTAAATACAGACCTGATTTTTTTTAACACACGAAACTAATCTATATTTTCATTAAATACATATTTGAGTTTTAACATACAAAACTGATCTGTATTTTCACTAAATATAGATCTAATTTTTTTAAGAAAAGTTTTCTTTGTCATAGAATTGCAGATTGTGAAATCTAAAAGAAGAAATTAAAAGTTAGGTTGAAGTTTTGTATATGTGATACATGTAAAATAAATTTATCTAATAAGTATGAATCCTCTTCCAAAAAGTCTTTTTATTTTATGTCCAATAACAAATCTGATTTTTTTTTTTAAACAAAAATCGTTTTCTTTGTTATTAAAAATAGATCTGATTTTTCTTGATAAAATCATTTTTTTAAATTTACACAAAAACAGATCTGACTTTTCTTTACAAATCTAATTTTTTATCCACATAAAAACAAATCTTACTTTCTTTACAAATCCAATTTTTTTCATCTGTATAAAGACAAATCTGATTTTGCTTTACAAATCTCAATTTTTTTTATTCACAAAACAGATCTAAATTTTTTAAAGAATGGGATACATTCATAAGCTAAATTTACTTAAATTAATTTCAGTCAATGTTTGTCATGTATGTTCACATTCATAAGATGAATACCCTTATTGATGAAGACATCCTTCATTATTCCATGGGGAGACCTATTGTTACACGGTCATGTCATTTGGCCTTAAGAATTCTGGTGCCACTTACTAGCGGGCAGCCACTACTTTGTTGCATGATTTGATATATAAAGAAGTAGATGTTTATGTGGATGACATGATAGTGAAGTCCAAAGACTGTAAAGGGAATATACTGGTTATACGGAAATTTTTTAAGAGAATTTGATTTTATAAATTGCATTTTCGGCGTAACATCTAAAAATTGTTGAAGTTTATGGTAAGTCAGAGAGGAATTGAGGTGGATCTTGAGAAGATCATGGTAATTGTAGAGATGAAGCCTCCTAAGACTGAGAAGGAGATTGGAGGGTTCTTAGGAAGGATACATGACGAGAATGCAAAATGTCATATTTTTCTCCCTTAATGTTTAGTCTTTTTACTTATTTGGTGCCTAAATGTACTCATTATTCTTATATTTTGATTTAGGATGCAAATGGAGGCATTAAGTGCAAAACGAAGCTCTTTGGGCGATTCTAGACAGTTTTGACATCGCTTCGTAATTTAGGCATAACTCTCTCATCCGAGCTCTGATTGAGATGATTCAAGATGCTATAGAACACCAAGAAAAATCTCCACAACTTTCAAGTTTTGAGTTTTGAGAGATACTTGCCGCATCAAGGTAGAAATTGGGCTTGAAGTTGCTGCACCTGCACTACTGACGTTCTGGAACATTCCTTAGCCTACAATTCTAATATGCGGATTTGATGCAATTTATTTTCAGAAGTTTCTAGATCTGGTGCACAAAATTTCCAGTTGAAAACACCACTTTCCTATTTATATTAGGACTCTATTTTATTTTTTTATATTTTCTTTAATTAGTCAGATTTGGATGTTGTTACTTTAGGATAATATTTAGAATATTTTTAGGAGATCTTGTAGGCTTGGAAAAAGGGGGAATTAATGTGTAAAAGGGAGAGGAAAATGTTGGAAAATCTAGTTTTGTATCTCATACAAAACACATAGCGGAAGTAACAAACATGGATCTATTTCATTCATGATTAATAACATGCACTATGTAAATTTCAGAATTTAAGAACGAGATAGCGTACCTTGGTGCGGTCAAATTTAGAACAAAAGATTAGAAGTACTTGGGAACACTTTTAATCTTCACTCCAATTCCACTTTATGCCCAAGAAGTGTGGTCTCTCAATCAGTTTCTAAGGAAGAATAATTGAGTAGCTTCACTCGTACACACACACCACTTCATAATGATGTCTCTTTTTTCTTATAAAAAATTTTGTATATTTCTCCCTTTATATCTAACTGATTATCTAATTGGGCCGGCCTATTGGGCCTTTCCAATTGGGCTTTAGTGTGTGGCTGGAGTGGGACCAAAAGGGACCAATAAGACACTAGCTTCAATGAGCCTTGGGCTTTTCTATCAACTCTTGACAAGCCCAAAGTTACCATTAATTATATTGAATACCACTACATAAATATAATTGTACTCTAGGCCTTATTAATAAATTATATCTCAAGACTTTACTATACATTCAACCCCTTCATAAAATATTCATAGTAATACAAAGTCATGAATGTAGACTGCCACTTTGTAAATTACTACATTTTAATCCTTGAGTACCCAGTTTAATCCTTTAAGTTATTCATCATATATTTATGAAATCCAATTTTATAAATATATACTTTAGTATATCCTTACTAAAGTGGTTAGGCCTAACACTCTGAATAACCAAACCCATTAAACTTATATCAAGGGAATATTTTATATCTCCGTTAAGAGATTATGAATTCCATCTTGAGAATATATGTTCCATCAACACTAAATGTGGCTGCCCAACATACTGAGGTTTTGATCGTGACTTTAGATCTCACTCCTGATATATCAAAGCAACCTATATCTCACGAACAGGTCCATTATTCTCTCAGGATTAAGAGTTCATACATATAGAAGTCGTGATATTTATTAGTCATTTGACAGTCATTAGAAGAATAATAAATCTCACAGCGGTCCAGTTCAATATATCTTAACTCTTAAAACATATCAACTAGAAGTCTCCACTTCCATGATCAAGACAAATCATCTTAGTTAACAAGTTATAGTCTTCGCAGATGAAATGCCCAATTTCATCACCAACTACAAGCTATAATTCTGAGTTTACAAAGAACTTGTGATTTATATCTTCTGTGACTAAATCACATACTATGCATCTCATGGACTATATAATAATGTCCAAATATTCATGTTGCCATTATATTAGATAATAATAAAACAACTTTATTAATCATAACATTAAGTCATACATAATGTCATACATAGCATCATACAATAGGATTAGGGCGTATATCCTAACAATCTCTCACTTGCCCTAAAGACTATTGTACACTAATCTAACTTCCATTCCCTCCAAATGTGACTCAAATGTCCTTTGTGGCAAGGTTTTGGTAAGGGATCCACTAGATTACTTGCACTATCAATCTTTGCTACTACTACATCTCCTTCAGCAACAAAGTCTCGAATAATGTGGTACTTTCTCTCAATGTGCTTTCCTTTCTTGTGATTCCTTGGATCCTTAGATTGTGCAACCGCTCCACTATTGTCGCAAAACAATATGATAGGAACTTGCTCCATTCTTACAACACCAAGATCAAAAAGGAATTTCTTGAGCCAAACAGCTTCCTTTGCCGCTTCAGAAGCAGCAACATATTCAGCTTCCATGGTGGAGTCCGCAATACAAGATTTCTTAACACTCGTCCGTCTAATGGCTCCACCTCCCCAGGTGAACACACAACCTAAAGTGGAATTTCTGAAATCAAGATCTGACTGAAAATTTGAATCTGTATAACCAATGGGAATCAAATCCTCACTATGGTAAACAAGCATATAATCTCTTGTTCTCCGTAGACACTTGAGAATATGCTTTACAGCTTGCCAATATTTAAGTCCGAGATTTGATTGATATTGGCTGACCATGCCAACTAAATAATAGATATCTAGTCTAATACATAACATGACATACATGAGACTTCCCATTGCAGAAGTATAAGGAACTTGTCTCATCATATTTTCTTCCTCAAGAGTCTTAGGACTTTGGTCATCAGATAGAGGAACTCCATGTCTAAAAGAAGTAATCCTTTCTTGGAGTTTTGCATGCTAAACCGTTCTATAACTTTATCTATATACCCAGTTGTGATGAACCTAACATCTTATTCTTGCGATCTCGCCAAAGCTTGATCCCTAGAATAAAGTTAGCCTCACCCAAGTCCTTCATTTCAAAATGGCTTGACAACTAAACCTTTACTGATGACATTACCCCTACATCATTTCCAATGAGTAGAATATCATCAACATAAAGCACTAGGAACATTACTACTTTATCTTGATGTCTTTTGTATACACATGGTTCATCAAGATTTTGTTCAAAACCAAATGATTTGATGGCTTGATCAAATTTGATGTTCCATGACCTAGATACTTGCTTAAGTCCATAAATGGACCTTTTCAACTTGCATACCATATGCTCTTGGTTCTTTGCTATGAAACCTTCCTATTGCATCATATAGATTTCTTCTTCAAGATTGCCATTAAGAAATGCAGTCTCGACATCTATTTGCCAAATCTTATAATCATAATGAGCAGCAATGGATAAGAGAATTCTGATAGATTTAAGCATGACTACTGGCGAAAAAGTTTCATCATAATCAATACCTTCTTTTTGTGTATACCCTTTCACCACTAGTCTTGCTTTAAAAGTTTCAACCTTTCCATCTATCCTTCTCTTTCCCTTGTAAACCCATTTGCAACCAATAGGTTTAATGCCGTTAGGTGCCCTTACAAGATCCCATACTTGATTGGAATACATAGAATCCAATTCAGATTTCATAGCTTGGACCCAATGATGTACATCTATATCATTCATTGCATCCTTATAAGTGTAGGGATCCGATTCAGCCTCTTCTGGGATAGCTTCATAAGTTTCTCCCAAACCTATAAATCTTATAGGAGACCGAACAATTCTCCCACTACAACGAGACCTGTGTACTAGTCAACTCATGAGTAATGTCTTGTGGTGTATCCAATACAGCTACATTATTCCTAGTTTCATCCATTGGTTGTTCAATTTCAGGTTCATCTAATTCACCCAATACAACTTTACTTCTAGGATTAAAATTATTCATATAATCATCTTCCAAAAATTTGGCATGGGTGTTAACAAACACTTTGTTATTCTTATGATTATAGAATAAATAATCTTTTGTTTCCTTTGAATACCCTAAAAACATGCATACTTCCGTTTTAGCTTCCAACTTATCAGACTTCCCTCTCAACACATGTGTTGGACATCCCCAAATGTGGAGATAATTCATACTAGGCTTGCGCCCACTCCACAATTCCTTAGGTATGTTGGAAACAGATTTTAATGGAACTAAATTCAAAATATGCATAGCAGTTTTTAGTGCATATCCCCAAAAGGAAATTGGTAAAGTTAAATAACTCATCAAGGACCTAACCATTTCCAAAAGAGTCCTATTCCTTCTTTCTGCTACACCATTTTGTTAGGGAGTTCCAGGTGCAGTCAATTAGGAGACAATCCCATTTTGAATTGGGTAATTATTGAAATCCCAAGAAGGTATTCGCCACCTCGATCAGATCGAATGGCCTTTATGCGTTTACCCAATTGATTTTCAACTTCAGCCCTAAACTCTTTGAACTTTTCAAAGACTTTGGACTTCCGTCTCATTAGGTACACATAACCATATCTTGAGTAATCATCCGTGAAAGTGATGAAGTACTCATAACCTCCTTTTGCTTGGGTTGACATAGGACCACATACATCTGTATGAACTAATTCAAGCAACTCTTGGGCTTTTTTACCTTTTGCATTAAAATGTCGTTTGGTCATTTTACCTTCCAAACAAGATTCGCAAACTGAAAATCCATCAAAGTCCATGAACTGTAAAAGTCCATCTTTGATTAGTCTTTGAATCCTATTTGAATTAATATGACCTAAACGCAAGTGCCATAGATATGCATCACTAGTAGAAGGAAAATTTCTCTTTAATGATTTTACATGAGAGTTACTATCTAATTCAGAATTGTATAATTCATGCTTGTCAGGAGTTAAAATATAAAGACCATCCACAATATTGCTAGAATAGATAAACATTTTATCCTTCTTTATTACAACATTGTCTTTTAGGATAACATAATATCCTTGTTTACCTAAATAAGTTGCAGAAATTAAATTCCTACGAATATTAGGTACATACAAACAGTCTTCCAACATTAAAACCCTAGACTTAAAACATAAATTAAACACTCGAACAGCTACAACTGGTATTCTGCTCCTATCAGCCAAAGTAAGAAACAATTCCTCTTCATTCAGCTTTCTGGTCTCCTGGAACCACTGCAAAGTATTGCAGATATGATTAGTACAACCTGAATCCACACGCCAGGAATCCGTGGGATTCTGTACCAAACATATTTCAAGAAGGAATGTACTTTTCATACCTTTATTCTTGACAGCTTTGAATATTAGACAATTCCTCTTCCAATGTCCTTTCTCACCACAATGGAAACACTTTCCTTTGGTTTTCTTTCCTTTGTTGGCAACTCCTTAGGCAACTTGTTTACCATCTCTCTTGGTGAAGTCCTTCTTCTTTTTCTTTTTACCCTTGCCTTTCGACTTAGGTTGAGAAGTAGAAGCTTTAGCCATATTGGCATCAACACTAGAAGTACCAAGGATGCCTTTCGCTGCTACCAACTCATTCATCAATTCAGACAATGTATAAACCTTTTTGTTCATATTATAATTAAGTCTGAATTCCTTGAATGATTTTGGTAGTGACTAGAGTATCATATCCACATGGGATTCTCCATCAATATCGGTACCTAAAACTTCCAATATATTCAGATTAGAGATCATCCTAAGACAATGCTCCTTCACTGAAGTACCTTTAGCCATTTTGGTATTATAAATTTGCCTCATAGTTTCTTGCCTTGCAGAACGGCCTTGCTCACCAAACATCTCCTTTAGACTTAGCATAATGTCCGAAACTAGTTCTACATCCTGCATTTGATGCTATAGAACATTTGAAATAGATGCTAGGATATAGCACTTGGCCATCTCATTAGATTTCTGCCAACGATCATATTGCTGTTTTTCTTCAAGAGAAGCATCTAATGATGGATAGTTAGGACATGGTTGAATAAGCACATATTTGTACTCTTCAGCAGTAAGAACAATGTCCAAGTTTCTTTTCCAGTCAACATAGTTGGATCCAGTCAGTTTGTTTTGATTAAGAACAGCAACAAGTGGGCTAAATGATGCCATGATTTAAATCTGAAAATAACAAACATGAATATAATAAGTAAATTGGACATTATCAATTTAGCATATAAGCATATAATATAGAACCTTAATAAAACCATAAATTAATATATGCAACGACAACCCAATCCATGTCTATAATTCCTTGGTAGCAAGTTTATTATAAACACATTAATTGGTTAAGAACTATTCTCATTATCAATGCTATCATGATAACTCTTATCAAACATTAATAACATGCCGTTTTGCCTTTAGCCTCTAAATAATAATGACATAGCTCCTTTGGGAGGTTAACATTACACTTAGTCTAGTGTACACCATTATCTAGAATCATGTGTAGCCACATTTCATCTCCCTTTATAGTGTTTAAACTTGTAGTACCATGTAATAAAAACACCTTCCTTTGGGATCGCGAGGCATATGCGCCAAGACGAGGTGTTTGTCCACACTACTTTAAATGGGTGAGTTCAATCTTGTAGTACTATGAAGTAAACACCCTCCTTTGGGATCACGAGGCATATACGACAAGACGAGATGTTTACCCACACTACTATGAACCGATAATGGAGGCCGTGAGATCCAACCCTTGTATCTCTCTCCCACTAGATATTTTAAATTAAAGTTTTTTAAGATTAAGAACCATAATAACGCTAGAAACCTTGAAAACATAATCCTAATCTCATTAGGAATAAATTTCATTAAACAAATACTTTAATCCTAGCATTAATATAAATAAATATACTTATATATTTATATTTAAAAATATAAATATATATTACATGCAAGCCTTAGCATGTAATATACGGATATAAGCCTTTATATATAGCCATGCATTGCAACCAATATATATATATATATATATATATATATATATATTATAATATACGGATATAAGCCTTAGCGTGAATCCAAAAGGTGCAATCAATATATAGCCATGCAGTGCAACCAACATATAGCCAAAATATATATATATATATATATATATATATATTATAATATACGGATATAAGCCTTAGCATGAATCCAAAAGTTGCAATCAATATATAGCCATGCATTGCAACCAATGCAACAAACACATGCACACGGTAGTTAATGAAAATTATAGTAACCGTCATTTGCATGGCTTGATGCCATGCTTGTGTTTTTCAATATCATGTTCCGTATTTATAATATACGGATTCAATATTTCCATGGCTATTAGTACATCTTAATAAAATGGCCATCATTCATCTTAATATAATATACGGATTCATGAAGCAATGCATATATTGCCAAAGCAATGCAACAACTAAATTCACGCTTAATGGCAAACTGAACGGTTATATAATAGTCATATATCTAGATGATCAATATAGATATATATATATATATATACGCCAAGCCTTTTCGCAAATTTTCGTACTCCAATCCGTATGGTATATTATATATATATATATATATATATATATTTATATATCTATATATATGATGTTAAAATCCATTTTTCTTTTATTCTAGAATACAATCATGTGTTATACAATCATGATATGAAAACCTGGCTCTGATACCAATTGTTGGAAAATCTGGTTTTGTATCTCATACAAAACACACAGCCGAAGCAACAAACATGGATCTATTTCATTCATGATTAATAACATGCACTATGTAAATTTCAAAATTTAAGAACGAGATAGCGTACTTTGATGCGGTGAAATTCAAAACAAAAGATTAGAAGTACTTGTGAACACTTTTAATCTTCACTCCAATTCCACTTTACGCCCAAGAAGTGTGGTCTCTCAATCAGTTTCTAAGGGAGAATAATTGAGTGGCTTCACTCGTACATACACACCACTTCACAATGATGTCTCTTTTTTCTGTATGTTTCTCCCTTTATAACTAACTGATTATCCAATTGGGCCGGCCTATTGGGCCTTTCCAATTGGGTTTTAATGTGTGGCTTGGAGTGGGACCAAAAAAGACCAATAAGACACTAGCTTCAATGGGCCTTGGGCTTTTCTATCAACTCTTGACAAACGCAAAGTTACATTAATAAATTATATTCCAAGACTTTATTATACATGCAACCCCTTCATAAAATATTCGTAGTAATACAAAGTTATGAATATAGACTGTCACTTTATGAATTACTACATCTTAATCCTTGAGTACCCGGTTTAATCCTTTAAGTTATTCATCATATATTTATGAAATCCAATTTCATAAATATATACTTTAGTATATCCTTACTAAAGTGGTTAGGCCTAACACTCTGAATAACTAAACCCATTAAACTTATCTCAAGGGAATATTTTATATCTCCGTTAAGAGATTATGAATTCCATCTTGAGAATATATGTTCCTTCAACACTAAATGTGGCTACCTAATATGTTGAAGTTTTGATCGTGACTTTAGATCTCACTCCTGATATATCAAAGCAACCTACATCTCATGATCAGGTCCATTATTCTCTCAGGATTAAGAGTTCATGCGAATAGAAGTCGTGATATTTATTATTCATTTGACAGTCATTAGAAGAATAATAAATCTCACAGCGGTCCAGTTCAATATGTCTTAACTCTTAAAATATATCAACATATCAACTAGAAGTCTCCACTTTCATAATCAAGACAAATAATTTTAGTTGATATGTTATAGTCTTCGCAAATGAAATGCCCAATTTCATCACCGACTACGAACTATAATTCTGAGTTTACAAAGAACTTGTGATCTATATCTTCTGTTACTAAATCACATAAATCACATACTATGCATCTCATGGACTATATGATAATGTCCAAATATTCATGTTGCCATTATATTAGATA
The DNA here is from genome assembly GCA_033629205.1 of Lithocarpus polystachyus. Lineage (NCBI taxonomy): Eukaryota > Viridiplantae > Streptophyta > Magnoliopsida > Fagales > Fagaceae > Lithocarpus > Lithocarpus polystachyus. Next base: position 32,107,937 of record CM066169.1, on the reverse strand, counting down.
ATAATAAAACAACTTTGGGATCGCGAGGCATATACGCCAAGACGAGGTGCTTGTTCACACTACTTTAAATGGGTAAATTCAATCTTGTAGTACTATGAAGTAAACACCCTCCTTTGGGTTCGCGAGGCATATACGCCAAGACAAGGTGCTTACCACACTACTTTGAACCGATAATGGAGGCCGTGAGATCCAACCCTAATATCTCTCTCCCACTAGAAATTTTAAAACAAGTGGATTATACTGAAATCATTGTGATCGCATCACAATTTTAACCCTACACATCAAATTTGTTTAATTGTTTAAATTCAATGTGATGTAACTAAGTCACATCAAAATAGCGTAACGAACATTCACGCTCTGACAAAGAAGTTTAACCTCGTAATCCGTGAAGTAAATACCCTCCGCATGGAATGCAAGACTCGAAGTCAAGACAAGGTATCTATTCACATTACAATAAACTTAACAAAAAGGTTATTTCAGCACTCCCACTCATTATTTGGGTTTTTCTTAAATCATTGTGATCCCATCACAACTAATAACCTTGCACTTTATAAAAACTCTAATCTCATTAGAATCATAACTAAAATGGAAGTCCTAAACTATTTAGGATTCCTTAAACACTAATGAATCAAAAATTAGTTATATAGAACTCTATCCTTAATTTACTAGATAAAGTATTCTAATCTGATTAAAAACTATATATCTTCAATTAGAATTTTAATCTCATTAAAAACCTCTAATTAAAATAAATTAAGGACTTTTATTCATAAAATAATTTAGGACTAAGAGTTCTATTTAACTTACATCTTTGATCTCATTAGGTCTTTTAGTTAGACAATGATTAATAAATATCCTTAACTTTTAAGGACTATAAAATTAATCACATAGCCTTTTGACATCTTCATTTTTCTTCCAACAAAAACACCTTTTGATTTTATCATCGAAGATTTACAAATCAAACATAAGGGTTTTCAAGATCATTATCAAGAACCCTAATAATGCTAGAAACCTTGAAAACATTATCCTAATCTCATTAGGAAAAAATTTCATAATCCTAGCATTAACAAGATAGTGTGTGTGTGTGTGTATATATATATATATTCATGTATCTCCATATAAATTGCAACATATGAAAACACACTTTAATATACGGATCCAAGACATCCAAGGCATATAACACATGCTAGAAACATTGTATCACTTCCTTATATCAATAATTTGAATGCATATGAACCCATATAAATAATATATATATATATATATATATCTTATCAATGCATTCAAAGAAGACAAAAGAATGATACATTAATTAAGTTTTTGCATGTAAACCTATATTATATATATATATATATATATATATTATGACAATCATCATACCTTATATACATATATAATATAGTATATAAAGGCTTATATATACTTTAAATGTAGTATAATAGCCAAGTGATGCATGGACTTGAATCACACACATATGGCAGTTATACGGATTCAAAAGCATGCATCCAAGCCATAATACATTCATCATTTTGACTTAATATATATATTCAAGAAGGCAATCCGAATCAGTGCATTGGTCCATTCAAAACTTTTATATATATATAAGGCAATCCAAATCAATGCATTGGTCCATTCAAACCTTTATATATATATATATATATATTAGGCAATCCGAATCAAAGTAGTTATTGTCCATTGACAATAAAGATTCTCAACTGCCATTAATATTCAAAAAAGAAATGTATATACACGGCCATACATTGTTTTGAAGACAGAATTCCATATTAAAAGGAATTCACTTCACATCAACGCAAAGTCAATCTCCAAAACTAAATTATGAAATCAAAAATACTATAAACATGATTATCAAGAAACCATTTTTCTTTTATTCTAAAATTCAATCACATATTATACAAGCATGATATGAAAACCTGGCTCTGACACCAATTGTTGGAAAATCTAGTTTTGAATCTCATACAAAACACAGTAAAAGCAACAAATATAGATCTATTTCATTCATGATTGATAACATGCACTATGTAAATTTCAAAATTTAAGAACGAAATAGCGTACCTTGGTGCAGTGAAATTCAAAACAAAAGATTAAAAGTACTTGGGAACACTTTTAATCTTCTCTAATTCCACTTTACGCCCAAGAAGTGTAGTCTCTCAATCAGTTTCCAAGGGAGAATAATTGAGTGGCTTCACTCACACATACACACCACTTCACAATGATGTATCTTTTTTTCTTATAAAAATTATGTATGTTTCTCCCTTTATAACTAACTGATTATCTAATTGGGCTGGCCTATTGTGCCTTTCCAATTGGGCTTTAGTGTGTGGCTTGGAATGGGACTAAAATGGACCAATAAGACACTAGCTCCAATGGGCCTTGGGCTTTTCTATCAACTCTTGACAAGCCCAAAGTTACCATTAATTTTATTTAATACCACTATATAAATATAATCGCACTCTAGGTCTTATTAATAAATTATATCTCAAGACTTTATCATACATACAACTTCTTCATTAAAATATTCGTAATAATACAAAGTCATGAATATAGATTGCCACTTTGAAGATTACTACATCTTAATCCTTGAGTACCCGATTTAATCCTTTACGTTATTCATCATATATTTATGAAATCCAATTCCATAAATATGTACTTTAGTAACTCCTTACTAAAGTGGTTAGACCCAACACTCTAAATAACCAATCTTATTAAACGTATCTCAAGGGAATATTTTATATCTCCGTTAAGAGATTATGAATTCCATATTGAGAATATATGTTCCATCAACACTAAATGCGATTGCCCAACATACTGAGGTTTTGATCGTAACTCATAGATCTCATTCCTGATATATCAAAGCAACCTACATCTCATGATCAGGTCCATTATTCTCTCAGAATTTAGAATTGATGTAAATAGAAGTCGTGAAATTTATTATTCATTTGACAGTCGTTAGGAGAATAATAAATCTCACAGCGGTCCAGTTCAATATGTCTTAACTCTTAAAACATATCAACATATCAACTAGAGGTCACCACTTCCATGATCAAGACAAATCATCTTAGTTGATATGTTATAGTCTTTGCAAATGAAATGCCTAATTTCATCACCGACTACGAACTAAAATTTTGAGTTTACAAAGAACTTGTGATTTATATCTTCTGTGACTAAATCACATAAATCACATACTATGCATCTTATGAACTAAGATAATGTCCCATTAGTTCATTAATAAATAGTCTCATATAATTAAACAATTTAATCATTTATGACATGTCAAGAAATTGGATTTTTGGGCATAAACCCCAACACTAATTAACTGGGATTAAGGAGAAATAAGAAAATAGTTTCAACGGTGAATATTCAAAGTGTGAATTGATATATACTTGCATCGATGATCAATTGTAAAAGTCCGATGGTGGATGTTGACTTAGACCAAAGTTTGTTCTTTTGATTGTTTTCGATATTTTAATTTGATTTGTTCCTTAGTTGTTTTTCTTAAAAAAAATTTTGTTATACTCAACCCCCCCAATCATTGTTCACGTAGTATAAAATTAGGCTAGATACTCTCCGTGGGAATGATCCTTACTCACACCGCTACATATATTTTTAGGGGTATAGGTTTTATTTTTGGTTGCCTGCGATTGCACACCACTTACTAAAGTGGTTAAGCCTAACACTCTGAATAACCAAACTCATTAAACTTATCTCAAGTGAATATTTTATATCTCCGTTAAGAGATTATGAATTCCATCTTAAGAATATATGTTTTCTCAACATTAAATGCGGCTGCCCAACATGCTGAGGTTTTGATCGTGACTTTAGATCTCACTCCTGATATATCCTGAGAGAATAATGATCAGGTTCTTTATTCTCTCAGGATTAAGAGTTCATGTAAATAGAAGTCATGAGATTTATTATTCATTTATCAATTGTTTGGAGAATAATAAATCTCACACTAGTCCAGTTCAATATGTTTTAACTCTTAAAACATATCAACATATCAATTAGAAGTCTCAACTTCCATGATCAAGACAAATCATCTTAGTTGATATGTTATACTCTTCGCGGATGAAATGCCTAATTTCATCACTGACTACGAACTAAAATTCTGAGGTTACAGAGAACTTGTGATTTACATCTTCTGTGACTAAATCACATAAATCACATACTATGCATCTCATGGACTATGATAATGTCCCATTAGTTCATTTATAAATAGTCTCATATAATTAAACACTTTGTCTCTCCTTTTGAACTCATAGTTGTTATACCCTTGGTTATCTTCATGAAACTATTTTCTCATAGAAGCTGTATTAGTCTCTTTATCCCTAATCTTGCCTACTAGCCAGTTAGAGTATTCCACGGTCATCTTGTGAAAGTAAACCTTAACAAAAGATTGATCTACTCAGTCAGCCATGTCCAAGCCCAACGGCATGTTCCTTACAGAAGTGGGAATTTTGTCCACAAGAACAACAGGTTTTCTTCCTCTACCACCAGGCATCTCTTGCGCATACTAGAATTTGTTAGATTCTAAAATTTTAGAACAATTGGCAAATCGTGAACACAAACTTGTCTAGATATAGATCCTAGAATCTATAGGTATTATTAGACAATGCTCAAGGTGATACAAGTCAAGATTCAAGAATATACAAGTTACAGAAAGAAGAGTTCAGAAATTGTTTGGTTCGACCGATCGAAAGACAGGCTTGACTGATCGAAAGTCATATCTACAGAATTTTAATTAAGCCCAAATAGCAGTTCAAGCCCAAAAAGGATTAGGGTTTCAGATCTACTTCTCCCAATATATAAAGGAAATCCTAAGCACGTTTTTAAAAGGCTTTTCAGAGAGAGAAGAGTATGCCTCTTTTGTATCTAGGATTTTGTAACCAGAAAGCTCTCTTGTATCTTCTACCAGTGTTATTTCTTGAAGAATCTCAAGATCTGATGTTGTAGAAGTTGTTGCCTTCTCTAGTTATCAAAGGTGCTGATGATTTAAACCTTTAAGGGCGGTCTTGGAGTCACAAACAGGAGAGTTTGTGTTACTAAACCTTGAGTGTGATCCTCAAAGTCACAAACGTGGGTGTTTGTGTTTTGTAAAGGCCAAGGAAAGAAGTAGTACGTGGACTTGGAGTTATCATGGGGTCGTGGTCATAAGTTTTCTACTCGAGGTAGTAATAGGATGCTAGTGGTCTAAGTCGCTATTGTAAAACTTCAATTCTTTTATAGTGGTTTTTCTTTTTACCTTGAGGATAGTTAGGTTAAATCCTCCTCAGGTTCTTTACCAGTTTGGTTTTCCTAGGTCATCATATCATTGTGTTCTTTATTTTCCACTGCTTTACATGATATGATTGTTTTATTTTAACCTAGATCTGAATAACAAACCTAAATATTCACTTGGTTAATTAATTAGATTAAACAATCTAGTTTTACAGGGGTCAAAAATCCATACAAGTGGTATCAGAGTGGGTAGCTCTTTTGTATTAGATCTTTTGATCTAAGAGCTGATCCTTAATCTCTGCTATCATGGATGATTTGAAGTGTCTTATAGTTTTTGATTGTGATGATTTGAATAAAAAGGACACTGTTGTTTCTGTTGATCTTATTGATGCTTGTGAAACTCATCGTAAGGAATTATTGAAATCTGTGAAAATTGGTAAAAAATTCAAGGAAGAGTTAAAATTGGCTAATCTTGAAAACGAGGAATTGGTTGTGAGATTAGATGAATCTAATAAAAAGAATGAATTTTTGAGAAATCAAATTTCCTCTCAAAATGAAAAGATGAAAAGCTTGGAACAAGAGTTCGTTGAATCTAAATCTAAAATTGAAAATTTGACTAGTTCCAAGCCTGCTGTTGATAACAGAAGTGTTTTTGTTTCTCTTAAGCCTAAAGCTGAAAAAATTTATATCCCTCCTTTTAAGAGGAATCATAAAGAAAAGGCTTATGTTGCAAGGTTAGACAAAGGTAAAAGTTCTGATGTAGATGCTAAAGTTTCTAAACCTAAGTCTAAACCTACTGTTAGAGAGCATAAGAAATCTGTTTTTGTGCCTACCTATCATCTTTGTGGTGTTATTGGTCATATTAGACCAAATTGATCTTTGTTGAGGCAAAGACCAAAGCCTGTGACTGGAAACCCCACTAGGAATACTGATGTTCCTAAATTTGTTCCTGTCTGTCACTTTTGTGGTGTTCGTGGTCACATTCGTCCTAATTGTCATAAATTGAAATTTAAACATTCTGTATTTCAATCTAGGATATGTGATGGTATTTCTTCTGCCATAAGTCCATACAAATTGTTTCATATTCTTTTGAAAAATTTAAGCTTGTTGGCTTGTGAAAGAAATTTACAAGATTTCAGTCTTTCTTAGAAGATTGGTGTAATCCCTCAAATACACTTTGCTTCTCATGGATTTTAACCTACAAAGCCGAACACTCGCGCTATATGGGTGAGAAAAGATTCTCTAAGGTGAGTGTTGTTTACTTGTCCTTGATTTAATTTTTTCAATTAATTGTGGACATGTTTTCTTTTAGTTTTTAGTTGTTTTATTTTCTCAAGTTGTTTTGTTTAAAAAAAATCCAAAAACATTGAAAAATTTTCAAAAAGACAAAAATATTTTATTTTGTTTCTTGTTTTAAATGTTTTGAGGATTACATGAGTTATAATATCTCTCTCTTAATTTAGAACATGCTTGACATTGTGGAGAAACTTGAATAGTATGAGTTATATATGTGCTAAGCTATTTATGATTTTGTAGGAGTATGTACTAGTTTGTACATGTACTCGAGGGTTAATTAAGAAATTGATATTTCTTGTTTTTGTCCCTCTATAGCTTAGTTTAACACTATCATGCATAGCTTTGCATTGTTCATTTAGCATAATGTGTGCTTTTTGTTCTTGGTCATAAATTTTTTTTAAACAATAAAGATTTTTGTGTTTTGTATTATAGATCTTGGATTTGTAATCAAAGTTGGCCATATTATCTTTACATAACACGCTTGTGTACCTTGTTTAGCTTGGATGAGCTTATTTTTACTGCATTTTGCTAGTTTTAGCTATGTAGTGCATGTTGTGTGGGAGTCATTTATAGTTTTTGATCACAAGATCTTGATTTTGAAGTCACATGCTTTCGATTGTTAGGACTAAAAAATCCTAAGAGAAAGGCATAAATAACCATCTCACCACTGTTTACTAGCCAATCATGAACACCTTAGTGCATATCATATGATTTTGTACTCGAGAAAGTGTAGCACATGCACAAAAAGAACATAAGGTATAATCTCGGATTAAATGCTAAACTTGGTGTGTACATTATTGGATTATAATTACTTCACAATCAAATAAAATTGGTGTGTACATTATCTTGGCTATTTTAATAAGTTTAAAATCAATTAATATTGGTGTGTACATTATGAGACAAATCAAGAAACTTACATGATTGCAAGTATGTTTTCTAGGAGATGTGAGAGTTATATGATGTAACTCTTTAGGTGATAGTCTCTTTCAAACTTATGTGATGAATTTTGTAAAAAGTGTGATTGATTACTATCTATATATCACCTCACATGTATCTCAAGCTATTGCTAGTTGTACACACTTCACAAGTTATTCTATGCTAAACTTAGTACATGAAATTGTGTGTGAATTTGTTTTAGCCATCTAAGATTATATGTTCCTTGATTTTGATACAAAATGTGTTTAATGTTGTGAGTTTTGAAGATAAATTGGTTAATAAACTTGTTTTTGAAAGATTTGGGTTGAATTCAAATGTTTTTGAAAAACTTTTAGTCTCATACTCATGTATTTCATTCATGAAATACTGTGCTTTGAGGAGCTTCTACATAAAATTGTTCTATTTTTCAAAAATTTGAGTTTTCCAAATTTTCAATCGATCGAATTTGTTTCTCGATTGATCGAAAATGCGTTAAAAATTTTATTCTGAATCTGCCTAACTCGATTGGTATTCGATCGATGCTCGATCAATCGAAACTGAAAAATTTTCAGTTTTTAGAGTTTTGACCAAATTTTTTTCATGCATCATTTATGTTTAGGATTCACATGTATTGCATTGTTTTCTGTATCCATCTTACATTTTTGCAGTCATATCTCTCATTTTTTTCACACATAACATGCATACACTTTGCTAAATTTGATACTCAACTTGATTTAAAAATTGATTGATTAATTTTTGAGTCCTTTGTACATTTTAGTATAATGCTATTTTTCTTTATGTGTGAACTGCAGAAAATATTTTTCTAAAGAGATATGATGGATAATAATGTGCATATATTTTCTCTACTTAATTTGAGTTCAAAAGACCATCTATATTGGGTCACATAGTGTCAAGTTTGCATTTATTGAAAGAGAGACTTTTTTTTTCATGTGTATCCTCAACTTAGTTTTTAAGTTTGGTTTGTGTGTCTTTATTTTCCCCACCTCCTAAAGTTTCCCCAACACTGTTTCTCCCAAAACATGTTTTGTTTTTCCTATTTTTATAGGGGGAGAAGCTTGTTTTTAATCTTTGTTTTTCTTAGAGGGAGTTATTGCTCTTCATAGGTGGAGTTGCCTCTATTCTTTACAGAACTAGATTTATTTGTTTCCTTGATTCTCTATTTTCTCTTGACTTTTGTTGCGTATGTTTTCTATTTACTCTTTGTTTGAGTTGTCTTTGTCAATACGTGACAAAAAGGGGGAGAAATAGATGAAATGTGGGAATCCTGTTTAAAAAGGTTTTTTAAATGTTCTGTTTAGGGGGAGATAAAATTGTTTTTGAAAGGGGGAGAATATAAAAAATTTTTGATGTATTTAACTTAGGGGGAGAGTTAGAATTTGCTTTTGTTTTTATATTTGTGTTTCTAATTTTTTATGTGTCTTCCTTTCCACACATGCAGTGATGTGTTCTTTTAAGTATTTTCAGGAAAGACAGGTACATTCTAATCAAGACCTTCTACCTCTTCTTGCAACTTCTAGGTTAGAAGTCTTAGATTGGGATTTTTGATGTAATTGGGCATTTTATTGTATTGGGCTGTTCTTGTATTTAAGCATTTCATATTGTATGTAAGTTTTGTCACGAATTGCCAAAGGGGGAGATTGTTAGTTTCTAAAAGTTTAGAATAATTGGCAAATCATGAACACAAACTTGTCTAGATATAGATCCCAAAGTCTACAGGTATTATTAAACAATGCTCAAGGTGATACAAGTCAAGATTCAAGAATATGCAAGTTGCAGAAAGAAGAGTTAAGAAACTGCCTCGTTCGACCAATCGAAATACAAGCTCGATCGATCGAAAGTTGTATCTGCAGAATTTTAATTAAGCCCAAATAGCAATTCAAGCCCAAAAAGGATTAGGGTTTCAGATCTACTTCGCCCAATATATAAAGAAAATCCTAAGCACGTTTTTAAAAGGCTTTTCAGAGAAAAAAGAGTATGCCTCTTTTGTATCTAGGGTTTTGTAACCAAAAGCTCTCTCATATCTTCTACCAGTGTTATTCCTTGAAGAATCTCAAGATCTGGTGTTGTAGAAGTTGCTGCCTTCTTTAGTCATCAAAGGTGCTGATGATCTAAACCTTTAAGGGTGGTCTCAAAGTCACAAACGTGGGTGTTTGTGTTTTGCAAAGGCCAAGGAAAGAAATAGTCCGTGGACTCGATGCTATCATGGGGTCGTGGTAGTAAGTTTTCTACTCGAGGTAGCAGTAGGATGTTAGTGGTCTAAGTCGCTATTGTAAAACTTCAATTCTTTCATAGTGGTTTCGCTTTTTACCTTGAGGATAGCTAGGTTAAATCCTCCCTAGGTTTTTTACTGGTTTGGTTTTCCTGGGTCATCATATCATTGTGTTCTTTATTTTCCGCTGCTTTGCATGATATGATTGTTTTGTTTTAACCTAGATCTAAATAATAAACCTAAGTATTCATTTGGTTAATTAATTAGGTTAAACAATCTAGTTTTAAAGGGGTCTAAAATCCGTACAAAATTGTCTCAAGAGTCTATCAGTCTTATAGAAAGTTGCCTTCCTTAAGCCAACCAAGAAGATATGGTCTAATCTCAAAGATCGCAACAGAGGAGGTGGGCACTTCCACCAATAACAATTCCATCGAGTTATGATGTTGGATTTCTTGCCCAAAAATTTCACCCAATCGCTTTCAGTTTGACCCTTGGTCTTAAGGACAACCCTGCTAAGGAAATTACTAGGACCATAATTGGCAACAGTGGGTGTAGCTATCATGTCCAGTCTTTCTATCAACCATATCTGCAAAGTCAACGGACTTCCAAGGAATTGTTGTGATTCTCCACCAAGAAATATATAGTCTAGCCCCAAAAGAGTTTCAACCATGATTAGAGAGGCAAGATTATCACAATCCCTAACTTGACTCACTATGTATGTGGCTCGAGCATCTACAAAGCCAGGTCTTCCAGAGCAAAGCAAGAGTTCTCCCACAAAGCAAAGAGCTAAGCCAAAATTTTTCTGCATGTTGTCAGATAGACTATGAGTACATTTATCAATAAGCCTTATGACAACTACATGAAGATTCACCATATGGCCTTCAATTATGCTACTAGTAACTGAAGCAGAAAGGCCTAGGGCTTTAGATAAAATCTCCCTATGCTTAGGATCACAAGAAATTGACAGATTTTTTACCAAGCTCATAACCCAGAATAGAAGAAACTTCTTCGATTGTAGGACAAAGTTCAACAGTGTTAAACCGGAACACGTGGTCTTTAGTATCCCAGAACTTCACAGTGGTACAAAGAAAATCCAACTTGATCTTGACATTCCTTAAAGACTTGATCCCCTCTAGCTTGTAGACAGTGAAATTGGTCTTGGTGACAAAATCAAAGCTACGAACTCATCAATTGATATCATATGTGATTGAATGAGGAGGATTTTGGTTGTTGGCCATGAATAATTGTTGTATATGATTGCTATTTCTTGATAGTTTTCATGCAGAGATTTGTTTGTAGGTTTAATGCTAAGATAGGTTCTCCAAATCTCTAACCACGTTTAAATAAGTACAGAGAGTTTGCAACTGATTGGGAAAGTGTTTCATAGTCCAGAACGGATAAAAAATATTTTTCAAAGAACAAAAAATAAGGAAAACGCATCAAAAAAACAAAAACAAAAAGTTGGGGCAAAATTGGGTGTGCCAATTGGCACACCAAAGTGACAATCGACACTCCCTAAGTGCCGATTGGCACCTAGTCGCCCTATGGGCTTTTTAGCTGATTTTGTATTTTGTGCATGTTTATTGTCCGATTTGGCTCCATTTTTGCACTCCAAAAGGGAGTTGTGCAATAAAATTCCTCAGAAGTTCACATTGATTGTCAAATTGGGGCATTTGGCCATGCCTCATCCATTTTTCAAAAAATCATCATCATCATCATTTGCTTCAAAAAAAAAAAAAAAAAAAGGAAATTAACCAACTCAAAATTTTAAAAAATTATGCATTCATTCTCTAAACTAGAGGCATTTGGCCATACTTTATCGCCCTTTTCTGAAACAAACCAAATCAATCATCTCTTATCCATAAAAAAAATAATAAATAAATAAATTTTTTTTTTCCAAAAAAATCATCATGCATAAATTTTCAAACTAGGGGTGCTACGACTTAAATGATGCTCCCAAGTGCAGGATTGTCGCGAAGTAATAACTTGGTAAGCCCGAGGTCGAACCTAAAATAATAACTTGGTAAGAGAATTGATTAGCAAACCACAAGAGAATAAAACTAAAATAATAAAGTTAATTGAAGAGATTTTTGATGGTTTAGTAAAGTTAATTTAAATTGACAGAAGTGACAATATATTAAGACGCTAACGTTTAGGGATCCACATACAACACATCTATTTGTAGTTTTAACAATATTTATTGTATAACTCAACTAAAATTCATATGAAGGATGATCTTAGTCAGATGATTTAACAATAAAAAATCAAGAATTAATTGTGTAAGGTAGTTTCATAAAATTGATTGATTTTAGGCAAAACAAAACTAGTGAATTAGTTCGCAGGGAATACTAAGCATTTAACGTGCTCGGAGTCTACGATAAATCAAAGAATTATATAGAACTAAAAAATTTTCTAGATGAGTAAATCAATCAAAAAACCATAATAACATAAGCATTAAAACCATAAAATAATTGTTAAGAACATACTAATAAACGGTTGGGTTTCACCCCTTTCCTTAGCAAGGCTTTTAGCAAGCCATAACACAAATAAAACTCTAAAAACTATAAAGACACTTTAAGAAAACCTAAATTACATTCTACGGCAGCTCCCTCCTGAATTTTTCCCTAAAGAGCCTTTAAATAGGTCAAGGAATCCTATCACAAGTAAAATTCCCGTTTAGAGAAAATCCCAGGTTTTTAGGCTTCAATTAACTGACATTTTTGGCCCATTTAACTTCCAAATTCAGACTTTTGGTAAACTGAAAAGTTGTACCCCTTTAAGTTAACTTTCCAGCCCAGCTTGAATTATCTCGATTGGATATTTGAGCCGATAGTTATGCTCCAAATACTAACTGGTGCACAGGATGGAATCCTAATCCAAATTGGACTTGGATTTAGTGCAAATTTACTTTGATTCCTTGCTCCAATTGGACTCGATTTTAGTTGGGTTGGCCTTCTTTGACTTCATCTTAGCCCTTGTAAAAGTAAAGTCCATTAGCTTTCTTCTTTGCACAAATCCATTTATTTAATTTTATTCTCCTACAAAAGACAAATAGACACATTAAAATTCAATTAATCACAAAATTGATTATTCATGATTATTCAAAAACCAACTATAAAATGCATGAATTAACTCAGAATAAGTATGATAATGCTTTCTAATAATTATATAAATATGCAAAATTAAACTACTATCACACTCCCCAGCCAGCTCATTGCTAGTCCCTAGCAATTTACGCGACTTGAGACAAAGACACAAAATAACAAAAAATTATTACTTTAGTAAAAATAGTTAATCAAAGGTCAAAACACTAACAACCACCAAAGACATTGCACATGCCATCAATACTCAATGTGTGAACAGTTTAACCAACACAAACACAACCTTGGTCATAAGATAAAATATGGCTTAAATTTCTATCCAAAGTTATGCTTCAACTCAAATCTCATAATTGTTAACACTCAACAAATAAATCACTTCGAAAAGGGTGTAACACTCTCAAACATATGTTTGCAGAATAATGTAGAACAAAGACTAATATCTCACATATAAATAAGATGAAGAACGGTGAAGCAAAATAAAGGGCATTTATTGTAACGACCCAAGGAAAAGTGCTAGCCACATCTGCGCTATACCTCAAAAGGACTAGTCACTATTGAAGCTCCTTGTAGTTGTTAATAAAGCCCAGATCTACCCAGTAAATACTCGATGTGGGACTCATCACACACCCACACACATCACACAATCAATCAATCAAATTGGGGCATCACAATCTCCCCCACTTAAATCCCTAACGTCCTCGTTAGGGTCCACTTTGTGGGGTAGTGTCTCCGAGCCCACACGGGGTTACCGGGTCGGCTCTGATACCATAACTGTAACACCCCAAACCCAAAGCAAGGATTTAGATGTTTAACTTGTCTTAGAAATAATCAACAATGATATAATGGAACAGAGCGTAGTATTAATCCTCAAATAAACTTCTATAATATCATCAGAGTTCCTTAATAATCCATAAAAACAAAACAACAATAGTATTCTTGTATGAAAAATCTCCAGATAACATCTCAACATAGTTCCAATAAAATAATCTCATTGTCCTGAAACAATTTTTCTAAAACAACTCAGCAACTATCCAAGCTCCAAACGCAGTCATCAATCTAAGGCTCCACTGATCTACCACCAAAAGACACTCCATAACTCTAATCTGAAAGGATGGAAAAAGGGGTGAGCTAGAGGCTCAATAAGAGACTACAAACATGAGGATGTCTTTCAAAACAAAACGATAATATCATTGACAAAATATAGTCATCACGATACAATTAAAATTAGTTTAAACTGTAATATAATATATTCTATAAAGCTGTGAAAATAAAACACTTCACTATAACGCTGTAAACATTAATAAAATAATAACCACATTTATATGCCAATATGCACCAAATAGGTAGAAACACTTTATTATGAAAATAAACAATTTTCCACCTGAAAGAACAGTAGCAATTAAACAGTAATCCCATATGAAAAATATTAGTCAACCACAGACAAAAGCTGCTAAACACTCGGTGGGTGATTTCCCATGGGAACAATAACACTAACCTCAAAGAGGCAACACTAGCTCCGAAGAGCAACAATAACACTGCACCACACCACACTAACACTACTTCGGCCGAAGACCAACACTTAACCCTGTATTGGCAAAGGTTGCAGACTGTCTAGTTGACCATTTGAAACAATTCTTGACAAATACAATTTCATAATAACATACAATAGATAATAAAATTCGAGTATGTGCAAAGCACTAACAATAGTATAAGTTTTTGGAACTTCATCTTGCAATTATATACATATATAGATAAATATATATTTTTACCACGTGTATAAATATATAAATATATATGTCCTGAAAGACGTCATGTGCTGAAGTCTACTTACCTCTAGTGGCTAAACCAAGCTTCACTTCAATTGCTCGAAACAACGTCAACTAGAACCTAAATAATAATTAAACAATTCAATAAGGGCAGGTTCTTTAATAACCACAAAGTCCTCTTGATAAAACAATTCCTCAACCACTATGAAGATTCGGCAAGGTAAAAATTTAACATATATTTCTAACATACCCCCAAACCTATTCCAGTTTAAAAATAATTATAAAGCATTCCCTAAACTAACATCTAAAATACTCATATATATAATTGTAAAGCTGCCCACAATTGCAAACCCTTTTCAATTCGGCCAACCATGTGAACTAAACCATCAAATGCACTAATAATTGTAATATATATATATATATATATATTCGGCAAAACCAAATGAATCCGTGTACTATACGATATAAGCACTGCTTGAAGAATCATATATTACTCTTGCATGTAATATATGCAAGTTCTTTATATGGGTCCCTTTGATTCAATCCGAATATATATAAAGAATGCAATCCAACCGACCTTTGCATCGCAAAGCTTGGAGTGAAAATTATCATTGATGGCAACTGTTCTATAACTGCCATGTTATTGCACCGCTTGGCATCTTGTCTTGGTAATATATATATAAATATTGATATTCGGCCAACAATGAATTCAAATCGTGACAATCAGCTATATATATATATATATATATATCTATACATACTTATATATAAATCTAATAGCACAAATCACTATTTCAGCCAACAACGTGAATGTGAAATTCCAGCAAAACACAATTTCAGCAATCTCAATACCACAAAATCGAATATCAGTTGCTGAAAATTACCTTGATGTCGTCTTGTCAGTTTGGCAGAATTTCTTTCACAGCCGCTTCTAGTTTCAAGGGTCTCTTTCTCCACCTTTCACAAAGGAAACCCTAATTTTAATTTCATTATAACGTTGTTGCACTTGGGCTGAAAGTTTAGAAGCCTATTCCATGATAAGGCTAATTTCAGTTGGGCTGAAAATTTAGAAGCCCACTACACTAAAATAAACTTCCAAGACCCACTTATATTCCCACTAAACACCTTAATATTTTTTTTTTTATTATTGTTATCATTATAAAAATCACAATATAAACTTAATTATCTCCTCCAAAATAATTAAGCAATTTATCAAATCTACTCTCTAGAAGTAATTAAATTAAATTTTAAGTGAGACGGGTGTTACATTTATAGTCTCATGAAAGGATGCCAAACACTAAGAATATTACACCACACACATTGATTAGTCATGTCAAGATCCAAACCATACCTTCCTTAAGATCAAATAGAACTTTCATTGGGAGGTAATTGTTAGGGTTTATGCCCTAAAATCCAATTTATTGATATGTCATAAATAATTAAATTGTTTAATTATATGAAACCATCTATAAATGAACTAATGGGACATTATCTTAGTCCATGAGATGCATAGTATGCGATTTATGTGAAAAGTCACAAAAGATAGAAATTGCAAGTTCTTTGTAAACTCAGAATGTAGTTCGTAATCGGTGATGAAATTGGGCATTTCATCTGCAAAGACTATAACGTATCAACTAAGATGATTTGTCATTATCATGGAAGTGGAGACTTCTAGTTGATATGTTGATATGTTTTAAGAGTTAAGACATATTGAACTGGACCACTGTGAGATTTATTATTCTCCTAACGACTATTAAATGAATAATAAATCTCACGACTTCTATTTACATTAACTCTAAATCCTGAGAGAATAATAGACCTGATCGTGAGATGTAGGTTGCTTTGATATATCAGGAGTGAGATCTATAAGTTACGGTCAAAACCTCAGTATGTTGGGCAGCCGCATTTAGTGTTGATGGAATATATATTCTTAAGATGGAATTCATAATCTCTTAATGGAGATATAAAATATTCCCTTGAGATAAGTTTAATGGGTTTATTTATTCAGAGTGTTGGGCCCAACCACTTTAGTAAGGAGTTACTAAAGTATATATTTATGGAATTGGATTTCATAAATATATGATGAAAAACGTAAAGGATTAAACCGGGTACTCAAGGATTAAGATATAGTAATCTACAAAGTGGCAGTCTATATTCATGACTCTGTATTACTACGAATATTTTAATGAAGGGGTTACATGTATAATAAAGTCTTGGGATATAATTTATTTATAAGGCCTAGAGTGCAATTATATTTATATAATGGTATTGAATATAATTAATGGTAACTTTGGACTTGTCAAGAGTTGACAGAAAAGCTCAAGGCCCATTGGAGCTAGAGTCTTATTTGTTCCCTTTTGGTCCCACTCCAAGCCACACAACTAGAGCCCAATTGGAATGACCCAAAAGACTAGTCCAATTAGATAATTAGTTATATTTAAGGAGAGAAACATATAGAATTTCATAAGTCTTTCCATAAGTTTTTTTCATTAAGATTACACAAGGAATGAAATGGTTTGTATGTGAGTGTTGGACACTCCCTTATTTTCTCCTTAGAAACTGATTGAGACCACACTTCTTGGGCATTAAGTGGAATTGGAGTGAAGATTAAAAGTCTTCCCAAGAACTTCTGATCTTTGGTTTTGAATTTCACCACACCAAGGTACGCTTTCTTGTTCTTAAATTCTGAAATTTACATAGTTCATGTTATCAATTGCGAATGAAGTAGATCTGTTAATTTTTCGCTGCGTATGTTTTGTATGTGATACAAACATGTATTTTCCCAACAAATGTTTTTTTTTCCAACAGTAATGTAGGTTAAAGAGGAGGAATTTAGAACAAAGGGTATAGGTAAAAATAAAAAGTGTTTCCAAGAATAATCAGAGAGACAACTTCTTTTGAGTATATGACAATTGATTTATCCTCTCAAGTTTCTTGAATATTGCACTTTCACTTTCTTTCTTTCCTTCTTTTCTTCTTTGAAATTTCATCAACAAATTCATTCTCTATTTCTTCCTCTTTCAAATTCTTTTTTTTTTTCAACATTTTTCCTTTTCTATTTATGACTCTCTCTTTTTTTTTTTTTTTTTTTTTTTTAGTGAGTCCTCCTTTTCTTCCAACTATTTCACCACAAATTTACTGCAATAAGACAATTTGATTGCATTCATTCTTGGAAAACTTTAGGAAAGGGTTTGAAAGAATGGTTAATATAATAGGCTCAAATGGGGTACTAATGGTAACGTATCAAGAAAGAAAATAATAAAGGCTCAAAATTAACAAAGATGGCCTAAAATCATCTCTTAAGGATTGGGATAGTTCTTCAAAATTCATGACTTTAACATATTCAAGTGTGGCATGAAATTGATGAATTCTTAGCATTCAACCAAATCAAAAGAATAATAAGACTAAGCAACAACAAAGTTATGTGCTTCCAAATGAAAAAGGAGATCAAAAGAAAATAACCCTCTAAAAAATTAATGGCTCAAGAACTCACTCGGGTTATAGTCTCCACATTTTATTTTCAAGATTTTCAAAGTCAACTCTATCTCTCAACCAAGAAACATGTTCATGTGGCTAAAGTGTATGTGCATAATATTGACCATGAAAACGGTGGAATTCTTTAGATAGAAGTAGCATAAAGAACTTTGACTTAAAACTCTTCCTAAAGCAACAATTTTTTTTGTTGAAAATTAGACTAAAAATAAAAACAAAAATCACTTGAAACAACCAAAAAAAAAATTAACATAAAATAAAACCAAATGCAAATTATCTCAAGTTCCTCCCCCCAACCTAAAACTTATATTGTCCTCAATGGTAACAAGGAAAAACAATAAAGAGTAGAGATTATAGAGAGTACCTTGAAGAGATGAACATAAATGAACAAAAAAAAAAAAAAACTTTAACACCTGTAAAAGGGGTTAGAAAAAAAATAACAAAAATAATAAAAAGAAAAAAAATTCTAAAATACGACACAAAAACTAATGCTAATTTGATGAGAATCAACAAGCTTTCAAGGATCCATTGCAAGTTCCAGTCGGGCCTATTACTAGAGCAAGATCCAAGAAGATCAAAGAAGCACTTAATGGGCTGATTCAAGGGATTTGGGCTGATTCACATTCCAAGATGGGCCCAAAAGAAGATGAAGGCCTAATAAATTTAATCCAAGCTATTGAGGGCTGATCTGACGTAATTGGGCGTTATTTATGGCAAAGATTTATGGCTGATTGACTTTCCAGCTCTAAATCAGTTAATAGATACTTTTCCTAATTTAGATCTTCTAATTTTGGACCAGATCTTCCTTAATTTTAGGCTTTTATTATTTAGAACGTTTTTTAGGGTTTTTCCTATTTTGGATTTGCTATTTTCAAACCAAATCAGTTTTTAATTAGGGTTTTATTATTTAGTACGTTTTTTAGGTTTTCTACATTCAGCCATGCCTTATAAATAGCATGCACTCATTGTAATAGAGGAGATTATTAAATAAAAATAAAAAAAGGTGAGGCTTTGCTCTTCTCTTTGGTTCTTCAAGAACTGTGAACTTATCAAGGATTCTTCCTTGTGGCGTTCAAACTTATACCTTAAATTCGTGATTCCTTTATAATCATTGGGTCAAGGTCTATTACTTATACCTTTGGTTCGCGTTTCTCTTATAAACGTTGGGTCTGGGTTTCTATCAAATCTGTATTTTAGCTTTCTTGGGCAATATTCCAATACTGTTTGTTGGGTCTCAAAGCGAGTCTGTTGAGGTTCGCATCATTTGGTATCAGAGCTCAGGTTCTAAAATCAGTTTTCTATCCTTTTTTCTTTTGTTTCTTGTTATCTTCCTATCTTGTTCCGTTTCTGTTCTTTGTTCTTCGTTCTTGTTCTGTGACTTGCACTAGGTTAAAATTGTGCACTGGGTTCCCAAAAAAAAAAAAAAAACGTAAAAAAAAAAAACTGCAGAAAGAAAAAAAAAGTGAAAAAAAAGGACTGCAGAAAAAAAAAATGTGAAAAAAAAAATTGTTTTTAGTTTCAGTTCTCTCAGAGCAAATATATTGTTTTCTTTTGTTCTATTTTTCTTTGATTTGTGTTTCTGTCATACTTTCTAGCCGTTGGTATTTGTTTAAATACTATAAGTTGAATTTCTTGATCAAGTTTATTAGTTTATTGCAGAACTGAAAAGGAGAAGCTGCGAGTGGAAAAAGGCAAGAGAGTGTGAGACTAATATCGGGAAAAAGCCAATTTAAGAGTGAAACACGAGTGGGAGTGACATAATCCGAGTGCAAACACGTGAGGGAGTGTTGTGAGGAATTATTTCTAACCTTTCTTTGTAGTTTTAAAAATATGTCTTGCAGGGGTGAAACATCAAATAAGGAAGGAGGGGAGGAGTCATCATCTATCATGTTGCAGGCTATGCAACAACAATTTGAATGCACGAATGTGGTGTTTAATGAGATTCGAGATCGGTTGGACAGGCAAGATACTGATATTGCTAATTTGCGTGAGGAGGGTCCCCAAAGAGGTCCTAATGCTAGAAGGCAAGAAAGGCATGCGCGCGTGTATGATTCTGATGACTACCATGAGGATGAGTTTGAAGATGAAGAGGATCAAGTTTCGTGGAACAATGGGGGAAGGTTTGCGCGAAGGGGCGAAAGGCGTGGTGGAGGATTTTGAAAAGATCCAAGATGGCAAGATGGGACTGACAGAAGCCTTGGAAACATAAAAATGAAGATACCATCATTCCAAGGGAAAAATGATCCAGAAGCGTACTTGGAGTGGGAGAAGAAGGTGGAGTTCATCTTTGAGTGCCACAATTACTCCAAGGAGAAAAAGGTAAAAATAGCTGTGATTGACTTTACTGATTATGCTATTATATGGTGGGATCAACTTGTGATGAACAGAAGGAGAAACCATGAGAG